>JAUTXW010002721.1:297500-486630 GCA_030620095.1 Kuschelorhynchus macadamiae | reverse complement strand
GCAGGAAGTTTTTTCTAATACGTAGGTACCTTTTCATCTTACTTTGAACTTGACTAGACCTTGTCGCTAGTTTTTCACTTTTTGCGTGCAGTTCTCCCTTAACTACCATTGCACTTAGACCTGGAATAACTCTTAAACCTTTTTAGTTAATACAAAGGTAAATGACGATGTGTGGAACAAAAATCGATAAAATTTCATAATTCCTAAGAAAAGAAAAGATTCATTACGTGAGAAGTCAGGGTAAAGGAAATTTACCGATTTTTTTTGGTGATGCTACTGAGAATTACATATTTTGAAATCGGATCCGTTTTTTTTTTGTGAAAATAGAAACCGCTTTACAGAGTATATTAAACTGTATTTCGTTATTTTATTTTGAAAGGTAAATTATTTCCAATTAGAGAAGTAGGTGCTTTTTCACTTTTCACTCCTTGAATTTATAAATGACAATAACGCCACTTTATACCATCCTTGACAAAAAACCCTGCTGCTGACACACTGTAAAAAACATAAATTTTAAAATTGGGTTTTTTCTGTTTTATTTTTATAATTTTTGCTCGAAAAACCGCAATAAAATAGATATTTTCTAAGAGTCTCACAGTTTAATTTCGCTCCCATCAAATTTATGTTAAAAGAAAAAATGTTTCCTAAAGAAAGAAATAAATAGTAAACTATGGGATTTTGTAAAAGAGTAACTCGGAAACGAAAAATTAGCGAAAGGGGGGGAGGAGCAACGGAGACGACAAAAAAATCCTCAGTATGTAATTCGGTGACAATAAGGCTTATGTAGCCTTTATGGGATATACTACCGAGGAAAAAATCTGTCGACTTTGTCAAAAAAAGTCCTTTCTTTCTTTGGGATCGAGGCTCTACGGGTCCCTTTAGCTTTGAGGCAAGGGAGGCAATCGTCAAATTGCATTTAATAAATTCAGAAGGTGTAGCTTCCCTTGCACGCTTGTATGAAGAAAAGTAAACGATGGTCAAACCCTTATGTAATATAGTTGATGTGTGAAGAGGTTTTGGTCACTTATATTTACTGAAATATTAAATTTTGCTATTGTAAATATATATGTTCTCAAAGCTCTTTTTTTTAATACATAACCAAAAATTTAGTTATAAATTTGCTTATAATCAGCAACATCTCATATTAATATGATAGAAAACTATAACCTTTAAAAGATGAATATCTGTCATTTTTCCCTAGCCAAAAAATGAAAATAATTTGACTTCCCATTATTATCCATGACCTCCTGGTTTTTACAAAAATGTCTCAAATTTTTCTTCCAATATATTTTTCGAGAGGGCAACTTAAAAGAAAAAGAATTGTTTGTCAGGTTTTGGACATATCTTTCTAGATTTGAGATATTCCGATTTCTAGAAAAAATGCGCAATTTCTAAAGCTTGAGACAACATTTTCTACTAAAACATATATTTTATGAATGAATTTTTCTTTAAAAACCATTTTTTTTAAACCTCTATTGTTTACAGTGGCGTGCATAAAGATGAAATATAAACGTTTTCTAATCATCTGTTCTTTGTAATGATTAGGGCTGTTTTTAAGACAACGAAGTGCCAGCTAGTTCTCAACCACAAATAGAATAGAGTAAATTATGCTCTCCAAACGACTTTGCAAGTTTTTCAAAAAGTTCCCTCGCAGAGTTTATTTAATGAAATATGTGCACGTTGGCCCGTTTATTACGTCAGATAAACTTATTTCAGTATTTGTAAGAATCGTTTAAACATTTAAACACAGATGATGCAGATGCATCTGTACTTTTAATATGTTTTTTAAGTACTGGGTGTTCAGCCTAAAAGAGAACCCTTTAAGTCTGCAATAATACAGGGTGGTCCAAAAGTACTGGTACATAGAGCAACAGTGAATTCCTGACATCAAAATATTACGATCTAGCTAAATTGTCCTATTCCGAAAGTAGATATTTAAAAAGATACAGGGTGTTAAGATAATAATTTTTATTTCGATTTTAATTAGTATTTCTACAAATGTCTGTCATTAACTTGTGAAATTTGGTATGCGGGCTTTTTTCAGGGCAACAAAAAATAAATTCATATTTATTTTGCTGCAGCTGATAGGGGGCGCTACGTAATAATACTTGAACTTTAAAAGTACTTTGTGGGCATTCGATTCGGTAATAACTTAATTAACTTAATAAGAAACCAAATAATACTAACGCACAAGTTTCAACGATTCTTGCCTATGACTTGCAAGTGACCAATATCCTAACGGATAATTTTATTTGCCAAATTCGATCCGGACCAGATTATTGAAAAGTAGTTAAAAGATAATAAACGCCTGACAAATCTAAATTCCGTTTAATAAAATATAAGCCACATTAAAAAATCGTTATGTTATGTAGAATTACTAAAAATAGCACACAACGGACCTCACATACCCAATATAGCGGTTTTAGAAAATAATATTAATTATAAATTACATAAATTCTGGAATTTTGACACGTACGCCTATGGCTCACCATAATTCGGTAACTAGTTCATCACCACCCAATTTTTTTCCTGGAAATGAAATTAGAGATCATAAGCTACATTATATGTATAGTTCAGAAAATTTCACCGAAACCACTTTTTAATTCATTTTGTCCGTTGTCCTTTAATTAATACTGCAATAATAAAATAGCAAATATCTAAAAAACGGTTAACTTTAAGCGGCTTTCAACTAGTATACATGTTTTTTCTAAAAAAATACAAGGTAATTATATTTTGCAGTCGGGGGTTCCACACAACTGCCCAGAAAAAAGTTAAATTACTTTTAAAGTTCAGATAGTATTGCAGGTTGCGTCTACTATCGGGTATTATTTTTTGTCGCCCTGAAAAAAGCCCGTATACCAAATTTCCTGAGTATATGACCAACATTTGTAGAAATATTAATTAAAATCGAAATAAAAATGGTTACTTTAACCACCTGTAACTTTTTAAATATATACTTTCGGGATCGGACAATTTACCTAGATCGTAATATTTTTATGTCAGGAATTCACTGTCGCTCTACGTACCATCACTTTTGGACCACCCTCTACAAATAAGATTTTCTTTAATTAATCCGCGAATGCTTCGTTTACCTATTGTCGATATAAGTCGATAACTACATATCGATAAATAAAATATATCAATAGCTGATGTGCCATTGCTTATCGATAGATAAAATCTACTATCGCCCACTCTATTTATGACCATTAAATTAGCTATGTATATACTGACATTTTGCTAAAAAACTTTCAAACGACGTAGAACTACAAAGTATCAAAAAGAACAGAGAGCTACAAATCAGAATAAGGAATTTTACTTTGTTGTAAAAATGACTAGTGGTGACTTAGTAAAAAGGTTGGGAGTATTAAAGGGAACGCAATCTTGAAAAAATAACATCCTTTAGTTTTTTTCTAAAACTGTTAAATCGTGTTATTGACATTAGTCATAATATAACGTATAGCGATTTTTTTAAATCTCCAGTAACCTAGATCTAATCTAGAAAATTACGTGATATATAAAAAAAACTAAAAAAAAAACATTTTTACACCCTGTACCTCAAAAACGAGGTGTTTACGGACTTCATATATATATACTATCTTATTACAGACTTAATCGTTCTCTCTCCAGTATTTAAAAAAAATCAGTAAAATAGCTTTATCCGGAGCTTCCCTCTTTATGAATCCGTTCTTTCATAAAAGAACCTAAAGCATGACGCAGTTTAGTTCAGCACGTAGTTATTCATCAATGTGTACAGTACATAAGAAAATTTGGTATATTTTATTCCCTTAATAAATGGAAGGATTCAATACGGGGGACGCTCCGGGCAAAGCTAATCTACCAATTTTTTTAACTTTTGGAAAAAATAAATCCAATTGTCTTTTTATTATTAGATTACTATTTTATTGGTGATATTTATAGAAAATAAATGCCTTTTTTATTACATGATTAGATCAAAAATAGAAAGGGACAATACATTCAACCACATTTTTATTATTTATAACAAATCGGTAAATTTCCTTTACCCGGAACTTCCGTCGTTATGAATCCTTCCTTTAATTAGGAATAGTGAAGTGTGACCCAATTTAGTTCAGTACATAGTCATTTAGAAACACATCTATAATGTCTTTTTAAATATTTTTACTGGGCGCCATTTTGTTCCATCACATTCTTCATTTCTACCAATATTTTAACTGAAATTCAATCTTGAATTAGTACCAGTTTATCCTTATACATTTAAATTTTCTGAAAAATCAATTTAATAAGATTTTTTGACGTTGTTTTTTAAGAATTTTAGTTAGTGCCGCCATTTTGTTTTGCCATTTTGAATTCGTACCACAACTTTACCAGTTTATCTCTATAATACACTTAATGCTTGCACAAACTTTGAAATCAATCTAATACGCAGTTTTTCAGGCTGATTTTTTGAATAATTTATTAAGTTGCCATTGTGTTTTGTTTCCTTGGATTCATACCAAAATGTTACCAGTTCAACCTCTGTAGCATTTGATTTTTGTGCAAAATTTGAGGTAAATTGGATAATTAGTTTTTGTAGTAATGTATGTTTAACGTTTCACTAGGCCGCCATCTTGTATAGGCATATTGGATTTTTACCAAAATGTTACCAGGTCATCCTCATATGACCCTTAATTTTTGACCAAAATTTGAAGTCAATCGAATAACTAGCTTTTAGCTATGTAGCGAAGAGACGGACCCACAGACAGACAGACAGAAAAAATACCAATATAAAATAACCACTTTTATAGAAATCTGAAGTCATGAATTATTGGAGAAAAACTCATGCTTTTTTTAAATACCTTATATAAAAATTAACCTATTGATTCGGAATAAATATGAATGTTTCTATTAAATGCTAGCAGGTGCACGCCACCTTTTTTGGCTTTCGAAATATTTCAGTTTAAATTTATCCTAAAAAGTTATAGATCTCCTTATTATGAGCAGCAGTCAGTGGTGGCTATTCAGGTGAAGTAGGTGAAGTGCTACTTCACCTGGAAAAATAAACAAGCAAACATCTAACTATATTTATTATATGTCTCCTAAAATTTTAGTTTTGACATTCATTTATTCACCTAATTGGTAAAAAATAAACTCTGTATCTCGAACAAATATTTTACTTGACCGTTGGCGGCATGTCTTTTTAAAACTTTCAATCGAACTTTATTATAACAACTATAACAGTGGCGCAAACCGCTTTGACTTTGCTGGAGGTGCTATGTTTAGTTTACGATTTTCCTACTATGTTGCCATGACAACGCGTACTCGATGACGTCGGACCCAGCGCCATACAACGCTCTCGGTGAATTGCAGGCGCAGTACACTACACCCACGTGTTGTTCAGTTTGCGGTGGTTGTTTACTTTTATTTTCGCGGATTTCGCTGCAACTGGTGAATTCCTTTGCAGTTAACTTGACTGTTTTATTATTTATTTAGGGTGTTGTTACAACTTCAAATTCGAAGTTAGAAAGTATGATTGTTCAAGACTGGAATAAATTAAAAGACGTCTTTGAATTTATTACAAACTGTGACAAATCTGATGAAAAATCAATCCGCCTTGCGAAAGGATTTTTAGATGAAATGAACGATTTTGAATTCACGTTTCTGGCATTAATGTTTAATGACATTTTCTCAATTACGGACATACTATTTGATCTTCTTCAAAAAAAATTGCTTGACATTAATTTTTGCATATCCAATATAAAACGCTGTCGTGAGGCGTTCTGTAAAAAAGGAAATGAACATTTATTTAATACCATGTTTGATAAAGCAAATTCTATTACAGAAATAAATCATAAAACGTGAGCTTGCTAAGCTTTCACCTGAAGAAATTAGGGCTAAGTATAGAACCCTTTTTTATGAAATATTGGACCATATTTTAATAGAAATGACACTAAGATTTCAAATTTTTCCAATATAGTTTAAATTTTCCGACTGGCCCGTTTGAAAATTTGTTACAGTTATATGGGGAAATAAAAAAGTTTAAAAATGATTGGTCTTATTTTTTCCAATGAGAGTAATTGGAATATACCGCTGCAAGAGCAAGTGAAAAAAATTAATAAAAATAAATATATTTTTACCGAAGCATATAAATTGTTTTTCCTTATTTTGACAATACCGTCGACAAGTGCTTCAGTGAAAAGAAATTTTTCTTGCTTTAAATGTGTAAAAACTTATTTAAGAAATACAATATCTCAAGAAAAACTTACTTCTCTTGGCAATATTTCAATTCAAAAGGAATTTCTGGAGGAGATTAGGGCAACTCATCCATTTTATGAGGATGTTATAAATAAATTTACTGCTATGAAGGATAGGAGAATTGATTTAGTATACAAAATTTAAAGTCGTAAAAAAATATTCTAATAAAAAAATTCGGGAAAAAAAATTATTGCGATATTTTCTTGCTTCATTTGCACTTCACTTACTTTTTCACCCGCGAGCCGCCACTAGCAGCAGTTTAGTTGAGGAAAGAATAATAGTTTAAGAAAAGAACTTGCTGGGTAAAAAAAATCAAATGAACGTTCGAGAACTTCAAGCTACCTCAACAAAACCCCTAACTGAAGTTTATGAAAACCGATCAAAGCAACTTCAAACAATAAAGACCATTTTCTTGGTAAAATAAGGTGGATGGAAGAGTCAACGTATCTTTTCAAGGGTAATGGTACCGATAATTTTGCGGGAAAGTGTGTTGTACTAAAACTGCGGGAGTTTATCCTTTTTATTTGAAACCGAAAGAGCCCGACTGTCTTACGGAATTCTACCAAACAAGAAAATAACAGAATGCAGTTTCTGTAAAACATACTTGAATGCTGAATTATCTGATAATTTTGAAGGCACAAGTGGTATTCGGCAGAATATTTCCCGAATATAGACCTATTTATACATGAACGCAGAAAAAGGATTTTATTAAGAATAATTTTTATTCAAATAAAAATTGTTGTTTAACACAATTAACATAATACAAATTCACACTCATTAGTAAAAAATCTTTCATTTTGCACAAAATCAAGTATTATGTAGAAATTGACTGGTAAAATTGGTGCTAATCCAAGATGGCGGAAAAAATGGCGTCTTCTTAAAATGTTAAAAATTTAGCCTTAAAAAGCTACTTGGATTGATTTCAAATTGTGTGCCATAACTAATTGTGGTATAGAACTAGTAAAATTGTGGTATTAATTCAAGATAGGGAAACAAAATTTTTCAACTGGTTTATTTCTACAATAAGAATGTGTTATTCTTCATGGTCTGTAAGTATTTTTCCCTGCAAAACTGCTACGGTGTGTTTTTATAAGCCTTTTTAAAAGCTTCTATGGAATTATCGCTATAATCCTTGCTACTGTGGAATTATCTTTGCAATCCTTGCTATTATAGAATTATTACTGTAATTCTCTGCGAAAATTGTACACCTCTTCACCTCTTATGGGAATTTTTATACATGAGGGAAATATTCTGTAAGAGTTCTTTAAAGCATTTTTATAACAAAAATCATAAAATTCTAAAATTTACTCTATACTCACTCAGAAATTCGATATACGCCAATAAATATGCATATTTTTGCTATATTTTATCCAACATCCTCAAGTAACGCAGCATTGTATTTTGTAAATTTGTAAGTTGCATACTTCGCCGGCCTGAAAATGCAAGCTCTTTATTTGACGTTATGTTAGCATCGCTTATATGTGCCCCCTTTTTATATTTATCATATTTTCAAGCACATTGCAAGATAAAGAGGAGAGGCCATTAAAAATTAAAATGTTTGAGCTAGAGAAACTGGGAAAACAGCTCATTTTATAGCAAAACTTCAAAATACTGTTAATAAAATTGGCTTCACCCGAAACTTTTCTTGTTATGAATATTTCCTTTTATAAAGGAAAGTGAAGCATGCAACAAGTTAGTTCTGTACATAAGTATACAAATTTCGTCACTCTCCTAGATAAAAGGTAGACTCCGAATAAAATTGATCTGTAAAGGAATTTTGCCCTCGTAACGAACTCTAGGTTTGATCAAGGAAAATGAACGATGTATATAAAATGTGTTTATATACACGACACATTTAGAACAATCTAAGTCAAAAAAAGTTATAAATATTACAGGAGTATTTAGTTGAAACATAACAAGGCAACATGTTCTTCTAGGTCAGTATACTGGGAAGCTATATCAATAACAACCTAGATTGAATAGTACATATATTCGCGATTTACATATTCCCGTTTCGCTTAATCTTTGAAATTCAGGTATTTCGACAAGATCTAAATCGGTAGATATTGCCCTTATAAAAGAATTGTTAGTAATCCTATTAATCTTAATCTTTTAGTAATCTATTTTTTGGTACAGTTTCTTATGGCTATTTTGGTTCATAGATTAATACCTATGAACAATAACATGAAAGATAATATGTATAAGAATATTAGCAAACAAATTAACAATATTTATAGAGAAAAACCTAAACTTTTTTTACACAACAAAATGATAGAATAATTCAAAACTCAAGCAATGAATTATAAGCCATGTGGCAAATTGTAAAAACATTACAATGATTAAATTAAATTAAAATGATTGAAGATGGCGCAGTAGTTGCAAGTAATTTTAATCATCATTTTGCTCATGTACTTCATAGTAATAATATTGACAAGACATTTGTTTATAACTCTGTCCCACCTTGTTTCTGTCACCCATATGTAATTAATATGTTTTATCCTTTATTAAAAACCTAAAGAACTCAGATGCCACAGGACATGTGGAGTTTTAACATATTTGATGAATTTATAAGGTCAATATGCTATATTCCCTGAACAATCATAATAGGCAACTGTTATTCCATTATATAAAAAGAGAGATTCTAATGATTATTCAGATTATAGAAGCATAAGATTGTTAACAAGTATTTCAAAACTTTTTGAATTGAATTTTAAACTACAATTACTTCACTTTTTTAATAAAAATAATATTATTAGTGTTTCTCAACATGGATTTACAAAATCCCGCAGTACTGATAGTGCCATTGGTGAATTCCAGATGGCAGTTGTCGATGCTTTGATAAACAACTTTATGTATTGGGTTTGTTTGGGGATTTCTCCTTAGCATTTGATAGTCAACCACGAGCTACTATTGCAAAATTTTGGTATTAAACGACAGGCATGGAAGCTCACGGAGTCTTATTTGAGTAGGCGACAGTGGGTTTTGGTAAATAGGATAAGATGCGGCTCATTAACAGTAGATTGTGGTGTCCCGCAGGGTTCAGTTCTTAGACAGTGTCTATATCTTGTTTATTCTAATGACCTTATCTCCTACTTAAAAAATATCTCGACCGGTATTTCAATCATATCATATGCAGATGATACACACATTGTGATCGTGGAAGAAAGTATAGTACCTCTTAAAAGAACAGCAGATGTGGTTTATAATGGTATAATGTTATGGTCTAAAAATAATCGTTGGATTATAAATCAAAGTAAAACAAATTTGAATGTATTTTCAAATAAAAAACAAAATAATTACTTTTTACTTCATGAAATTGAAAGTGGTCCTATTACATCTTCCAATTCCTCAATAATGTTAGGTTTGGAAATTGATAAGAACTCATATAGGAAATATATGCTGAACGTTAATAAAACATTTTAATGATTCAAAGTCATTATCAAATTACTGTAGACAAAATGCTATGTTGTTAGTATTCCAATATACATTCTCATTTATCATACGGCAATATAAAATGGGGTTTAAGCTCAGATGTGACAAGAGTGTTTTTGCTTCAACAGTACGCAATCCGCATTAAGTGTGGTCTTTCACGTACAGAGTGGTGCAGAAACTAATTCAATCCATTCAAAATATTGACCTTGGCGGGAATTTACGTATTTAAAGTTTGCGTTTTTGCCTATCAAAATAATAAAAAACCTCGAGACAATCGCCCTTCATATAGCTACAATACTAGAGACAAAACATTACTGCTACTTAATAATGTATAATGCATGTAGATTTTTTAATATATTTGGTAATGACATTAAATATGTTTCAATAATTGGATAATGACATTAAAAATGCTGATAAACTCAGACCTTTTAAAGGCAAACTAAAAAAATATCGTATAGGAGGTAACGTTTATTGTGTTCAAGAGTTCTTATGCTAATTCATTTTTAAGTACTTAGTATAATTAATTTTCGTAGTTTTTCTTTTCTAGTCAAATTTCACGTATCTCTAGTTTTTCTGACAATGTATTTTTATCACTAGTTATTTTCAGCTTAATCTTGACGTTTTCTCAAATTATCCATGGTATATTTTTTATATACAATTGTTTTATTGGTGAAATAGAACTATTATTATTATTATTATTATTATCACAGGCACTAGGTGGATCGGTACTAGGGTTATATTTCTTTTTTGACACAGTTTATTATGGATATTTTGTTACATAGGTTGATCCATATCAGCCGGAACGCATTTGCGCCGATGCTCCAGATAGATCTGGACTAGGTTAGCATCAGGTTAGACACCGGAGAGCGACTGTGCAGGAACATCATCGTTAAAAGTATAACACAATTAAAATATTATTTAAAAAGTTTGCAGTTCAGTGTCTCAATAAATTTCATATTTTTAAATAACATAGTTAGACTAATAAAAAAATGGCTGGATACTATCCAAGCTTGTTTGCATAAATAAATATTTGGCTGATTCTTTTGATGTGATGTTGACATTAAAATTAGTGTTGTGTTCGTTCAATAAAGTCGAAAATTGCGTTTTGACATTTGCTGATCAATTGCTAATTTTGCAGTGATGTATATTCGTTATTATACAGGATAATCAAAAAAGGAATTATTTGAAAACAATTTAATTTTACTTTAAATAATATGACACACAGTGCAGTATAAGGAATTCCGAAAAAAAGCAGATTTTTTTCTAAATTAATCTACGATTCACGATATGAAAGTTTGACCGATATTTTTTGTTGCTTACAGAAATCCTATTAAAATTTTGGATTGGTCATACATAGAATTCTAAACATATTTGGTTGTGTTAATTATAGATATGTTGTTCTATATTTTAAGGTAAACAACTTTTAAATGTACCAGAATGCTCAAAATGTCAAATAAAAAAAATTGCAATTCATTAGCAACTCTTAAATAATGTGTTTTATAATCAAAGAATTCGAAATTTATTTATTAAACACGTTTTGTAGCAACGCGGGGTTAATCAAAAAATATAATTATAAATACCTACAAGTTTAGCTTTTAATACAAATCATTTACTTAGACAAGACAAATATCAATAATGAAAATCAATATAAAAATAAAAATCCACCGATCTACTAAAATGACAGTGTTAATAGTGCATCCGATTAAAAGAATGCAACAATCAACTGTTCGAATCACCAGAATGTTTATCTTACTCAGTTATAAAACGCCCAAAAATTCCAAATCGATATGTTACTTACAAAGAACATGAGAGGCTCGTTAGTAAACTTGAACAGAAAAGAAATGAATAATCGTTTTTGTTCAAAATTTTGTTCCCTCAAAATAAATAAACATATTTTCCAGAATATCATAAACATTCTTTATTCTGCAACGGGAGTATTTGGTACCAGGGACATTATAGCTAAAAGGCAACACCAGTAAACGTCTACACCATCACTGACAACATTGCTGACCTTTCAACTATTTTATAGAAAAGAGGTAATGATATAGTCTACGGAAATTTCCATTACGCTGGCGTAATGGCTTCATTGACTAATGACACAGCAAAAGAGTCACACAATAAATGTGATACTATATCGCCTTCTTGTTTCCGATCTTTATAAAAAAGAAATTACATATTGGGTAGGCGTTCTCTTAGCAAACATACAAAACCTGTGGCTATTTCATAGCTCATCAGGGCTGGTAAGTCTTTTCCCGTCGGTCGGTGTGGGTTCTCATAATTTTTTCTCTATTATGTCGCTCGGCGCATATTTTTCTTCTCTTCTAATCTAATAACTTAAATAAAGTAAAAAATAATTAATTTAAAGAAACACTACAATAGAGCAATTAATTATTAATTGTAATGGCATTATTTTATTTCATAAATAAATATCACAATATACACTCCACAATTATTTTACAGTATTTTTGTATTAATCTAGTAATGTGTAATTTTATAAATGTATGCCTTTTAAAAACTCGGTAAATTTCCTTTACCCGAAACTTTCCTCGTTATGACTAATTCCTTTTATTAAGAATAGCGAAATGTGACCCAGTTTAGTTCAATATATAGTTATTTAGGAACACATATACACTGTCTTTTCAAATATTTTTATTGGACGCCATTTAGTTCCAACACTTGATTTTGTGCAAAATTTGGGGGAAATAGGATAATTAGTTTTTTAGTAATAATTTTTTTACCGTTTCACTAAGCCGGCATATTCGACTTTTAGAGACAAACCGACAGGCAAACTGGCGGAATTGATAAAACATATTTTTTGGCATCTAGGGACGCAAAAACGTGAAGATAAGTAAATCTTGAATTTCTAAATATTATATTAAGCCGCCATTTTGTTCCACCGTTTTGGATTCATACCAAAATTTTACCTATATAAAACTTGATTTTTGAGCAAAATTTGAGATAAATTGGATAATTACTTTTCTTTTAATTAATTAAAAAATTTACTTTTAGGCCGCCATCTTGTTTCGGCATATTGGATTTTTACCAAAATATTACCAGATGATCCCTATATTGAACCTGAATTTTGACTAAAATTTGAAGTCAATCTGAGTAATTTTTAAGCTATGCCGCGAACCAACAGACAAAGAGAAACCGACAAACGGAATGACGGACTTGATGAAACATATTTTTTGTCATCTAGGGACGCTAAAACGCGAAGATATGTAAAACCGAAGAGGGTAATTTTTGTCAGATTACAAATGTTTTATTTGGCCACCATCTTGAATTAGTACCACACTTTTACTAGTTCATCTCTATACTACAATTAGTTATAGCACACAATTTGAAATCAGTTCATTAAGTAATTTTTTCAGGCTGAATTTTTAAATATTTTATCAAGCCGCCATTTTGTTTCGCCATCTTGGATTCATACCAAAATTTTACCAGTTGATTCCTACATAATACTTAATTTTGATGCAAAATTTGAGAACAATTGGATAATGGGGTAAGTAGTTTTTTAGCTATGCCGCGAACACACAGGGAGACTGAGGAAATCGAGAAAACATGTTTTTCGTCATCTAGGGACCCTGAAACGTAAAGATCTGAAAAAATCTCGGAGGGTGATTTTTTCACGATTACAATACTTCCCTTTTACGAGGGAAGTAAAAATAGGTATTGTATAATATATATATATATATATATATATATATATATATATATATATATATATATAAGTTATTAAAGTTATTAATATTCTGGTAAGGATGCTGATATAACAAAACATTATGGAATTGTTATAAAAATTAAATATGAGAATATATATTAATTTCTATGAAACTAAAAAATAAACAACGTAAGAACTTTTGCGATTTTTATAAAGAAATGTTAATTTTTACAGGTAAAACAAACCACGTGACTCAATTTTTAAAGAATACTGTATATACCCCATACCCGTCTAGTTTTAAAAAATACAACAAAGATATATGCATATCCGAAAATTATTTGGTAAATATACAGAATGCGTCAAAAAATAATCACATATCAAAGTTACATTTTTCCTATATTCAAAATTTTGTTGCATATTAAAATTCTCAATAAAGAATTAAGCCAACTTTATTAAGGTTACCTATACCTACGACATAGATTTTTGAAAAAAAATTAATTTTTTAATTTTTACTTTGTTTCAACTGTGAGTGAGACTAATAAATCTAATAAACTGCAAGTTCATAAAGGCTTAAGTTATCGGTAGTACTATATGTTGGTGTTTAATTTTAAAAAGGGTGTATACAGATCAATGGAAATTTTTTGCCCAACTTCAATCGTTATTAATTTAGCAAGCTTAAACAAAATGCCCTATATATTATTGCTGCAAAATCTAAATGATTCGACTTTTAACAAAACATTTTACATATTCCTGTCCTATATATATATATATATATATATATATATATATATATATATATATATATATATATATATATATATATATATATATATATAAATAAATGTATATGTACATATATATTTATATATATACATATATATATATATATAAATATATATATATATATATATATATATATATATATATATATATATCCCGATATTTTTCTTCTTTGTAGGAATTTAGGTATTGTAACAACTCTCGCTATTTGTGATGCAAAACGGAGTTCGATATTGAGTATCATTAAGTGAACAATTGTGTTTTTGCCGGCCAAATTGTAAAATTCCGTACCTAAGCGTTTCCTCTCTTTGGCAGGTAATTCCACTCCGTACAAAAAGAAATTTGAATTTGCGTCGAAATACGGGAGTAAAGGTCAACGTTTCTGTATCATTTTATCTAATAATCAAAAACATTCTATATCTAATAACCAAGAACATTCTCCTTCAAATTACAAGTTTTGTTATTGGCCGATTAAACACATTCTAGTTGAAATACAGAATAACTCTGACAGCCCCTGAAAATACAGAAATGCAAAAATACATTATTTTATATAGCATAGGTAATCTAAAATTTTTAAAGTTGTTCCATTCTTCAATTATTATTAATTACGAGCTACTGTAAATATTGTGAAATAAAATAGGTCTCCTTAATTTTCTGCATGCTTCATCAATTCTATGTACACTTAATGCGAGAAGTACACAGCTTTAAACGTGCCTAATATCAATTTTTAAAATATCTATGTAAACAAAATCCTGCTAGAACTATTTATCTGTCCAATAAACGCGGGAAGTCAGAATCAATTGTCAGTGACTAAATATTATTCACAAAAGATGTAAAAATTATTACACACTTACATTTACAGTTCGGTCTTATCACTTAAACACTATGTAGTTTTTTCTTGAACTATCTCAATTCGTAGTATAATACGATTATTTGACTATCGCTTTAGGTACTTAATGCTAGGCCATAACCAGAGGAAAATCGCAAAATTGCGAGATTAAGCTGGATGCGAAAAACATCCTCAAAAGCAACATCACGACTGCAAAGTTGGCTCCACCCGGATTACGAGACCTCATACACCGAAGTAATCCGGGCTATTGCGAAAATAGCCGATTACTTCGTGCACCGGAGCTCAGGAAACACCTTGCCGGAGTTGAGCTCATTGTAGTTATGATTGCCAGGATGGAAAGCTGTTGTGTTTACACAAAATACGGGAGGAAATTATGTAGAAAATAAAACATTATATCTTGTGAAATATTTTGTATGCCCCACGTTTCACCACGATAATAGTTCATTATATTTTGATAAAGGAAAAACTCTTTAATGTGTTCACCTAAAATACTTTTTAAAGGTCAATAATTTTTAAAGGAGATACACGAGTCTTAAATCCATGAAATATATGAGCAGCAAATGAAGTTCGGTCAACGGCAGTTACTTGCGGAAAGATGTTACTTTCTGCACTAGTTAGGTAAATGGATATTACCTTTTTCCAGTAAACTAAAATGACAGAGTGAATGAATTATTATATTGCTAATTTTTTTCGCATTGTGCCGTATACATACATCTCGCTCACTATTTTTAGCTGCTTGACCTGAAAGCCGTAAACACGACATACCTCTTGGAAAGGCATTATTTTAAACAAAAATTAAGTGATGGGGATAAAAACGGATACTCAAATACATATAAATAACAACAATGCAGAAATTAACTAAACTTGTATTCACTTAAAGTGATTTGCAAAAGGCTGTACATATCATAGTAACGAAATAAACGTACAATATTTAAAATGTCTTTTTAAGCACAAAAATATCGTGTCTCTTTATAATACATCTGTTTCTCTAAACCATTTGTACTAAATAATACATTTCATATTTCAGTTTGAAAACGTCCTCTTCTTAACATCTTTACTTTAGTAAAACTCCGGAATTTGTTACCAGCCCCTCAGTTCAAATCTTACCTTCTTAATTTTTACTTTTACGAAATTGCACTTCATAGTAAAAGAATTGGTTATTTAGGAAACAAATACTTCTATCCATTTCATTTTTATTACCTGCTACAAAAATTTTTATGGAATTTTTTTTTGTTGGAATTAATTTATAAAAAGTAAAGATTTTTTTATTGCAACAATTTTCATTTCAACCTGTAACAAATTTAGTACGGTTATTATTGAAATAAAAGCCTTACTCTATTAAACAAACCAAAATTTTAGTAAGGAATAGTTATTTGAAAGAAACCACTAAAATAATTTTGATTTATGGAGAAGTTGGGAAATATACAAGAGCGGCATTACGTTTTAATAAGACTATCGAGCCGTGACGTCAGAGTCGTAAGTATTTTGCAAAAACGGATTAGTGACAAATTATAAACGACTGGAACGATGGAGAACTGAATTAAATTTTTTTCATACTAACTTTTAAAAATCTGTTGATTGATCCCTATCTGGTTGACATTGGTATAGCCGAAGAACTAGTGGTACCTACCCGATGAATTCATTTGACCGCTTTTCTCAAGTTAAGCACAAATAATTTGGCCCTATCTCCAATAATTGTGTTTTGGAATAAATTTAAAATGCTAAAAATATCGATTTTCGTAGCTGCTAAATTAATGATTGCAGAATTCCATTTTCAGCAAATTGTAAGAATCAGCTTTCATGTAATTAATCTGTGATATTAATTATAAGAAAGCAGATTCTTCTATTCGCCGAAAATCTATGCTATAATAAAAATGAATTGTTAATTTGAAATCAGAAAACCAAAATACAGATGTATCCATTTCTGGTATTAATTACAATTTTTTTTTTTTATTTTTAACATAAAATAGATGTTTGATATTAGGAGAATAGCGTGGTTGATCTAACCAGTATTTATTAAAGAAAATTATTTTTAAAACAGTAACTTTATTATTTATACCTTCGGGTGATCTGTGAATCAGATATTAATAACGTATATTTATTATAAGTTATTAAACTAAATAATGAATGATATTTTACTATAGTAGGATAGGTTCCAGCTGAAGCCCGGAGGATTTAGGTACATTGGTATCAGATTAGCATCTGGTTAGGCGCGAGAGCGTCATGGCATTATTGGCCATAACATTAATTTTGAACCATACTTACAAAGATGAATATTCTTTAAAATACCGGCTAACCATCGTTTCAACCGGGATTGTTATGAATTTCCAGTGACCGGCAAGCGAGTCACACAGCCTTATTTATATAACAACAACTCCCGCTCAATGCAGTACACCCAGCTAGTAGTATCCAAAACGCTAAATAAATATTAAAAATGGGTTATAATTATATTAATATAAGTTAAAATTATTATCTGGGGCCTCGTTCACAAAATATTTTATGTAGATGGGAAAACATAGCGGTTTAGGTGATAAAATATTGAAACAGAAACGGGAAGAGTGAACTGGCTGTATTGTTAAACCTTGTAAGATAATTTATAACGTAATAGTATATTAAAAGACTACTTTTATAAGACATGATTTCGTAGTACTCACCTTCAACTCGTTTTCTAAAGGGCGGTTGAGATTAAATGCTTTAGAAAACGAGTATTTTATAGTATTTTTTCTATTTTGTGGACTATATTTTAAAAAAGCAATATCTTTTAAAAACATATTTAGTGTTGAACATTTTCAAGTTGGTACGGTTTCAAATTCGAGGTGGCCATGATTTAGCATTGCTAGCTATGTAGAGAAAAGAAAGTAGTGTCGAAAAGAGGACCAGTACTAGAGAGCACCAAGTTGTCTCTTTTCATCTCACATGATTTACTGTATCTTCGTCCTTATCTGTCATCGTGGGAAGCTAACATAGATGTAGCTGTAATCGCTCTATTGCCAAACTGTATTTTTCTTCAAAGTTCATTTTTTATCTTCTTTTTGCACACTTATGTTTGTGCGACAGGAGAACTGTCATTTATTGAACTAGTTTAACACTTACGTTCGTCGCGCGTCTCTCTGTTTCCTGTTTGTATATGTGAAAATTACGTTTCGTTATGTGTTTTATCCAGCTTTCCATGGACTATTTTATTTGACTTTTTGTATTGTTAGTGCGTATATTATAAAAGTGTGTGCTTATTTATAGATAATAAAAGGTAATAGTGAAATAACCGGTGAGCTGTAGATATTTACAATTTTGTAACTAGGCTAAATATGTTATCTGCATCTAAAGTCTGTTTTTTTAATCCCTGACTTCATGTTGAAATATTGGCATTATTGATATTACACGCACAAATGAATTAAATTGCCATGATATGATTAGATTCATGGAGGTAAATGTTTTCCCGATAACATGGCGGAATTTGATTGAATGATTTGACATGAGGCTGATTTTCCACTAAGATATATTTTGGTCAATTATCACTTGGTGTATATTTGCCATTTCAATCGGCAAGTAGGCCAACCCTTAACCTCCAATTCTAGGCGCATGTCAAGGATTAAAGAAAAACAGACTTTATTATATTTTGCCCGCAAATGTCCAAATTTTCAGCCATTAAGCGCCTAGCACAGTAATATACTGTGGATAATATGCGGTTTCCCAATAAATAATATTTAAAATTACGCGTTTGTTTTATTTAATTAAGTGTAGAAAATTTTAGAATACAGGAAAAAAAGAGAAGAAAAGCGTTTTGAATTCCCCGAGCAAAAGGCAGCGTTAATCTACGGCGCCGCGCCATCTGCTTTCACTTTTGTGGAGATAGAGTGAGAGGGCGAAGTAACTATCTCTCTATGGGATGATTTATTTACATTGACATGCGTGTCTCAACTTGGTTGTCTCTGCCAGTATAACACTACTTTACGTATCGAAACGACGTCTTTGTTATATCAAAATAGAAAAAAATATAGTTATGCAACATGGAAACTTTCCATTTTTAGGACACATGATACAAAATTGTAGTTACTTATAAGTTGTAAATATTTTATTTCACACATTTTACAGAAGTATATTAAATCATTTGAACACTGGGTATTTTTGAATCAAAATGAGGACAGTGGTTTTTCCAATGCTGATGAACATCCCCTGATAGTAAAAGACAATCATTAGCACAGTTCAGTAGAGCTTGTCCCTTAAAACATGCATCACATATAAGAATACATTCATCAATAGGGTCTAGGAATGGAGCAGACATAACTCCGTTGACTATTAAAATGAGGAGGATGGTAGTCAAGCAAACTTGTGTTCTGAAAACTAAAAAATATATATTTTAGTATATAATCACAGACAGACTCTTAAACTTTTACCCCCGTATTCACTAAAAAGGTTTAAGAGTTAAACCAAGTCTAGTTACCATGGTACTTAAAACTCTTAGTTCGCCAGTTATGTTTCGCTTATGTCACTGTCATTTTGTAATTGTGACATTTAGAAAAAATATGTCTTTAATTGTTAAACATGTCATCTTAAACCTATAACTGTCAAGTTAGATCTGGTCTAAATTTAAACCTCTTTAGTGAATACGGGTGTTAGTGTTAGTTTAGTCGCTACATTCTTATTTTATAATTTATGACTTCTCACAAACAATTAATAAAACGAAACTATAAAATTTTTATTGTAAGTGTATTCATAGGATTTTACTCTTACTCGTAACGTTTAATAGTTTACTGCAATCAAATACTAGTTAAACCTTTAAATTAAAAAAAAAACATTGCAACGTGATCACTATATTTGTTTCATTAACTGATTTTTTGTGGTAGCTTTGTATAAGCATGAATCATAATAATAACAATCATAACAAATGAACACGTATCAATGCCTAGCTGTAATGGGATGAACTAGCTCTCTACAGTTCTACTGCAGCTTTTTGGATTAAAAGCCAGTTCTTTCCATTTTTTATGTAGAGTGTACATATATATATATATATATATATATATATATATATATATATATATATATATATATATATATATGTGTGTGTGTGTGTGTGTGTTACAAAATGCCATTTTGTTCCAACATATTGGATTCGTACCAATATTTAACCAGTTTCTCCCAATGCCACACTTGACTTTTGGGCATAATTTAAAATAAATTATATAATATTTATACTCATTTTTTAAAACCACCATTTTGTTCCATAATGTTGAATTCATGCCAGATTACCCTTATATTATTTCATTTGTGCAAAATTTGAAGTTACCTCAATAAGACTTTTTTACGTTAATTTTTAAGACATTTTATTTGGCCACCATTTTGTTCCGCGATTTGTACTACAATTTCACCAGTTAGTTTCTAGATCACACTTAATTATTGCACAGAATTTGAAATTAATCTAATAAGTAGTATTTTCAGATTGCTTTTTAAATATTTTATTAGACCGCATTTTGTTTTGCCATCCTGAATTCGTACCAAAATACTACCAGTAGATTGCTACATAATACTCGATTTTTGTGCAAAATTTGAGGTAAATTGAAAAATTAGTTTTTAAGGAATAATTTTTTAACATTTCTCTAGGCCGCCATTTGTTTCCCTTTATTTTATTTTTACCAAATTGTTACCAGGCCATCCTCACATTACCCTTAATGTTTTATGAACATTTATAATGAATCGGGTAAGTAGTTTTTAGATGTACCGTAAATTGACGGACAGACAGTCCGAAGAAATTGAGAAAACATGTTTTTTTGGCGTCTAAGGACGCTAAAACGAAGATATGTAAAACCTTGGAGAGTGTTTTTTTTAAGATTACAAATATTTTATTTGGCCGCCATGTTGTTCCGACATCTTGAATTCGTACCACAATTTTACCAATTGATCACATTTAATTCTTGCACAAAATTTGAAATCTAGAAAGTAGTTTTTGCAGGGTGAGTCAAATGTTTTTCTAAAAATTATGTAACATTACATGTACGTGACGTGGGCGCTGTAAGGAAGAAATCTGAAGGATCAAGAAATTGATGACTCTCAAAATCAAGAACTGATGACAAAAAGACAATAATTCCCAGGGTGAAGGCGAATGACCACTAGCCCGCAATGAAAACTGTGACACTGTTTTATATACCTATGCGTTTTTATGGATTTGAAAAGAAGCTGTAGAAACAGTCCGCTAATTTTTTATTTGAGGCGTGCTTCCATTTTGATCGTTTTGATTTTTAACTTCTCCCCTAACAAGGAAGTACTGTAATGACAACAAAATTGATTTTGGTACGATTTTGATTCGTTGCGGCTCGTGGAATTTGAGTTTAGAGAGGCGCACAGGAGCTCAAAGACCAGTAACAAATTTCGGTTTTTTTTTTCGATTTTTTTGTACATGTCAAAGTCAGAACATACAAATTTTATGTATAATTAACATACAGTGGGACTTTTTAATGCCCCACCCCTTCATTTTTAATATTTTAAACCAGTTAAGATAAAATTCTGAAATTTGGAATATTTCAATAACTGACCAAATACAGTTTGTTGCAGTTTTGTATTTAGATCTATTTTAAAATAGCTGGAGCAGGGATATTCCTTATAGTTTGCTACTGCTTTAAAAACTATAGATATATAGGAAAATTCTATAAAGTTTTTTTATATTTCCTTAAAACAATCAATATAATAAATAAAAACAAATGATGTTCGGAAAATAGGCAAACTGAAGAAATGTTGTATATTATTAAACTTTAATTTTTTAAATAGAAAATGAATACTTCACAGTGAGATGGGGGACATTTTTAAATAGAGGGCGCTTATTGAAAATAAGGGACTGTCCCCCTCAACGAGGGACAAATGATCACGTTATCTTTTAATGTATTATCTAATTCTGAAGTAAATTAATTAGTTCTTTAAATATTTTTTTTTATTTTTAGAGGCTTCGCTTTTATGGTGTTTTTTCAGAGCTATGTGAAAAGCACTATGGAATTTTACACAACTAAAAAGCTTTTTTAATATGGCGGTTTTTCTTCACTTTTACAATTTTCGTAAAAAACGACGCATAAATGATCTGTCTTTCGTTCACTAAGGTAAGTTGTCAGCAAAGTCCTGCCTAGGTCCCCGTTGATTATTGTTTTTCCCGTTGTTAAAAATTTCAACTATTACTGTTCCGTCATGGTTTTGTTAAAGACATCTGCTTTTAAGCAATTATAATTATATTCGGAAAAGTGATTTTGTTTTGTCTTTTTTGCATGTAGAATTTTAAATTACATTAATTTTTAACAATCTATCTTTTTGCCTGTTTATTGACGAGTAGGTATATCGTTTGATTCAACCTTTCGTTTTTCTTACCGGCATTTTTAGCCTTATTCACCATCTTTACGATTGAACTGTTTATTACTCGATGTATTTATTTGCAGATAGCATTGAGGATTACTAGTCGAAAGTGTTCTGCCATAATAATTAATTGGATATTATAAACGTTGTACAGACAGACTTTTTGTTACATTATTTTAATTTTTAGTGTATCTGTTAATGAAAAACTGTAAACATCTGTTTACACAGGATAGTTAACGGTTTTAGTATTACCACTTAAACCTATTACACTTGATTCAATCGGCAAAAATCGCAAATTATTTACAATACCAGTAACTATCGAGCAGACAATTTGGCAAACGGACTTCCAAAACCCGAAACTGAATTTTTATCCAACCACCATGTGCCACTTTACCCAAGAAAGATAAATCACGGACTGAAATATCTGATGCCATTCGCCGTGGTGCCCTTACATCTTATTTTATTTTTGCCACTCCGTTAAAGCGCCCAAATCGTATATGTGAAAGTTCACACGAGTCTACCAGGACCGAAAATTAAAGTCAGGAGGTGATATCTCTTTGTTGAAATTTGAACAGGACCTTATATTAATATTAATAATTTATAAGAATTGAAATTGCGTGTTATATCAACATTTCTCCGGTGGGACGCGGGGCCACCTGCCACTGATGTTCGCGTGAATGAAGTGCGAAAAAAATCATCACACAAAATCGGTAAAGACCTTTTTATGTAATAAAATTTCTTTACTATCAAAGAAAATTAAAAGTAACACAATATATTTTCAATTCATATGATTTTTATACCACTATCTTCGCCTATATTACGATTTGATCCTCTATGTGAGATTTGTTATTTTTCATAGATATAAGGGCATTCCGAACTCTCTCTTTAGTAATGTCTGGTAGCTCTTCTAAGCCTATATTAAACATTTTCTTATTTCCTTTGTCTTCATTTATGTTTTTGTGACGGCTTCTGTATAATTCTGTTTCTATTTGAGTATTATATGTGTGGTTGAATTAATGTGCATATGTTTTGGAATCAAATTAATTAACAAATAAAAGTTTTGCAATTTGAAAAATGTAGTCAAACTGATTTATGTGTGTAGTACGAAAGAAGCTTAAAGATTTTTCGTTAGATCCCGGTGACATTTTAGTCAGTTTTGATGTTGAATGTTTTGATGTGTACAAATGTGTCTATTGACGATTCAATTTCTATAATTTCTGACACATTTCAACATAAAAACCTTAATCCAATCTTTTTGGAGGCTTTCAAGAAAATTACTCTGCTCCGCTGCAACCTAAATGTTGGTTTATATATGTAGATGAAACTTTTTGAAAAAGACCTCATGAAGAAGAAAATTTAACTATATTTTTACACATCTAAACCAACAACATTCTAATATAAAATTCACTATGGAAAGTGAGTCAGACGATGCCATTCCCTCCCTTGATGTGTTAGTATAAAATAAAGAGAACGGCACCCTAGATCATACTGTTTACAGGAAACCGATACATACGAGTAGATATTTAAATTTTAGTTCTCTCCATCATCCATCTCAAAAACAATCCGTCATTAATTCATTAGTCTTTAGGGCTTTGCCAATATGTGATACAAATTCGATTCCGGAAGAAACAGGAAAACTGACTGAAAATCGAACGGATATTACAGTGAGGATATTAGGCGTTCGATTAGGTATTATAATAATCCCAGACTTAAACCAGTATTGGATACTCAACCATTAAGTAGTGAAGTTTTAACTTTTGAGATCCAACATTTGCACAAACTTAAGGACACACAAAAACATTAGGCAATGCTTAAGGACTACAAAAGATGTAATTCCAGTAGGAGTTTACAAAATTCATTGTTCCTACGGTAAAGTGTATATAGGTGAACTAGACGATTTGTGTCTATTAGACTTAAGGAACATGAAACATGTATAAGTAAGAAACAAATTGTTCAATCCGCTGTCGCTGAACACCAGCACACAACAGGACACACGATTAATGCAAAAGATATTAAGGTCCTTCCATCAGTCTCGAGTTATTATAAATGAAAAACTAGAGAATCAATTGAAATTATCAGGCACCCTGAAAATTTTAGTATAAAGTAATTATTAGTACAGACGCGGGCTGCGTGCTACATCATAAGTGGAAACCAATCATCACAGTGAGTCACGCGTCGATGGGCACAGGTGGGGCATAAATACCTGAACTATGCTCAGTGCTTTGATCTTGTGTAGTGAAGATCCCTGAAGATACCTCGTGCAATCGCAGGCGAAAATTTTCAATTTAACACGGTCTAAACCCAACACCATGATTTCTTAATTGATTTATGAGTGATTTTTGAACTGCCAAATTATACAATCATCAATCCAAGCTTAATAAAAAAAGAACTTTTGATATACTTCTATTTCGGTACGCCTAGAACGAGATGACCTTGAAATATCGACCCACCACATACCTCTATTTCTTCTAGTTCAAAAGCTGCTTATCCAGGCGACTACATTACAATCATATACAAACCATATACCGGCTTAAGCGTACATCCTATGAACCTAAAAAAATTACCTTTAGATGGAAGATTTAGGGTAGACAAAAATAAATGGTGCTCTTTTTTTCGAAAATCTTTAGTAACTGTAATATATTTCGAAAAGTTAAAAGAGTGTTTTTACCAAAATTTGGTAAAAGGTAAGATGAATTCATAGCATAAATGGGGTACCTAGATATGTTGTACATTTTTATTTAGTTGACTGTTGAATTGTTAGCAAAATGAGATGGATTAAGAACGAGAATTGTAAACTCATAAATTTATACGAACACAATAAAAGAAAGTACGATACACAATCCAAATTATTCTACTGAGATATTAAAGAACGACTTATGAAAAACTGAGCTTGAGTTTTAGATGTTTCGTTGGAGGTGATAAAAATCCAAAACTATTTTTATCTCTATGAAACCTTTGGGTTGAATGTCTCACTATGCCCTGTAGAACCTTTTTTTATTAGTTCTGGGTATGATAGGCAAATCCTCGTCTTTATTTGGAAAAAAATTGAAAGAAGTTTCAGAGTAGATCTCGTAACATCTACGTCATATGAACCCGAGAAAAAAAAAGATCTTCCAACGGCGAGAAAAATAAATCCTAGGTTAACCTCTGGTTCAAAAATCTGTACTAACTGTAATATATTTTGAAAAGTTGAAAGGATGTTTTCTGTGAAATTTATATTTACTTCGCGACTTTTATTTGTAATTTTTTGCGATTTTTAGTTGTAATGCTTTTGCATGACGTTGTTATTTAACATGGAACACACAAAAATAATTTTACGTAACAGAAACAAAAAAACAGCTATTTGAAACAAACTATAGAAAAATATTAACGGCTGGTTGCAGAAAGCTCAATTAAAGTTTAGAATGTTTAACGGAATGTCAAATTTGATAGCGAGTTCCTAGATTTCTGTAAGCAATTTGTCAAATCCGAAAGCTCCGTTAAATATACTAAACAGCAATTAAGTTTTGTGCAACCGGGGGTAAATGTTTTCTTTGGTAATAAAATATAACCCACGAATTATAAAATGAAATTTTCATTTCTTAGTACGGATCCTTTTATTTTTAGATATACCTCTTCATATAGCTTTATGACTATATATTTTTGCTTGTCAAATGTTTACTCTTTCCTTTTTCAGTTTGGAAATTAGTAAATTACAGTTAACGGGGAACAAATGAATTAATATTCTCCCTCCTACAACAATTTTGTGTTTCACAATAATTATGTATTTCCCGAAAACACATTAATAAAATATTTGTTGTTTCGTCATCTATTTTAGCAGGGAACTTCAACCATTCAAAATAATGTCGCTGCATTACGTTGTCACAGATTAACCCTACCAGATGGAAAAGTAATAATATTCTCTATAAATTCTAATTGAGAGATCATGTCGCATATATATATATATATATATATATATATATATATATATATATATATATATATATATATATATATATATATATATATATATATATATATATATATATATATATATATATATATATATATATATATATATATATATATATATATATATATATATATATATATATATATATATATATATATATATATATATATATATATATATATATATATATATATATATATATATATATATATATATATATACATATATTTATTGTAATTTTTTCAGTAGTGTATACCACCAGTAAAATATAATAGAGGCGTCTACTTATCTCTCAATAACAACCACCCAACTGCCTCAGTTTTTTGTGACTATGCGAAAGCCTTTGATTGTGTTAGTCATGAAATTCTGATAAACAAACTAAATTTTTATGGAATTCGCGGTACTTCTTTAAATTGGTTCAAATCTTATCTTGGGAAAAGGCAACAACTTGTAAGGGCTAATGGTTCCGATTCTGATTGTAAGTTGATTACAAGTGGAGTCCCTCAAGCTTCAGTCTTGGGACCTATTCTTTTTTTGTTATACATTAATGATATCACGAACCTTAAAATTAATGGAAGAATCTCCCTTTTTGCTGATGACACAAGCATAACATGGAGTGATTTTGATACAACGTCTTTACACTCTAGTATCTCCAAAGACTTGGTTATAATTAAGGCTTGGTCCGATTCCAATATGCTTTGTTTTAACGTCGATAAAACGGTGGCGTTATCTTATAAGGGAACTTTACAACCACTTCAGGTACATAACAGCAATATTGAATACGTAGAGTCGGTTAAATTCCTGGGTTTAAATATAATAACAACCTAAAATGGTCTAATCATATTGACACCTTAACTAAAAAACTTTCTACCGCCTGCTTCGCCATTCGATCAGTTTCAAAAGAACTAGACGTTCTTTCTGCCAGACTTACTTATTTCTCTTTATTTGAATCCCACCTCCGCTATGGCCTTCCCTTTTGGGGCTGCTGTACCACCGAGCAATTTCGTAGTATTTTTATGCTTCAAAAGAGAGCCATTCGTTATTTGTTTGGTCTAAATAATAGAGCTCACTGCCAATACTATTTCAAAAAACATGAAATATTAACACTTCCTGCATTATTTATTTTGGAAACGGTATGTTTGCTGAGAAAACATATAAACACCCTCCCAGAAAGGCCACAACATGTATACCCTACCAGAAACTCTAGGCATGATATTTATCTTCCCATTCCTTCCACAGAATTAATAAAAAAATCAATTATTTACAACGCCATAAAACTTTACAACAATCTGCCAGTACATTTAAAATCTATCCCTATGCTTGCACAATTTCGAAAAAACACCAAAGCATACCTCATTGATAGACCATTTTACAGCGTTAATGATTTTTTTTTCAGTGAGTAAGTCTCTTTAAATTGTCACTAAACTCGCTTGTTTACTTAAATCTTTTGTGAGTCATGTCCTAACTCGTAGCATAGAATTTTGTAAATCATTATATAGGGAAAAGAACTGTCGAACATTCACTTAAAACTTAATTATTTTTGTTAGGTATTGGATTAAAAACAATTTAATTCTTTTTGTATACTACATTCTACACTAGTTCAATATACCTTCTGTTTAACATCACAATTATTTGTATAACTATAATAACATAGAGTTTAAGGTCGCATAGTTGCAATTTTGATTTCAATGTCATCGAAATTATTCACCTCGTACATGTGTGTTTGTTTACTTTTATAAGGTTATCATGATTCATTTACTGTTTGCAATGTTATGTTATATTCTAACGTGTGTTTTACGATTTGGTAAATTGATAATTTACATTTAAAAAAAAAAAAGCACTGACCTGTCGAAATTATTTTCGATTAATGTTTTGATATGTCTTATTTTTAGGTATATTTTGCTTTGTCCATAAAATTGTAAAATTTTTCTGCGGCAATAAAGCACACTTTTGTTTGTTTGTTTTGTTTTGTTTTGAATTAAAATTTCTGTTTAATTTTATCGGTATTTAAAACATTAATACAATCTGAATAACGGCAAAACTTCAAATCATTTATTACTTAACCGAATAACATAGCAAAGAAAAAATTTATAAAATTATGGAATAACGTTTCATAAATTTTAAGCTAATTATTACAGGTGACCACATAAATATACCCTGTGAAAAAGTATAGGAATAATATATAAAGTTAAGTACACATGCTGTTATAACGAGAACTTTTATGTTTTGGGAAGATATACTACTGAATGTTTCAGTTGTTGAACGCAACTAGTTGCTGCAATGTTTCATTGCAGCACGCATACAAGTAATGTGATTTGTTACTGACCAATCAAATATGTAAAATATTATATTTTTTGTTTTTAATAGAGCGATACTTAACAAAAAAAAAGCGTAAAAGGCCACAACCATTTTTTTAATTGTGTTATTATTGATACAATATATATTACTTACATAATAAGACCTTACATTTAGAAAAATAATAATGTAAATAAGCCAATGTTTTTTTTTAGCCTAAATTATATTTTTTAGAGGTTCTATAAATATATTTTGAGAAGAACTCACTTAATATATAATACGCTCAGTACAGGCGTTAGAACATGACATTAACAATAAATCAATTTATAAGGCATGCATATAAATGCTCTAAAAACATAATTTAATTAGTAAAACAGATTTATATTTGCCAATGACGCTCCTAAAAAGGTTTTAATGTTATTCATTTTTTTTTCTAAAGCATTCATTAGCAATGCGTATGTTTGTATTTTGCATAAGTTTCAATATGTAAAAAGAGACAGGCAGAGCCGCTTTCATCAGTGAACTATCGACGTATTAACAGGTACGACGTTTTAACCATTGGCGATGTAGATAAGCTTATTCAGAAAGAATGATACAAATATTTTTGTCACGTCGGTGAATTGTATGGAATTATTCATAAAGCTCATATATCGGACACAAAAGTTGGTTTTTATGACTATTTTTCAGTATTACCTAAAATTCCGTTTTTCTAAAAATTGTATGTTGTTTGTTCTGTATTTTTACTGGCCTATATTTTGGTTTGTAAGTTTTATGTTTATATTAGATGTATATTTTTTAATTTTTCATGTGAGTTTTAACTTATTAGTTACATATTGAATTAATTTTTACTTATTTAAAAATAACATATATTTTATGCTTTATATTTTGCCCACAGCTGCTATGTTCAATTTTTTATACTTACTTATTTAAAATATTAAAATTTTAAACTATAAGTGATTTTAAAATAAACTTCCAGTTTTTTTAATACTAATGCATTTTTATTCAAATTACTGTTTTTCTTTTAGGCTTTGATCGTATCACCAATTCGCAATCCTAGGTCTGAATGTTTCGAACTGCGCAAATCCCGAAATTACCGTATATATCAAGCTTCGGGTATTTTAAAAGGTCCAATGATAGGATTGGGCAGACAATTCGTTCACCGGTCATTTTTGGGGTTTAAGTCTAACATATACAGAGTGATCCGCTTTTCTGGGAGCCACCCTTATATTTCGGTTATTTTTTCATGGATCAATTGCAAACTTAATATGCATAATAAATAACCTTAAGCCGGCTCTAATAATGGAATGAAATTTGAACCATTAACGTGCCTACTAAATAAATGAGAGTCGATTTTCGAGAAAAGTATATTAGTGATTTTTTTTACAATAATAATGGCATATCTTTGTTAAGCATCCAGTTTTTAAGAGGCTACGTTGTAACAGTTTTTCAGATATAGTGACCGGCAGAACCCGCGCTCCTTATTTTTCATTTCTCAAAAAAAAAATACTTCTGATAAAAGTTTATGCACCTCGTTAAACTAACAGGGAAACTATCAAACCTCCTAGAAAAACCACGATATATATGAGTGGGTGCAAATTAGTAAAATTCTATTAAAGGAAAAGTACCTTTCTTTTCAATTTAGAAAAAAATTGAATTTGGACATTTTTTAGGAGGTTTGATAGTCGTTAGTTTAAGGAGGTGCAAAAAGTTTTATTAAGAATAAAATTTTCTGATGAGTTAAGAATAAATGAGAATGTTTCCATATGAAAAAAAAATATCTCCCCTTTCTTCAAAAATAATTATTCATTTGTCTTGTCGATCTTTCTTAGTTTAATCAATGAATTAAAAAACTGTAGTAGTACATTAGGTTGAAAAGCTTATTCTACTGGTTAATAAAATTAAAATAAATAATCAAGTACATTACATGTATTTGAAATATTAATAAAACTGCACTATACTGTTGGGAAGTTCTCTATGCATTTCTCAATCCTTCGACGGATGTTTAAAATTACTTTTATCAATTCGAAAGTGTAACTTTCTCACAAGCTCCTTGGATCTTCTGACATAGTTCTTTTCTGCTGCCGGGTCTTTCCTGATCTAGATTATCTTGAATACAACCCTGTACATGCTGATTCTGACAATTTATAAGAGAGAGTGTGGATTTTCATGGGCGCGGTACAATTCTAAACACGACTTCATTTGTTGTAAATGTTACCTCGCCACAAAAAGCGATATTTTTTAGTCGATCATTCAGAAATTCACCCTGTGTTAAATGTCTTCATTCTATTTCTTTTAAGTCATGCGTAACTCTTTTCCAACCGTCCCTATACTGACTTTTGGATTTTAATGAAATCGATGTAAAATTAAATTGTCAACTGCGTACACTCTATTACATAAATTATAGTTGTGCGACCTTGGCTTAGCTGCATTTCCAATAATGTTATAAACGAATTATTAATTTTAGCCACTACTTTGTTTGGGGTTCAAAGGTTGGTAAGGGGTCTTGGATGCTGCATGGGTTTGACAGTTATTATGTAGTATTAAAGTTCGAGTAATTCCCACTGTTTTTCTGGCAATCAGTCAGGTATCGAGTAAAATCGAATCAGCTCTACCAACAAATCCTACTCCCACATCCACAAAGGCATGAGCCGCGCGAACCCCGGACACATGGCGTACAGTGGGTGTACGTTGTGTAACAGATGGGAGGACTAGGAGGAACTAAGCAGGGGCAGGGAAAATCAGGTGGGTTTCCGTTCCAATCGCCCCAGCTTAGAGATCACTGTGGAGGAAGCAGAGCGCATTAGAAACCATTTAGTGGACGCTATGATTTAATTCATGGAAAGTCCAAGTGGACACGAACTGCGCTTCATCAACTTTGGAAGGGTAGACCAGGGCTGGTTCCTGATGATAGCTCAAGACGAGCAGTCAAGGCGCTGGTTGCTGGAGCTCGAACCCTTCAAATTAGACGAGACGGAGGTAACAGCTATAGAAGCAAAGGATGCGCCGAGAAGATCTTCTACCTAAGGAGCCAGGATATTAATTTATCCAGGCTTCTGAAGGTGCTTGGCCTTCAAAACAGGAACATGAGTGTTTCGGAGTGGAGGCATAATAACACCACAGGTGCTCCCAAGGATTGAAGAGTGGTTTTCATGGTACCGCCGAAGACCGTACAGAGACTAGAGGAGGCAAAATGGGTGCTCTACGAAGGAGACAGGTTTCCTACAGTGGAGCAGCTCGTAAAGCCTCCACTGCGAAGAAAGAAGGGAACTAGCCGTTCCTTTCCTACCATGGTATGCCCCATCATGGATGTTATAAGGGTGAGCCAGATCAATCTTCAGCACAGCGTGGATGCCACCGGGGAACTGGTGAAATTCCCTTGCTGGTAGTATGAAGATTGTTCTAATACAAGAACCGTGTGTTTTTAGGAGGAAAGTGAGGGGCGTAGGCAGCACCGCCTACAAGTTGGTAATTGTAAGAAGATAAAGCGAAGACGAGTATCATTGTATCCCCAGATCTCAACGCGGTACCACTGCCTCAACTGGAATTCAGTTATGCAACGGCGATCATGTTAGAATACAAGGTAAGCAATACTAGTCGTAAGTTAGTGTTAGTTAGCCTTTATCTGTCATGCTATGATCCTTGCCCGCCTCTGAGCGAGGATCTCGTTCGTGTGGCGAATTTCGGTTTACCAGTTTTGATAGGCTGTGACGCCCACACTACACGTTGTGGGGTAGCATATACAACAACGCGCGAGAAGAGGCGCTTGTGCAGTATTTGGTCTCAACTAACCTTCAGTTGTTAAATAGAGGGAGGAAACCTACTTTTATAAATCGGATTCGGAAGGAAGTATTAGATATCACCCTGATTTCGAATTGCTCAGTCAATGAAGTATCAGGTTGGAGGGTCACCTCGGATATCATCGCATCTGATCACAGGATGATCAGACTTGTCTTAAAGGCAGATCGACCAATACTTAAGCTCTCCAGAAATCCAAGGTCTAAGGATTCGTCCAGGTATCAGGTGCTCTTTAAATTTATTATAAGAGAACGCTTTTACATTGTTAGGTAGCTCATTCCAAAGATTAACAGCAACAAATGAGAATGATTTTTGAAATTTTGAAATTCGATGCTTCTGTATGCTAAATTTGCTGATGTTTCTTGTATCGTACGAATGAAGAATATTATTAAAAATTGTTCAAGACAGAAATGAGCGTATTTATAAAGAAAAGGAACATAGGCGCCTTACGTGTTCCAAGGGTGTTCGGGGTACAGCCTAGCCCAAAAAACGAAGTAAAGTACCTTGGAGTTATCATAGATGCAAAGCTGTCGTGGAAAGCGCAAGTCGAAACGGCCGCAACTAAATCAGTGGGGGCTATGATGGAGGAAGTTAAGGGAGGCTTTGAAGTAGATGTGGTCATTTGCTCAGGCAGCCAAACAGCGTTGAAGGCGTTAACTTCATCAAAGGCCAGTATGGTCATAGTCCTGCTGCGATGCTCTGGAAAGACTGGCAATAACAAAAAGAGTAGAACTCATATGAGTTCTCAGTCGCTATGAAATAGATGGCAACGAGAGGGCTGACGAATTAGCTAAGCTCGGAGCCAACACGTCTCCCATAGGACCGGAGCCTACTCTAGGAATCTCAAGACAGCAAGTTAAAGCGGCCCTAAATTACTGGGCCTTTCAGACCATGTGTAAGGAGTGGCATACATATAGCAAAGGAAGGCAGACAAAAGAGTTCGTTGTGGGACCTGTTAAGGTCAAAACGGTCTGGCTGCTTACTAGAAGTAGGCAGATCATTAGTTCCCTCATAGGGGTGCTTGCAGGCCACTGTCGTTTGAGGAAGAGGAGACCTCCACCTGTAATGCTTGTGGTGATGAGGAGGAAACTCTGCTGCACTATCTGTGTAGGTGCGAAGCTAGGACCAGACTGCGACAAGACATATTCGGTGTCTCGGTGCTTCATAGAGATGTTGTTAAGGACCTTCTTTTGAAGGACATCCTAAACCTTACAAATAGGTCTGGTAGATTTAAGGAAGATACGGAGGTGGTATGAAGGGTTGGGGTGAGAACTTAGGGTAAACTGCAAGGGTCAAATTTGGCCTACCGGCATGGCTTCGACCTCCCCTCAACTCCTACTACTATTACTACTTATGAGGAATAGGTATTAGATCTAGATGCCTTCTATTAAATTCTATTGCAGAAAGATTGTAGAAATGATCTAATATTCTCTCCGTCATAATGAACAATTTCTATTTTATTACTTATTAATAAACGATTAAGCGCCATTTCACTAATTACTTGCAATATTGACCACCTTTGTCATTGTCAGATTTTCAAATTATACAAAGAACACCTGCACACCTTACACGCAATGACAAAATAAGAAGGTTTGAATAATGTCACTGAACAAAAGGTAAATTTATTTTTTGAAAAACATTTTTTCCGGAAAGCTACTTTTACGATTTCTAATAAAGAAACATAAAACGTTTCTAATAAAAACCTTACTTTTAGAGACAGAAGAGATATTTTTTTTTTAGATATTTCAGGGGTTTTATCTGCGAAACTGTTCAACGTGGCCCTTCGCTAATATTCTTTTCTCGAAAATCGACCTTTATTTAGATACGCACGCCAATGGTGTATATCAAATTTTACTTCATCGTTAGAGTCGACTTAACGTCATTTATTATGCGTCCGAGTTTGAAATTAATCCCTCAAAATATAGCCGAAATATAGAGATGTCTCCCCGAAAAGCGAATTACACTGTATAACAATATACATAATATTATGTATAGATTTTCAGGTGTATATTTTCATATGTGATCAGAAATTACGAAAAAGATATGTCGGTTCAGACAAGAACAAGAAGATGTTTTAGCACAAATAATAGTTTGTTATATATTTTTAAAGAAGATCTTCTGTGTCGACAGTACATAACATAGCTAACTAGAATATAACTGCTATTAATTAGACAGTATTTCATTCACGTTGAATGCTACATTTTTAATTTTGGCTTTTCTATGTTAAGTTACACCACTACTGCGGTTATTAAGGTGTTGAAATTGTCCAGATAATTCTTTGCGTCGAAGATTTCTTACTGGATTTTCTAGAACAGCTAGTCAAACCTAAGGTATCGTATAATATCCTGGAACAAGGAATTTTGAAACAGATTTTATCTTATCTTCCCAACCTCTAAATTTCGTGACCTAAATATCCTATGTGCTCTTTAAATAAATGGCATTTATTTAACAGGAGCGTAAGACATGCTGATCTAAAAACAGAGAGCTCAGTTTTCAGCCTAGTAAAACTATCTTGTGTTTGATACAGATGGAATAAGGACATCATTCATCATTCTAAGACTTGCTTAATAACTCTATGAAAAACTGCTGAGGCGTTGACAAGTTCGAAAGAGAACGTTAGATATTCACAGAAAACATCCGGTGTTACGAATGCTGTTTGTGGGAATGTTGTGTGAAAGATCCAAAACAGAGGAAAAACGTTAAGGGTGTCTAGAAGACCATCAATTCTGGGTAAAAGATTTTTAAATGTCTGTTCTGTTCAAGGAATGTACACCGTTCCACATTTTTTGTAACCAAGATGATAGGGCTGGAATTAGGGGAGTTTTAATGGCAAATGATGTTGTTTTTTCATTAGATCGTTTATAATTTCCCGTACCACTTTTCGTCTCGCAAAAGCGATGACATAAATCCCGACATGTAATGGGCTCATTATCTATTACCGATCATTTTCGTAACTTTAATTTCTGTTCAGTAAGCGGAGAAATTATCGCGACACTCCTTAATTAGATTCAAAAATGTTTATTATATGTCAAATTTTAACTGCTTGTTATTATCTTGAAATGCTAATGCTTTAAAATTCTTAATTTCAGTGTTCAAAACTGATACATATGTACTATCACTTTCCTCGTGACAAGTATACCCTTTGTTGCATTTTTTTTAAAATTTTTTTTGAAGACTAATATGTATACAAATTTGTGGTTAAGTGGATCTAATATATGTATTTTAAAAGTACTCGTTTTGTATCAACTCTCCCGTTTAGGTAAACCAAACCACTCAATCTACATGGCAGTAATCCAGGTAACAAGTGAAAATAAGCCTGTATTATCAAAATATTATAAGATGGGGTTAGATTCAATTGACACTGTATGGATTTATCTGACGCCAACTATATCTATTCGATTCCAAGTTATTCCGCGTTGTGTGACCAATGCTGGTCAAAATAGCTACTTTAAAGTTATATTAAATATTTCAGCAAATGACACAAAGGGTATACTTGTCACGAGGAAAGTGATAGTACATATGTGGCAGTTTTGAACACTAAAATTAAGAATTTTAAAGCTTTAGCATTTCAAGATAATAACAAACAGTTAAAATTTGACATATAATAAATATTTTTGAATCTTCTTAACCAATGTCGCGATAATTTCTCCACTTACTCAACAGAAATTGGTAGAACTAAAGTTACGAAAATGATCGTTAATGGATAATGAGCTCATTACAAGTCGGGATTTATCTCATCGCTTTTGCGAGACGAAAAGTGGTACGAGAAAAGGTAAACGATCTAATGAAAAAACAACATAATTGGCCGTTCAAACTCTTGGTTCCAAAAAGGGGGAACGGTGTATGGGTATAGATTTACATTCCTTAAACAGAAATACATTTAAAAATCCTTTACCCAGAATTGATAGTCTTCTAGATACCCTTAATGTTTCCTCTACTTTGGATCTTGCTTCCGGGTACGACCGAATCCAAATGGAAGAAGAATCAATCCCACAAACAGCATTCGTAACACCGGATGTTCACTGTGAATATCTAACATTGTCTTTCGAACTTGTCAACGCACCAGCAGTTTTTCATAAAGTTATTAATCAAGTCTTAGAATGATGAATGATGTCCTTATTCCATCTGTATTAACACAAGATAGTATTACTAAGCTGAAAACTGAGCTCTCTGTTTTTAGATCAGCATGTCTTGCGCTCCTGTTAAATAAATGCCATTTACTTACAACATATAGGATATTTAGATCACGAAATTTCAAGGTTGGGAAGATAAGATAAAATCTGTTTCAAAATTCCTTGTTCCAGAAAATGTTTACGATATTGGACGTTACATTAGGTTTGACCAGCTATTCTAAAAAATTCATTAAGGTATCTTTGACGCAAAGAATTATCTCGACAACTTCAACATCTTAATAACCGCAGTAGTGGTGTAATTTAACACAGAAAAGCGGAAACTGAAATGGATTGTGATGCTGGCAAAGTAGGTTTTGGCAGCATACTTTTCCAAAGGCAAGAAAATAATACTCTAAAGCTCGTGCAGTATTCTAGCCGAACAACCAACAAGGAAGAACAGAACTGCCACTTCTACAAACTAGAAACCTTCGCAGTGGAATGTTATTTAAGGAAATTTCCAGTAAATCTTCTTGGAATCAAGTTTAAGGCAATTACTGACGGAATCTCAGTTAGACATAGATTCTAAAAAGAGATCTTGTTCCACTGATTGCTAAGTGGTAATTAACGGCCCAAGAATTTGATTTTGATGTAGAGTATCATCTAGGTCAACAGATGGCACATGGAGCCCTTAGGAAGAATTCTGTGAAAAATATCCCACTAATGAATGTCAGTTTATCCGAAGACGACTGGGTACTGTCAGTCCAAGTACAAAAAGCTAATCAAAACTTTGTCACAGCCTGCAACCAATAAAGAAATTCAAAGAACTTCATAAAAATTATTGCTTAAAAGATGGCAAATTCTATCGAAACACATCTGGTAAACAAAGATGGGTGATTTGGTGAATTTTTAGTGTATACACAACGTTGGAATCCATAAGAATATGTTATTGGTTAGATATATTCGTGTCCAGGTTGTCAGTATAACAAGCTCACATCGGGAAAGAATCCAGGTAGGCTAAATACAATTGATAAAAATGAAAATCCTATGGACACACTTTACATTAACGGTCTAGGTCCTTCTGTTACGAGTATCAGGAAAAACGCCTATTTAATAGTCGTAGTGGACGCCTTTACCATATTTGTGTTTCTCAAAACAGTACCGAATAAGAAATCCGGATGGATTTTTCCGACGTTTTAGAGCTCTTAGAAAAGCAAAAATATATTAAGAAAGAAGTCTGTACGGATGTCTTTAAACTAAATGTCTAAATGTTAGCGCACGATAAATCGATTGATTTAAAAATTCAGACTTATTCTAGGTCCATATCTCGCAGGAATTAGATTCTAGATCAGAACACTGAATGTTTAGTATTCCGATCTCGTGGCGTAAAGGTCCCTGAAGAAGCCTGGTGCATCGAATGATTCCATTTTGACATGATCTAATTTCAAGAACCGTGATTCTCTAATTAACCAAAGCCGTGAAAGCTTTTGTTTTATGTCGATACAGTAGACTCTAGTTAATATGAACACAAAAAGTTGCAGACTTATACATATATGCGAGATGTTCACACTATCGAGAGGAAAACTGAAAATAAACAAGCGTTGTTTTTAAATGTATATTACATTTACATGTACATTTCTATGCTCTTCAATTATTTTAGATTTCTCATAAAGAGTTAAACAATTCTTCCATTTCGAAAAAACGCAATGCACTACACTAGTTTTGAGATACAGATACATATTGAAGATTTATAACACGTTTTTATTATTTATGCGTTTTTGTAAGTTTAAACAAATCAAATCTTAGATTTCTGAAGCACAGTTCACACCAGCGAAGGTTTGTGCTGTTCACGCTACAGAGTATAAGTGTATTTTGCAGTGAATTTTATCTATAGTTCATATAAACGCGAGTCTGCTGCACTTTTTTTAAAATTTATATTGTATAAAATATATTATCAAACAATATTTCGAAAACGGCCAACCACGCCAAATGTACTTTATTTTTTGTATATAATTACTTTTTTTGCTATAGAGGACCGTAGGGGGATAAAAGCCGCTAAAAACGAAAATATTTTCTATTTCAAAATATATATTTTTCAAAACGGTGAAACATGCATTTATTTTATTTCTTTGCCTATACAATTTTTTATTCTATACAGGGTAGCCTCAGTGAGATAAAACAGCTCCCTAAACACAATATTTTTAAAGCTCTTACATTTTTTAAAGCGGTTAAATTTTTTTTAAATGCGGTTAGCTATTTCAAAAAAAAAACGGGAAACACCTAAAAATCTCTTTTTATATAAAACATTTTTCTATTACACAGGATAGCATTAAGGGGGTGAAGAAGACCCTAAAAACGAAATTATTTTATAGTCAAATCGATTCATTTCAAATATACATAAAAAATAGTTAAGGACAATGTCTTGCGGGTATTAAGTATTGGATGTCAGTTGAGTAGATCTTCGATATTTTTAAAAACTATAAAATTATTTAAAATCGTTCCTTGAGAAGGCGATAACGAACTCAGTTAAGTTGAAAAGAATTGTGTAAGTCGTTAACCTAGATACTTGTTTTTTTAATATACATGTCCAATTAAAACGTCCCGTTTTGAGAACATGCAAGAAGATTGTAATGAAATTGAGAGAAAAAAAAAGTGTATCCAAATGTTTTTAAATAATATTGTGAGTGCCATTGCCGTAAAGAATTCTAAAGATTCATTATGTATTTAAATATGTTTAATATCTAGAGATACACACACATAATTTAAACAGAAAAAATACGTAAGTATCTTAAAGTCGTCTAATTTTGGAGGTCACTGGCAGAGAAACTTGATTTTTTGAGAGCATGCTTAGATGTAAAATATACCATTTGCATCAAATCGTGATCAAAAATTGTGTAGGTAAATATAGTACGACTACTGAATTCATTCGCGTAGATTTAGAGTTTCTTTAACATAAGTTTAAAAAGAAAACAATATCGTAAACGTAACTGAAGTTGTGATATCCATCAACTTACATATATATATATATATATATATATATATATATATATATATATATATATAATTTGTTTCATCCTCTAGAGCAACCATATATAATGGAAAGAATAGCTTTTATATGAAAAATTGCATACTAGTAGGTAGATATTTTATAACAGTAATTTCATATAAAAAACAACTGATACAGTTTAAGACTTATATGCCCCAAGTATTAATTTAGTACTTACGCCAATTAGTAGTTCCGGTGTACGAAATATACAAAAAAAAAGAATATGTGATATATTATTATTATACAATATAGCACCGAAACATGGTACAAAATCTTTCACGTCTAGAGCCAATTAAGAAATCATCAACAAGCATCTTCACTACACAAGAATCATGATTTCTTAATATAACATCGATTTAGCATCCGAAAGAATAGCATATAACGTATCAATAAGTGTTCTGGGTCATTTCCAGAGACTAATCAGGGCAACAACAACTTGTCACGGATTACTTTAATAAATAACCTGACTCAATAATCGCCCAACTATTGGTTGAAGCAGTTTTCAGTAAACATAAGTTTGTACTGGACCTTAATTTAGATCAATAAAGAAATTTTCTAATTAATCATTTTAAGCAAGGTTTGTGAAAGCATGGGCATAAGAAATATTAGAACAATACATGTGCATCCTTAGTCAGATGACAAACTAAAATTCTAAATACTTTATTATCTCAGGAAAAAAATCTTATTGACAAAGCATAAAAAAAATAAATATAGAATTACACACACCTACTAAGATACGCAAATACATATAAGTGAGATACAAGTGCTAACTTAACTAAAATAACAATGCTGATGATATGTTTACAGCTTTTTTTAATAAATTTAAACAAATCATCCTAAACCGTTTTCCTGTAGTTGAACTAGAACAAAACTTTGCGGTAAAAAATAGAAGTGATGGTGTGGAATTATCGGTACAATGATATGGCTGAAGAGTTTAATAATTTTTTCTAGAAACTCCCAAAAACTTAGTTAAAGACTACCCTACCGCCCCAAATTTTAATTTTACTCCAATTATTGGAGAATCGATGGAGCTGCTGCCTATTTTACCGGACGAAGTTAGTTATAAAGAAAATATTCAAAAAAGAATCCAAGAGTTCACTATTAGGTCACGCAACTCTCTCATTATCGAGGTATTTCTTTACTTTCGGTTTTCTCAAAAATATTCGAGAACGCTTTTTGCGACAACTTGAAATATTTTATAATGTCCTACAAAATATTAAGTCCATGGCAGGTCTGTTTTCAGGAAGGAAACTCCACAGAAGACGCTTTAGTAGAACTTTTAAAATGTGTATTGTCAAATCTTGAAAAAAGAAGTAAAACTCTATGTTTAAATTTTGATTTATCTCGTGCATTTGACACAATCAGGCATGATATGTTGATTCTTAAGTTACAATCATACGGTATTAAAGTTAAGTATTTGTCTTAGTTAAAATCATATTTGGATACTAGGACTCAAAAAGTAAGAGTCAAAAGAGTGACTTTGATATTTTTATTTCCATTTTATGTGATTTGTTAGAGGAACTGTACAGTCCAAATAGTTATTTAGTAATTGGAGGAGACTTCAATGTTGATTTTTCTACGCATAATCCTATGTCGATAACAATAGTTGAATTAATGGCGAGCTATGGGCTGAAACCTCATGGAGTTGGGATGACAAGGGTAACAGTCACAACCGAGTCTCAAATTGACAATATATTTAGCAATTTGCCTATAGATGGCATCTCTTTTGATACCTGTTATACCCCTATTTCTGATCATAATGGTCAAATTCTGAATATCAATATTCGAGAAACGCAATGCTTATCATATACAAAAAGAAGGTTTTTTACAGAGGGTAATATATCTAGATTTAGAACATATCTACATAATGAATCTTGGCAGGATGTTTATCAGCAAGAGGGTGTGGATGAGAAATACGACTGCTTTTCCAATATATTATTTTATTATTTTAATATCTCATTTCCTATGTGCTCCAGCAGGCTTAGGGATAGAACAGACTGGGTGAGTGCTGACATGAAGAACTATTCAAGCTATATTAAGGATCTTTATGTTACTTATCAAATTACAGGGAGTGAATTTATCACTTTATAAAACGGAGAGAACTAAATATCGTAAATACATTTCTGACTATAAGAAAACTCTAAATGACAATAAAATACTAAATTTTAAAAATAAATCTAAAACTATGTGGAAAATCTTTAATACCGAAACAAATAAAACAAATTCTGTCTCAAATATTACATTAAAAACAATTGATGGTGAGCTGATTGAAGACCCATATCAGATCTCGAATACCTTTTCTTCTCAGTTTAATTTGTCAGTTTTAAATTCAAACTTAATGCAACTAAATTTAAATAATTTTTATCCGACAATATTTCTACGACCAGTGGATCATGTGGAAATCCGTGGAATCATTATAGATCTTCCAAATAAATACTCCTCAGGTCTGGATGAAATTCCAGTTTATACACTTAAACATGTAGCAGATTTAATATCTTGCCCAGTTGCGCATATAATAAATGAATGTTTTGTTTCTAGTAAGTTTCCTAATGCACTAAAAAAAGCTAAGCTAGTACCTATCCACAAAAAAGGAGATAAACAAAGGAGTTCAAACTATCGCCCCATCTCACTCTTGCCTTCCATTTCAAAGGTTTTTGAGAGATCAATTTACAACAGACTTTTATTATTTTGTAACCAAAATCACATATTAAGTGACAGGCAGTTTGGATTTAGACCAACAAAGTCTACTGAATTGGCAATTTTTCATGCCTTAATATACATCTATGAAAATGTTGATAAAAACCACAGGGTAGCAGGTATCTATTTTGACCTCTCTAAAGCCTTTGATACTCTGGATCACAAGCAGTTATTGAGAAAATTGCATTGTTATGGGATTCGTGGTACATGTGCAAATCTAATAAACTCATACTTGGATGAAAGAACCCAAACAGTGTGCATCACACAAAATGGAACAAATTATTACTCAGATACTGTTAAGCTCAAAATGGGTGTACCTCAGGGCTCCATTCTGGGGCCACTTTTATTTATATTGTATGTGAATGACCTATTCGATGGATTTAGTGGGGGGATTGTTTGCCAATATGCACATGATACATCTGTTTTAGTGGCTGATAGTTGTTTGCATGGTTTGTCGAGTGGATGTTCACGTGTGACAAAGTCCATGGCTGAATGGTGCGAGGGAAATTCTTTGAAACTTAATACTGACAAAACTGGTCTCTTGACTTTTGCCAAGAGGAGTACCCAGGAATCATTACTTGTCAGACTTAAACAAAAATCTATCCCAATGTCTGACTCAGTGCGGTTTTTGGGAGTGGACCTAGATCAGTGCTTGGCCTGGGGAGCTCACATTGAGTCTCTGGCCTCAAGATTGAGTAGTACATGTGCTATGATCCGTAGATTAAGACTCATCATATCTCTTAAGCCTATTCGTGAATATTATTTTGCCCTTATTCAGTCACTTATGTCCTATGGAATCTGCTTTTGGGGCTCCTCCAAGGATGCCAATAGAATCTTCATCATTCAAAAAAGAATAATTAGATGTATTCTTGGTTTACCACCGAGAACATCTTGCAGAGAACATTTTAAGGAGTTAGACATTTTGACCGTACCATCCTTGTATTATCTATCTTTGGTAATGCTTGTCAGAAAACAACCTGAGCTCTTTACTCAAAACCGTGACCTCTATGCCCACAACATGGACATTGTAACTAGAGAACGCAATGAACTGAGCGTGCCTGCACATAGCTCCTCATTTTATAGAAATGGCCGTTAGTGCATATCGATCACTACCAAAACACATAAAAAGCTTAAATAGTGTCAAAATTTTCAGAAGATCTGTGATGCAATATGCTAAGTCGAAATGTTTTTATTCCTTCAATTTTTAAAATGTTATTTATTTATTCATTAATTTAATTTTAAAATGTTTTGTCAAAATCATATTTTATTATCTGTTTGTTTGATCATTGAATGTCTATTTAAAATATGTATTATATATTAATGTTGTTATGCAACATGTATACTTTCTTGTGTGACGTTGCCTTGTCCTTTGTGATTTAGCTGGCAATAAAGGATGTTTATTATTATTATTATTATTATAACTTACCAAATCGTAAAATCGAGTCGCAGCCCCGAGCTTTAGATCTGGGGATTCTACAGGGTAGCACTTTGGGTCCCATTTTACTTTTGTTGTTTATAAACGACTTAACAACCTATTTTCCAGACTGCTTTATTTCTCAGTTTGCTGATGACACGAGTTTAATAATATCTGCAAAAAATGATAAAGACCTTTCTGTTACCGCGAGTATGTGTGCCGAAATAATGAGTACCTACTGTGAACAGAACCATTTATCTTTAAATATTTCCAAAACAGAAATGGTTTGGTTTACATCCAGTACAGTAGATCGTACCCTGTATGTTTCTATAAATGGAAAGACTATCCAACAAAAATCAGTAACAAAATCTTTAGGTTTGCACCTGGATACTCATCTTAAGTGGGTTTCTCATCTAGATTACATCTGCAAGAATCTAGAATCCAACAATTATGTTTTACTTATTCTCAGGAATTTTGTTTCTATAGATGTTCTCAAGACATACTACTACGCGAATATCTATTCAAGAATTAATTACTACGTTATTTGCTAAAGCGGCTTACCTCAAATTGGTACTATTCTTATTTTCAGAAAGGTTTTATAGGAGCAAAGCTTTTCAAATCTCGTTTACATCCATGTAGGGAACTATTCAGGGAGTTGAGAATTTTGACTGTTACTTCAATGTATATCCTTTCCTGTGCACTGCATATTAGGAGAAATCTAGATTCATATGTCAACTTTAGTGAGAGAGCGTAAATTATAATTTACGTCACACCTCTAATCTTCTTTTGCCGCAACATAACTTAAAACTTGTAGCGAACAGCGTCACAATTTTGCCAAAAAAAAAATGTATATTCTTTTACCGATGAATTTTAAAACAATACAGGATTCCAGTTTTTAATCGGGAAGTAAGAAAAATGTTAATTGGACACAGTTTTTATAGCTTAAAAAAATATTTTGAGTGTAAGCACGTAATTTAATTAGGTAATTGCTTATTTTACTTTTTATGTATAAAATAGTGTAATCAATGGTGACGTGTTTTGACGTTTTCCATACATATATTTTATGCATGTCTAAGGAAATAAAAGGTTTTGAATTTGAATTTGACAAACAGGTAAAAAATTAAAAAAAACATTCAAATATACTGTAGTCAATAGTCTCAGAGCAAAGTAACATATAACAAATAAATAAATACTCAATTTATAAGTAACAAACAGACAAACAGTGTAAAACCAAAGTCCTAAGAACTATTAATGGAGCATGACTAGAAAGTTCACTATAAAATGTATAATTACTATACAAGGGTCTAAAAACAAGTAAATATTTTATTGGCTTTTTAAACCTATAAACATCTAGAATCTGTCGAATGGGATTATATTTTTAAGCGTCCAAATATAACTGAGTTATGCATAACCACCAGAAGCCAATTTTCCATTTAAAGAAGGAATATGATCCTGAAATTTTAATTTGTTATTAATCAGGGCACCCACTAATTTTGCAATTCCCTTGTTAATACTTATTATCAATAACATTATTTTTTAAGATTAAATTATCTGGATCAACTTTAAAAAACGGGACACTAGTTTTATTAATACAGGGTAGAACGTAACTATAGAAGAACACCTCTCCAAAATTGTTGTCAGATATCACGCGACTGAAGCCAACACCTGGCCTTGTTTTGTCAGCCTATAAAACAGCAATTTAAAACAACTAGAATTGTCTTTTAAGTGGGACTACGAATGTTCCGTAATTTGTTGTTTGGACTGTCGCATAAAAACAGAGGAAATACAAAACTGAAATGCTCGAGGTAATACGTGACCGCCATAAACGAATTCAGAGAAGATATGACATCAGGATCAATTTTGCTGATTTCCATAAAAATTACTTAGTTTGTTGTATCTTAGATAACCCTACTCAAGAATATTCAGGAAGAATATTGCGAAATTATGGTATATATATGTATAAACTGGGGCGTCTTCTAATTAGGATTAGTATTATGATAACAATCTTAGTAGAAGGTAATCCAGTTATACAATGTTGTTAATAAAGTTACTGTTTTTATGAAGAAGTCTTTGTTGTTAAGTAAACCCAGATGTCCGGGTATGTGTTTCGGGATCACACCAAGTTGTTTAAAAACTATTATTGTTTATGCGCGGTGAAATTAATAATCATTGAAAGCAGGTAATCTTGACCTCCAATAGAAAATGTATTTTGAACTGACTATACAAGTTGAGTCATTTAACTTAAAATATAATATAAATGAAAAAAAAACTTTTTCAAAATTTTCTTCGTAAAATCCTTTTAACAACTTTCTGTATTTGTCATCGGCGTTCTAAAACGGCAAAAAAGAATTAGGTAAATATGTATAACAGTTTTGCGGATGCCATTAATATTTCTTTCATCAGGGGTCATTTCCCTGAGTCACTAAAGAAGGGATTGGTCATCCCTTTACATAAGGGTGGGAATACAAATGTATGTGGCAACTTTAGACCAATTTCTTTATTGCCTACCATAGCAAAGGTGGTAGAAAAAATAGTAAATTTCCTAAATAAATAAAAAGTACTGCATTTAAAGCAGTTTGGATTTCAGGCGGAAAAAAATACTTATGATGCTGTTTTTTCATTTTTGGAATCACTTTACCTTGGGTTGAATGATGGCAAGCTTTCAGCAGCAGTATTCAGTGATCTCGCAAAAGCGTTTGATTGGGTTGATCATAGAGTGCTGCTGGGTAAGCTAGAGATCTATGGTTTTAGGGGAAACACACTTGCCTGGTTACAGTCCTAGCTTTCGGACCGGACACAAGCGGTATCTCTCAGCGGAGAGTTATCTGAATATCTTACTATTAAGAGCGGTGTTCCTCACAAATCTGTTTTGGGGCCGATCCTCTTTCTGTTATATATGAATGATTTTGCTTCTCTGAATATTAAAGATCTTCGCAGACGATACAACGATACTTTGGCACGAGACTGAGGAGGTAAGGCTAAATGCTACGGTAAATGCTGACTTACGCGTTATTAAGGAGTGGTGCGATACAAACCTTTTATCATTTAATGTGTCCAAAACCAATGTTTTTACCTTTAAATGTAATCTAGATAATATTTCCCTTGACGATCAGACCCTAGGTGGTATTTGCTTTTGGGGTGGGTGCACCAATTATCTATTTAACTCGGTATTTGTTCTTCAAAAGAGAGCATTGAGAATAATATTCGAAGTGCCCTATCGGCAGTCTTGTAAGCCTCTGTTTCAAGAGCATAGAATATTGACTTTAGCGTGTTTATATTTGCTGAAATGTCTATGTTTGGTACACAAAACAAATCAAACAATATCAATATACCTGCTTATCAGACAAGAAACGGTTTAAATAATGTTACCTTGCCGATACCGACCACATCCCAGATAAAAAATTCCATTGCCTACAATGCCAAAAAGGCATTTAACAAGCTTCCACAGAGCCTTAAATTGACAACTAGAGAGAGGAAATTTTCGTTAATGCATGGTAGCCAATAGGGTGGGTCTTGCCTTGTTCTATATGTTCTGTTACTTAATTGTATTATATGTATTAATGTTATAGTTTAATGTTTAATCTTTACTCTTGTTTTTAACCTTCTGACATTTTGGTTTCGTTTTTTTATAGTTTAATTTTTATGTAATATTATATTTAAATAATGTATGTTTATATATTTATTTTAGAGCTTTGTCAATAAGATGTATCTTTCGACAATAAAGCATGTTTTGAATTTGAATTTGAATATGTATACATGTTTGGATTTTTCTTTTCATTACAACAAAACTTAAATCTAATTAAAAGTATTAGAATAGAATTACACTAACATAAAAATCCCATTTGAATAATTTTTCTAGAAGGTTTTACAACAACAAAGCTAGAAATATATAATTTAAGGCGTAAAATGTAATTCATTTTGGTAACCGCTTTTCCCTTCATAATTGGTTGTTCCAAAAGCCAAAGCTGCAGCAAATCACTATTAAAGTTGTTTATTTGAACAATTAATAAAATGATTAATAAACAACTGAGAACATAAAAATTGAAATAATAATCACAATCAAAAAGGGTTTAACTTAAAATAAGTTTAACTAAAAAAAATCCAATTTGTTCTGTAGACATAATAACAAAACTATTTCAACCCAGAAATCTATTAACCTTATTTTTCAAAAATATAAAACAATGTCTATTTCTATTACATATTAGATTCTCAGAATATATTTAGAGCTAGTCAGATGTAAAAGAAAAAATATTTATTTAAATCGGTATTAAAACTTACCCATTTTAGATTATAAAAAACTGCAAAAATATGTGATAGAACCTTTTCTATTTACACTTTGCTATTCATTCAATATTTTGTATAGTGGTTGTTCTTTGCAGCCAAGTTATGAATAAAATACAGGCCCACAGTTAAGTTTTTTTGTTATATAGTACCGCGAATCGTAGGTCGAAGCAATTAAAACGCCATCTAACGATACAATAAAATGTATTTATTTTCCCATTCCGTTCTTATTAACCAGCTTTTCATTAAATTTCATGTGACTGAAATATTATACCCCAATAAAGCAAATAAATAGGCAATATTTTCCCAACCCACTTATAGTTATACTATTATCTACCATAATAGTATCGTAAATGAAGGAAAATTTCAATAAGTTGTATATCTTTTCACATATTGGAGAATCAAACTATATGGAGATTCAAATTCACTAGTTACAAGGATTGTAGGTATATCATGGTAACTTGTTATTTCGAATAATGGTATTAATTATATTGACACTGATAAAGATAATTGTTCAGAATTTCGAAGTCTGTGCTTTCTTTTCTTATTTGTACTCACAAATATCTGCAATAAAATATTCTATTTCATAGTTTGTTAAACTAATAAAAATAACAATAGCTACTGTTAAGTATTTTATTTAAAGAAAACAAAATCCATATTAAACATGCACCTGGCACATTTAAAAATTTAATTCGGTTTACCCTTGTTGTTTTTGTACCAGATCTGAATTAAATTGCGTAAATAGTTGTTCATCTATGATGATCGTGTTCACAGCAAGAAGTGGAATTTTTGCAGAATCAGTAAATTAGTAAAAAATATGTTTTCAATTTCTTAAAAAACAAATCTCAGATCAACGCCAATAAAAATAACCTGAAATATATCTGAAAAGTCAAAGTATCCGAATTAGATATCGAAAGTATACAGGTTACAGGTTTTTTGCCTCATTTATAAAAAAATCCGTGCGCGGATTATCCGGGCTGAGAATTGTTCGTGCGCGACTAGCCTATTTTAGAATTTCCAAACTAAAGAAACTGAGGTAGAACAATGGGTTGAGTGTGACACAAAAGAACCATGATATCAACTGATGAGTGACTGTGATTTAATTAAAGATGTATTAAATTAAGCTTCCAAATAATCATAACTTAATTCATTCGAATACACGAATAAGGATGAAGATGATACATCAACAACCAAACGAGTAATGAATCGGGACGCTGAAGTAGCTGTTAATATTCTCTCAGAGTACTTTGAGCAACAGAAATTTGCTGACTTAGTTGACGTTTTCTACATACGCAAAATACACCAGAAAATAAAGCAAAATAAAAAAATTAAAAGCAAACAAAAATGACCGATTATATAAAGTACTCCAAAGAGATCTTGGGCCGAGACGAAAGCGGGAGTATTGCTAGGAAACAGGTCATTTCCATGGATATGCAGGGTTCTAGCTTATTACCAATGAGTAAAACTGCATTTCCATAGTTACACGCATTCTTTTCATGGCTCGAGATTCGTGCGGCAACTTTACATATTGTATGGCCAGCTAAATATAATTTTTTGCTTTACATATTGTATGGCCAGCTAAATATAATTTTTTGATGAGTTACTGATATTTAAATCTATGTGTGAATGTGCAATTTTTTTAGTTTCCTTCATGTGTTGAAATAACACATTTTCGGAGCCGGATAATCGGGGTTTTACTGTATAGGGTGATTCACTATATTTTATTAATTTGTAATTATAGAGCTTAAAAAAAAGTTTAAATACAAAAGTCGCAGTTGTCTATTATCTTTTAAATATTTTAGATTTCAAAAAATAAGTTTCGAAAGTTAAAAAAATTATATGATATGTATTTTCTCAAATAGAACACCCTGTATATTATTAGCTAGAATAAAAGATCTTTTCATCCTGATTTCAAAAATATATAGTTTATTGATATTTGGTTCAGCCGTTTTCGAGCTATTTCAGTTTAAAAATTATCGTTTCGGTAAACGGGACTTCAGCCATACTCTCGGTGATATGGTCAAGTCTGCCTTGGTCATCACTATGATGCAAAAATCCGCAGGATGGCACTTGTTTTTACAGCTGAATATAATTAATTGTTTCGAAGAACAAAATTCCATTCAACGGAAAACCAGAAAAACAGAAAGTTTAGATGAAGAACTGCATTTTCAAGGTAAACCTGAGTATTTTTTTAATTTCGTAAAAAATTACCATAATATTATTTCCTCTTCTAGAAAAACGTGAATATTCCATACGTCAAGCTGAAACATTTTCGGCAAGTCATAAAGCAAAATTCAATGAACGCTGAACGTAACAAATTCCATTCATTTTCCGCCCACTGCAAGAATTGACAAATGAAAATATGAGGCAAAGGCTTGAATTTTGTAATGAAATGTATCAAATAATTCAGGACACTAACAATTTTTTGCACAATATAATATTCAGCGATGAGACGTCTCTCACAACAGCCGGTGTATATAACAGAGAAAATAAACATTTTTGATCTGAGAAAAATCTCCACAAAATACAAGGGATTAAAATACAAAGCCGAAAGTCGCTTTATGTGTGGTATGGTATACTCAAAAATAAGGTGATAGGACCAATTATATATTAGGGACCCCTGACTTCATTAAAACAAAAATAGATCAATTGCTAGAAGATATTCCACTCAGGCAGAATTTTGATTTAATATGGCATCACGACGGTGCACCTCCACACAATATCCAATTAGTCACCGATCACCTGAATGGTAAATATCCACTTTGGATAGGCAGACATGAATTAAAAAAATAAAAAAGTTGACAAACTCAACGGACCTCGAGGGCCTTTCATTGCGACCTAAATCTCATACTTGTCTGTTATATTGCTTCACACTTAGTATCACTGAATATCTTGGATAATAACTTCCCTCGTGAGAGTGAAACGTTAAAAAAAAATATTGCTAAAAAACTAATTATCCAATTTCCTCAAATTTTACACAAAATTCAAGTGTGTGTAGGCATGAACTGGTTAGATTTTGGTTAATATAAGATACCGAAACAAAAAGGCGGCCTAATAAAATATTTAAAAAATCGGCCTGAAAAAACTACTCATTAAGTTAATTTTAAATTTTGTGTAACCATTAAGTGTGATATAGGGATAAACTGATACGAATTCAGTATGACCTAACAAAATGTGTATGTCAATGTAAAAAGTACTTATTGAATCTATTTTAAGGTATGCCCAAAAAAGTGGGACATAGAAACTGTTAAAATACTGGTAGGAATCCAATATGATGAAACAAAATAGCGCCAAATTATCAAAATTACTAAATGACTATGTAATGAACTAAACTTGGTCACACTTCACCATCCCTAATAAAAGGAAAGATTCATACCGAGGGAAGAAACATATTTTCGTTTTTTGGATGATGTTTTATATCACTAGGGCCACCCTATATTGTGGGGGAAATAAGTCTATATACAAAAAAATAAAAGAATTTTAACGCATTTCGCAGTTTTTCGTAATATTGTATTGGCTTTTTTTTTAATTATATGCATTGAACAAAAAATCATGTAAGCTAATCATTTGTACATTTACTTAGTGTCATAAAATATACCACATAAATAAAAATAAAACAATGTGTAAGAAATAAATTGTTCTATATTGCAGCCTTGAAAAAAAAATAAATATTCCGAAAGCTCGGCAAAATAAAAAAATTCTCCCTTTTAATCAAAGCCCAAAGATCGCTAATATATATAAATATATATATATATATATATATATATATATATATATATATATATATATATATATATATATATATATATATATATATTTATATATATATATATATATATATATATATATATATATATATATATATATATATATATATATATATATATATATATATATATATATATATTAGGCTGTCCCACGAGTCTTTGGACATCGAATATCTCTGTTAATGTAAGAAACTCAAAAAAAATATATGGGGAGGAACATATTTTTGGATTTTCTTGACAACCCCAATCATAAAGGGTGCATCACAACGTGGTAGCCAACCAAACTTGTTTTTTAAATGAGACACCTGGTATATGTTTACGGATTTCGATAGGGCTTGGTGAGCTGAATTCAACGATATAAGGTTTGATGGATTTATCATGAACGGCTCTCTCAGAAATGATTAAAAACTTTCTCATAATACCTACATAATTGATAGATTAGTAATTATTCACATGACTATATATTCAAACATTTTTGTTAGGCACCATTTTGTTCTATCATATTTAAAAATATCATGATTTTGCCATTTTGTTCCGTCATGTTGAATTCGTACCAAAATTTTGCCACTTTATCCCTATATCACATGTACTTTTTGTGCAAAATTTGAGAGCAATTGAATAAAATAATAAGTTGATTTTTTGAACGTTAATCTGGCCCCCATTTTATTTCGCCATCTTGATTCATACCAGAATTTTATCAGCTTATAGAGATAAGCTACAGAGATATCTCACTTAATTCTTGCACAAAATTTAAAATCAAATTAATAAGTAATTTTTTCAGACTGGTTTTTAATATATTTTATTAGGCCACCATTTTATTTTGCTATCTTAAAATGTCACCAGTTCATTGCTAGGTAAAATTGCAAAATTTAAGGTAAATTGGATAATTAGTCTTTTTTGTAATAATTTTCTTAGCAGTTCCCTAGGCTGCTATTTTATTTTTTCATAATGGATGTGCGAAAGTGATTTTAATTATTTTAATGAACCAAGTGTTTGATTGATTTTGCGACCTCCCCTGGCGAGACTAAATTTACTGTTTTAAGGACTATAAAATTTTATTTTAGATTAGTTGACTAATCTTTATTTGTTTGATCGAGGTGACTTACTTAACGTGAGTTCTGGTAATGCCCTTTGCGAGTTTGAATGGCATGAGTCTGAACTTTCAGAACGAATTTCTGTATTCATCTCTGAAGGTACATATAAGTTTTGATTAAATTGATTTTTAATAGTTAATCTTAATTCTCGGGATGATTCACCAAAAAGGGATTCTCTCTCTCTCATCATAAAAAGAATAAGTGCTCTCTTCGGAGTCACTAGACAAATTACTATCATTATCAAAATCAACTAAGTTACCTTCAGGGTATTTACATAAACCGTGGAAATGAACGATCTATTCGCTACCGTTCATCAGCACTACGTAGGATGTTTGACCTATGGCTTTGACAATTTCATGAGCGCCTGTTCATGCCGCAAAATTAACAGGACCTACGGTGTATTTTTCCCGAAAATGTATCCCCCAAGTTGAAATTAGACTTGACGTGGTTTTTCTTCATAAAACCCCACGATTTTCTTAAATTCCTGAACTCGACATTCAACAGAGTTTGCCTGCTGGCTATTGATGATAAATTGCGGAGAAAATATTAATAATGTTATGTTCAATGCAGATGTTTTTAATAAGCTTTGAGGTAAAGAATGAGCCATTAATACTTATCAATAATTTGGAAAGGATATTTATGAGGCGTAGGCGCATGAGGAGTTCTTTGTTGTGTTTTACAGATAGAACACGGTATATAGTTCTTAATATAAAGTGAAAGGGGGTGACTGAACCAGTAATAGAAACTCGTAAGGAAATTGTACGTTTTAGCATCTGTTGTCGATTCATCTATACTAAATTGACTGTGTAGTGCTTTAAAAAACATTTCTTATGTGGAGAATAAAATGCATCTATCTTATTCTAGTTATTTCCATCTCAGGAATACCATAATGACCTATATTATTTTTTACTTTGTGTTTATTAAAGTTACAAATTATATCTTCTTCAAAATAATACAGAATATCTTCTTTTATCGGCCATTTCCAAGAATTAATTCCAGCACAGTTTGGATGTCTGCTCCTTCAGTGTTTTACTTCAGAATTATTGTTGCAAAAAGGTAGGTCGGAGGTGGGCCAGAAATATCTTTGAAACGTTAATGGGGTTTTAATTTCCAGATATTTATCAAGAGAATGCCTTAAAAGAAACCAACAAATAAGAAGGTAGGTAAAAGCAAACGGTAGGTATGTGGATCTTTGGTAATTAAGTGAGGTGAAATTTTGAGCTTAAAAATCAATGTCATTATTAACTATTTTACTATTTTTACCTGGGTAATAATAATTATCGTATTTAATAATAACATATTGTCCAGTTTCCAATTTAAATATAATCATGTTATATTCATATCTGATTCAGAAGTTTCTTCTTTAGTCGTAACATTTTCTATTTTGGGTTTCTTCTTTTTTTGGTTTGTTAACTTCGTTTGTATAAAATTCCCTGTGTTTGCCACTCGAAACAACGGCTGGAAAAATCTTTCTTTTTTAATACTTTATACTAATCGTCATATTTTAGATTTTAACTTAAGAAAAATGCTTTATAAGTCCCTTGTCTTCTCTACTGTGATTTTATTTATGGGCCGTGTTTAGATACGTTAGATAGGCTTCTTATCCAAAAGGTTCAAAATGCTTGCTGTAGATTTATTCTTGGGTTACGAAAGTATGACTGTGTATCATTTACACTTAATGAACTGAAATGGTTGAAAGTGGAACACACGAGAAAACCACATTTCGCCAATTTTTTTAAAAGTATTTATTCTAACCAAGGTTCTTCCGTTCCATTACAAGCCAAATTAGTCCTTCATTCAGATGTTCATTCTGATAATGTTCCTAGTATTAATAGAATCACAGTGCCTCACCATGCATCGACGCGCTATGTTTAAGAGATCTTTCACTTATAACGCCGTAAAGTGTTACAGTTCTTTGACAAGGAGATATTTAAACTTTAACAAACTGTTATTTAAAAATTAATACAAAAAAATACTTTTTGATCTTCAAATTAACGTTTGATATTCATTAATTCTTTACTATTGATATTATAAAATGGGATTTGCCCGTAAATAAATAAATAAATTAGTTAGTTTTCTTTTTGCTAATTTCTCCTGTCTTAAATGAGCATGCCGCAGTTCCCCTAGTATTATATAATTATTATCAAATATGCTGTTTATTTTTTTTATTAGTTTTGCTTTTCTACTGACCGTGGTCAGACTGCACTAAGGTTGACGCAAAAAATATCTTGACCTATTTGGCAAACTTTTATTTTGTAAAATTAATTTTCGAAATAAAAGACATTTTTATTTATTTATTTGACGTTTTTGTTTTATCCGGTGTCTAGGGAAATACCAGACATTTTTAAAATGAGGGAGGAGTTTTATATCCCTGTTTTTCAAAATAAGAAATATTTTTTCAGTTGGAGAACACCACTCAGGATATCTGGAGGGACTATCAGCAATGGAAAAATGGGATGGACCAGCCATGAATAAATGGGATGTACACGTGACGGGGGAAAGGGATAGACAAGCGACGGGAGCATGGGATGAACCAGCGATGGGAGAACGAGATGAACAAGCGATGGGTGAATGATCTTCAATGGTAAGTATTTTATTTTGTTGTTGAGAAATTAGATTTATTTTTCGCTGCAAGATTTTTGTTGGCAATCTCTTGTGTTAATAATTTTTCTCAGCATCAAAATTTAGTTCTAACCTCACCTCATACCGTTAAGAAAACTATTCAAAGACGTTTTTATCATTTTTTTTTCAATAGTTTGATCAAATCTTTCGATGTTTACATTTCAGTACATTCTAAAATTGTATTTTGGTAACACATAATTTTATTAGCTATTCATTTTGAATTACCTACGTTATTCTTATCAAGGGGAACCAAGCCACTTTTTCGAAAACTATTCGTTTTTTCACAAGCATATTTATCAAAAACGGATTTAAGAATTGTACCGAATGTAAAGCGTATCACCTCTTTGGAGGAATTTTCAAACTTCCACCTCCTGACTTCTGAAACCCACCCAAGTGGTCTAAATACAGAAACATCAGCTGGCTATGTGGCGTTTGGAAACATTAATATTAGACTTACGCCAATTTCGTCAGATGACTGACTGACTTGCTTAGTTCAGTGGGAGCGATGACCATCGACAAATAGCATCACTGGCCTCGGGAATATTTTTCTCTCTTAAATATGGCAAAAAATGATTTGAAACATACTCATAATAAACACTGGACGTCATCTACCCTGAATCAGATCAACCTAAACCCCAATTGTCTAGAACTGATTCAGCGATGGTTTGAGGGACTCTTGAATAGGGAAAAATTAACATGAGAGGAACGCACTTGCCATCTGCAGAAAAAGTTGCCATGACTGTATTTTGTTTCTTTTCAGATGGACCCCAGTATAAAAATCTTCCTTATTAATAGCAGGACCTAATACTTTATGCATAAACAAAATTCATCCTCACCATCGTTAAATATTCGGCTTGGCTGGCTGATAATATTTTCATAGGTTTCTTCTCAAAAAAAAGTAGGCATCTCAGCAAACCAAGGTTCAATTCGATCCTGGGTTACAGCCGCTCGAGCCTTACTCACTGTTTCAGCAAATTTTTCTTTTATATTGTGATGCCCCAAAATCCTTTAAACCAAGAATTCCCGGTTGTTTGTTAGTAAGTGTAGTAGTAGTAGTAGTGTTTCTCTCCCAGTTTCTGCTATATTTTTTTGACTGACAAAATAAGGTTATTCCTGTGTACTGGAAATACCTTACGCATCATTGCTAATACCTAGTTTTCAATAATTGTTTCTTCTATTTCAGACAATTCCGTCGATGGACCCATTTTTCTACGTCAAAGAGTTACAGGAAGAGCAATTTTTCCTATGAGAGTGGAAGGAGGGCGCTAAATTCACGGGTTGCGGATTTGTTGCTCGTGCCATGTTTTACGCTTCTATAGCTTTATGGAGGTACTTTTCAGTGTACAAAAAAAATCGGTTTGATTGCTTTTTCTTAGTTTTGGCCATATTATGTCTAAAATAATAATAATTTGCGGTCAATTACTTGTATTTTAATTGTTTTATGCAACTGGTTTCATGCAAAATTTAATCAATTTAGTCTATACCATGTAATGGTAAGTATATTATTTACATTTGTGAAGGTGACCATTACTAAAAGTAGGGACATCAGAAGTTTACACCCCACATAACTAACACTGACTCTTTTAAGATTACCGTGGCCACCCCTAAAAAAGAAAAACGTTGTCTTTCAAAATTGGGTAATCGTTCCGTATAGCTGTTTCTGCTATTAGAAGAGATTTTTCAAAAATCCTTTTTCCACGTGCTTATATAGGCCGAATGTAACAATAATCCGTATGCGCTACTTTAAAAATTTGCCCCATTGTTTATTAATTCTTAATTTTTATCGTAATTCCCGTAAGGAAGTCTACTAGGTTTAGAAAATAAACATGAGTCATCGCCCGTGTTTACGTATTTTGACAGAAACGCACTGGACTTGTTTACGGAAAAATAAAAAAAAGAAGGGGAAACTTTTAAAGCAGCGCAGACGGATTATTGTTGCATTCAGCCTATATAAGCACTGTGTAAAAGAATTTTTGAAAAATCTCTTATAATAGCAGAAACAGGTATACAGAACAATTACCCAAAATTGAAATAAATTGTCAATTTATATAAATTAACGATCTGTTGTTACCTAACTTACCTACTAATCTAAAAACTGGGCGTTGAAAATTAATTTTTAAGTAACACACTGAACTATCGATAATATCAGCTGTTATTTTACTTCTATTTTGAATTTAATTTCATTTTTGATAAAAGGCTGAAGTTAGCTACACACTGTAGGTACACCATATTGTCATGTATCCTAATGGACATCTGGTCAGTACAACACATCTAATTTCTCAGAGTTGCTTTTATGTTGAAACATTGTATGGACTAATGTCCTTTTTACATCACTCTTTGAGATTTTTTCAGATCTTCACGTTTCAGGGTCCCTAGGTGACGAAAACCATGTTTTCTCAATTCCGTCGGTCTGTCTGTTCGCGGCATAGCTAAAAAACTACTTAACCCATTGGTTTGAAATTTTGGTCAAAAATTAAGGGTCGTATGGGGATGACCTGGTAACATTTTGGAAATTCAATATGGTGAACAAAATGGCGGCTTAGTGAAATGTTAAAAAAATTATTAAAAAACTACTCATACAGTTTATCTCAAATTTTGCAAAAACTTCAAGTATTATGTTCGAATCAACTGATAACATTTTGGTACGAATCCAAGATGGCGGAACAAAATGGCGGCTTAATAAAATATTTAAAAATTCAGCCTGAAAAACTGCTTAATGGTTTGATTTCAAATTGTGTGCCATAACTAATTGTGGTATAGGGATCAACTAGTAAAATAGTGGTACTAATTTAAAATGGCCGAACAAAATAGCGGCCAAATAAAACGTTTGTAATCGTTAAAAGTTACCCTTTCATTTTTACACATCTTTACGTTTGATCGCCGCTCGATGCCTCCGACTGTCTGTCAGTTCGCGGCATAGCTTAAAGACTACATACCCGATTGACTTCAAATTCTGGTCAAAAATTAAGGGTCGTATGGGGATAATTTTACATTTTAGCAGATGTCAAAAAATATGTTTTCATAATGGAGTAAAAATGGAGTATGACAAAAACAAAATGGCTGCTTAAAATTCAATATTATTACACATATAGATTCTACATCCTGCATGAAAACCATATTATCAGTCTTTACGTTGGTCCGCAGATATTTTCCAGATATTAAGTTTTTATAAGGTTTTCGTAAACGATCCTCTTGTTTTTACGTTAGAGTGGTGTATTATTTGGGGTTAGAATCCAGTAAAATAAAAAAAGTCTGCTTTTAAATTGTCGACGTTTCGCACCTTTATTGTTGCATTCTCACAACACATGTATAGATTTTATATCCTGCATGAAATTATCAGTGTTTACCTACTCCGTTGGTTCGCAGATATTTCCCACGTATTAAGTTTCTAAATAGTTTTGGCTAACCTGTTGTTGTGGTGTATTATTTGTGTGTGTGTGTGTGTGTGTGTGTGTGTGTGTGTCTGTGTGTGTGTGTGTGTGTGTGTGTGTGTCTGTGTGTGTGTGTGTGTGTGTATTATTTGGGGTAAGGAAATATCTGCAGACCAACGGAGTAGGTAAAGACTGATTCATGTAGGATATAAAATCTGTGTCCTGAAGATGCAACAATAAAGTTGCGAAACGTCGACATTTTAAAAAATGTCTAACCCCAAATAATACACCACTTTAACATAACAACAAAAGGACCCTGGCAATTGCCGAGCAGCAACGCCAAAGGTCCACTACTAATGGGCATAAGAAAGACAACAAAAAGATCGTTAACGAAAACCAGTTAGAAACTTAGTATCTGTGGACCAGTGGAGTAGGTAAAGACTGATAATATGGCTTTCAATTTAAGATGGCGAAACAAAATGGCGGTCAAATAAAATTTTTAAAAAACAATGTAAAAATGGCATAAACTGGTACGAATTCAATATTACGTAGCAAAATGGCGGTATGTGTCAATGTAAAAACTACTTATTAAATTTATTTTATTATGCCCAAAAGTCAAGTGTGGCACAGGTAGAAAAAAAATGGTAAAATATGGGTAGGTAGAAATTGGGACACACTTTACTATTCCTAACAAATGGAAAAAAATAATAACTAAAGAAGTTCCGGGTAAAGAAATTTACCGATTTTTTTGATTTAATCACCCTATCTCTAGACATTCGTAGTAAGACCATTGAATGTGACGAGTAGTTTCTTCTACTCTGAGGTGAGCATATTAAGGGTCATTATGAAATGTGTTAGGTACATTATTTCTAGGGACAACCAAACGGCCCCTTAAAGCATGTTTACCCCACAGGAGTTGGTCCTGAGTACAGGAAATAGAACAGAATACAGGAATCATCAAGCCTTTGGATATCATTGTTTACTAGGAAAGTAAGTCTTGAAGTCAAAATCTACTACTTCATCTGAATCTATACATATAAGATCGGGGAGTTCAGCTTGCTTTCCAGAGACATGTTCAATGGTGAACTCTTGGAATAAAAGTGCCCATCGAGTGAGTTTTGCTTCAGCATCTTTGAATTTGTTTAGCCAGATAATAGCACATTAGCCTGTTCGAGGAATGAATGGGTATCTTCAAAATAGTATTCGATTGCCCACATTACAGCAAGACAGTCCAGCTCATTAATGTAGAACTTTGCAGAATTAGGAAAACATTAAAAACTGATATGTGCTTTTATGGTTTCGGAAATATTGTCCCGGTAGAGCACAGCTACCATACCTATAGAAAACGCATCTGTTTGCAAAATGAAACGTTTTGTGTATTTTGGTCTGCTTAAAGGTGTTGGATGAAAATATGCTTCTTTAGATTTAGAAAACGCCTGATCATGAACTTTTGTTCATTTCTATTTACTAGGTTTTCTCAGGAACTGTGTCAACGGTGCGAGTATGTCAGATGAATTTGGCACGTATTCACGTAACCAGCTGCATACTCCTAAAATCTTATGCAATTTAGATTTTGTTTTAGGTTAGTTTGTTGTTGAGTTGTTTTAAGTGATCGTCAATATTATCACTGTCATAAATAATTTTGTCAAGGTAGACTAAAACAAAATTGTGGAGAGGACTTTAGTGGTCATTAATTTTTGAAAAGTAGTATAATCTTTTGAGTTTTCGTCTATAGGAATTTGCCGATAACTGGCTTGGGATCAAGCACGAAAAAAAAAAGGCTTACCATGAATCTTTGAGAGAATCCTGTACTCTAGGAAGAACAGAGCTCTCATCTTGAGTGATATAACTGAGATCAGGGGAAATCTGCATAGAACTGGTCTTTTTTGCCGTCTCGCTCAACAAGTAGGGGAGGACTGGAATAAGAAGGTTGATTAAGTTCAATCACTCCTGCCTCTAGCATTCCGTATATGCATTCCTGGTTTTTATAAGGGTTTAAAGGGTGATAACGTTTATTTATTATTTTGTTTTTTTTAGGGTTTTGATATATTTGGTCAGTCGGGTGGTTGGCTGTACCAAATCAGTTTCAAAAATATCTTTGGATTCATTTAAAAGAGATTTTAACTCCTGTGGATCATTATCATTCATGACAAGGAAGTATAATTAAAGGTTTAGACTTTTTTGGAAACTGTGCCCAATAAATAAATAGTCCATAATACGCTCCTCATTAGATAAGAAAGGATGTCTTAATAGCATTACAAAAGTTCTTAACCACTAAAAAATCCGCGGTTTACCTGGACACGTGTACTTCGAACATATAAGTGCACGACACTAGTACATTGGCATAAGAGCTTTCTGTAGGAATGATAAGAGTGTTTTTAAATACCTTTCATGTGACTACATTTGAATCTGGGTGATCGAAGGAAAAAACTGTACTTTCATAGGAAACATCCTGAATGTATTAGCCAGAAAGTGTTTTTGTGTAAGTAATTGTAAGTGATTGTGTGTGATGATTGCTCGAGCTAACGTTCTGGTAAGGAATATTCAATGTTAGTATGCAGGTAAATTGGATTTACCGCTATGCTGAGGATTCGTGTTGTATACTGATTATTTTCCTCCTCTTCCTGACTATCCAGTTTGGCATTTACCGTCCTTTCTTCTATGTCGTTTAAAATCGGAGGAGAGGTATGTGTATGTGTATTTGGGTAGTACGTAAAAATTATATGTCTGGGTCGAAACTGAAAGATTAGGTATTTTGCTCATTGTCATTATTGAAAAAAAAATCGGGAAAATTATTATTATTTAAAATTTAAGGAATTTGTTCAGAGGATTTAGAATTTATGTTTGAAGGTTGAAAAGAAATTGAAAATCATTTTGTTTTAAAGAATTTTTAAAAGTAAAGTTTGAATTAGTTTTCCGGCTGCTTATTGTCCTTTTTTGCCAGCTTTATCACCTTTCTGGACAGGCTGGAAATTTATTTTTCCGTATTTTTGCCTCCCTGGGAGGGATTTGGCACTTCTCCACGTGGGACGATTTGCCCAGTTTGCTCACTGGTCATAGCGGCTCTATTTTTGAGAATTTGGGTATTAGTTGGATTTAAAATTACTTTCTTTTGTTGATAATGCGGACGGGGATTGTTTGGGGACGTCTGGTTAGAATTTTCATAATTATTATTATTATTTAAATTATTTCGGAAATTTTGGGAATTCGCTTTTAGTATCATTAATCCCGAAATTTGGATTATTGGTGTAATTATTATTCCTAAAATTAGGATTTGAATTTGTCTGATTTTGAGGTCTAAAATTAGTTTGGAAATGGTTTTGGTTGTTAGGGAACCCTAACCTTTGATTTTGACGAAAACGAGTGTTATTTGAATTAAAATTTTATTGGTTTTGATTTCTGTTGAACTCTGTATATCGGTTCGAATTTTGGTTATTTTGATACCCAGAAGGTCTATTTGGGAACCTGGTGAGATTTCCCGATTGTTTGGGCAGTTAAAGTTAGAATAGGAATTTTGTTTTCGGTTTTTCCCTTAAGTGCTGGATTTACTCTAGTTTATTAAGAAACATTTTGAGGGATTATTGAAGGTAAATGTCTCTTTCCCTCAGTCAAATTTTTTCTGGAGTGGTTGTTAAATTTATTATAATCGAAATATTTTTTAAAAGTTTACGATGAATCACTGTAGGGTCTAACTTAGTGTGAAGGTATAATTTCAAAAAATAATTGCTCGCTTGTTTCATTTTGAGACTATTTTTCTCCATAAAGATTTGGCTAATTTGCCTTGAGATTCAAATTTAACTACAAAGCTATCACATAATTGAGAAAAGGGGAATTTTGAAAAGGATATTGCACATTTAGCTCATAAATAAAATGTAGCGCAATTGATTTCTTATCAATTACAGTTGATCATAGAGATCTAAAACATTGTTTTTGTGACAATAATTACTAGTTCTTCTTTACATCATAGTTAATTCTTGCACAAAAATTGAAAGCCATCTAATAAGTAGTTTTTTCAGGCTTAGTTTTTTAGAGTTTTTAAATATTTTATTAAGCCGCCATTTTGTTTCGCCATCTTGGATCCGTACCAAAATTTTACCAGTTGATTTCTACGTAGACTTGATTTTTGTGCAAAATTGGAAGAAACTTGGATAATTTGTTTTTAGTAATAATTTTTTTATCATTTCACTAAAAAATGAAGGCATGTTGTTCCGCCATATTGGATGTTTACCAAAATGTTACCAAGTCATCTCTATTTGACCAAAATTTGAAATCAATCTTGCAAGTAGTTTTTAAGTTATGCCGCGAACAGACAGGCAGACCGACGAATTGAGAAAACATGTTTTTCGGCATCTAGAGATCCTGAAACCTGAAGATCTGGAAATATCTCCGAGGGTGATTTTTTAACAATTATAATACTTCCCTTTTACGAGAGATGTAAAAACGTCGTTTTTTTTCCCATTTTATTTTAAATTGCAAGTTATTTTGACCTGCAGTAGACTCTTAAATTTAGTATCTCTGACGTATGAGAGTTGACTTGATTTTCATAATGAGTTATTTGTAGGTGATCGTGATTCCATAGAATATTCTTATATTTTCTGACCTTACAATCATTTTATGTACAGAGTGATTTGTTTCGCTGTTGTCTGAAAATGGCTAGCACAATAGACCCGCTGAGGTCCCGCCACCATTTACTCGGATATTCCCTAGATAATCAATATTCAAAGATGTTGGTGAGCCTCTGAAAATCAAATCTAGGAAAAAAGACATTGGTATTAAAAATTAGCCATATTTAATTGCGAAAACAAAATCAGAAGTATGATGTTTACCCATCTTGCTATATCTAATTACTTTCATTTCAAATCTTAATTTCTAAGCCATGGCACAAAGTTCGGTTTACTCTTCAAAAAGCTTATTAAAAATCTTTTCACGAGATCTACAATTTATCTTTTTTAAAAGTTTTTAATCAGGCATTTAAAATGTCTTTGATTAAACTTGATATATAAGTTGGCTGTTTTCAATCAGTAACCTGTTTATATATCACTCTTACAACGAGTAAAAATTAATGTTTTAAGTAAATTTCTTTTTTATAGTCCTTTGCCTACTAGCAAAAGTATTTAAATATATTTACCCGTCCTGTCGACGGCAAATTTCCATAAATTCCGAATATGGTGTAAAAACAGAAGTTTTTTTTTTGTTAAAAAATATGTTATGTAAATATTTACGAAAGCAAGATTACATAAAAAATATTGAATTAGGCTTAAAAGAATTTTACAAAATTACAAAATGAACACAAAATCTGTCTGATTCCACTCGTTCCACAGTCCTTTACACATAAAAGGATCGTAAGTTTCGGTAAACTGGGCGAGTTCATAGTCTGAGGCAAGTTTACGTAGATCTGATTTTCGAACTTTAGTACCTTAAAATATATACAAGTTCTTTTAAAAGGAAAATTTACAAGAAAAAAAAATGTAATTAAAATTGGAATTGCCCAATTAATTCTATATTGGTAAAGATAAAAATTCATCCAATCAAGGGAGAATTACAAAATAATATTTTTAAAAAAACCGGTAAATTTTCTTTACCCGTAACTTCCCTCACTATGAATATTTCCTTTTATTAGGAATAGTGGAGTGTCAACCAATTGAGTTTAGTTTAATTCTGAAAATAGTTAGAACTATGAAGGGAATTGTCAATAAATCCGAAATGTTCCAGTACAGACCCATACTTATATATATCGTTGAATTCAGCTTTAAGCGCGTTATCATAATCTGTATTAAAATATAGGACGGCATATAAGAAAGTTCATATCAACCCAGGAAAAATGCAATTGTATACATAAAAACAAAATTAAATAAAACCCTAAAACAAAGAAATATTTGTCTTTAATTTTTTTTATGGTTCTCCAGATAAGGGGATAGGTTATCTTATTTTAGATAGTAGGAAGTATTTAGATGCTTGAGAATATAGCAATGTGTATGGAATTTTATCAATATTCCTATTGCCTACCTTATTTTATCTTCTTCCCTACGCGATTTCTTGTGTACTGTTCTGACAGATTCGCATGAGCTTGCGTACGTGCGTCGTTGGCGCTGGTACCTAATCTTATTTTGTTAGTCTTTTCAAACATTTTTATTGGACGCCATTTTGTTCCAATATATTGGATCCCTACTAGTATTTTACCAATTTTTACCTATGCCACACTTGATTTTGGGCATAATTTAAAACATATTTAATAAGTAGTTTTTACATTGACACCCACCGATTTTGTTACGTCATGTTGAATTCGCATCAGTTTATCCTTATATCATATTTAATTTTTCTCTAAAATTTACAGTCAATTGAATAAGATTTTTTAACATTTGGCCGCCATTCTGTTCCGCTATCTTGAATTCGTTACCAGCTTTTCTTTATATCACACTTAATGCTTGCACAAAATTTAAAATTAATTGAAATTGATTTTTTAAATATTTTAAATTATTTTGAATTAGTACCATTTTTACTAGTTCACTTCTACACTACAATGAGTTATGGCATAGAATTTGAAATTAGTTCAATATATGTAAAACCTGAGAGGGTGATTCTTAGAGTATGAAAGTTGTCTAAGGGATGATTTTTCAGATTACAAAAATTGTATTTGGCTGCCTTTTTGTTCCGCCATCTTGAATTAGTACCACCCTTTTAGTAGTTGATCTCTATACTAGTTATGGCATACAATTTGAAATCAGTTCATTAAGTAGCTTTTTCATGCTGAATTTTTAAATATTTTATTAAGCCCCCATTTTGTTCCGCGATCTTGGAGTCGTACCAAAATTTTAACAGTCGATTCCTACATAATACTTGATTTTTGTGCAAAATTTTAGATAAGTTGGATAAGCACTTTCTTAGTAATTTTTTTTTAACATTTCACTAGGTCGCCATTTTGTTTTGCCATATTGGATTTTTACCAAAATGTTACCAGGTCATCCCCATATGACCCTTAATTTTTGACCAAAATTTGAAGTCAGTCGGGTAAGTAGTTTTTTAGCTATGCCGCGAATAGACAGACCGACGGAATCGATGTTTCGTCACCTATGGACCCTGAAACGTAAAGATCTGAAAATATTTCGGAGGGTGATTTTTTCGCGATTACAATACTTCCCTTTTATGAAGGAAGTAAAAATGTTAGTTTTAAAATTTTACGAAAAAAGTCACAATCAGAAAATGAGTTCTGTATCAGATTAACACACGATTTCACTGATCAGAGTTTAAAATGTAAGTTTCGAAAGTTTATAATTTTGTTAAAAAAATGCAACACTTGCTGAAGGCTTAGACAAAGTACGGAATTTACTCAAAAATAGAAGAAAGGACCCAACACAAAATAAGTTCTTATCTGTTATTTTACGGTTAAATACTTAAAGTCTAGTAATTGCCTGAAAACGCTTAATGTAGACAGACTAAAATTTTAATTGCCACTAAAACTACTTCTTTTCTTGTGATTAACCCCCTCGGCGGTATACGAGGCTTTTAGGGGTGTATTCACCTTAGGCGAAGTGCAAATTTTTCAGGTGCAGAACATTTTTATAATTTCCTAAAAAATTACATTTAGTAATTTTAAATTAAAAATTTGGATACAAGATTTAAATTAGAGGAAACTATCCTTGGTGTATTTCTGAAATGAATTAGATAACCTTGTCCTCGCTGAACTGTATAATGTTTCCGGTAATTGTTGTTACTTTGTTTTGTATATATAGTTGTGAAAAATATGACATAAATAAGTATCAATTCGATAAGAATTTTGTACTCATTTAAATGTACGACTAGTACACTCTACTTTAAGGCCAAAGAAGATAGGGAGTTACCCTCCCTTTTGTTCAAACTTTGTACTTTCCGTTTTTTGTTTAAACAGAAAATACAGTTTTGTATTTTTTGGAGCATATCAGATTTTTTCATGTTTTAGGCTGTAAACAATTTTCTTGTTTAGGTGTTTATTTCAAATTTGGAGAGAGCGTAAAATTTTCCTTTGCCAAAATGTAGATAATTATCTCAGCTAGTGCACTAACTAGCCTTAACCAATTAACTTTTTGCCTTATCGGCTTCTAAAAGTTGTTGTTTGAAGTTACGAGGATGATTTGGAGATTGATTTTGAGAATTTTTTTGTGCACAATAAATTAATTAATAAAACTATTGTTATATATTTTCCCTCCACACAAAAAATCGAATTTCATGTAATTGCTGTTTATTAGCGACTTTGGAGCGAATATTTAAACTCTAAAGTAAGTAAATGCTAAAATTTACTATATATAAAACTGGTTCAGTTCTCATATTGGAAAAAAAATGACGCATTCAAAGTAAATTACCATTTACACCCTAAACGGTAGATACTAGATACGATAATAACGATTTTGGTCTCTGCTTCATGACTTCACGTCTCCAATTTTTTGTTATCCATAGATATTTTAGTAATAATGTCGCACTTTTCTCATTGTAACATTTACTGTCAAATTTTTTTGGCCAGAGGCAAAGGAAAAATTGCAGCGGCAATATATAAAAAATTCTTTTATCCGAAGCTTCCTTCGTTACGAATCTTTCCTTTTATTAGGAATAGTGAGTTGTGAGCGAAGTTAGTTTGGTACATAGTCGTTTAGTAACACACATATTAGGCTTAAAATAATTTTACAAAATGACAAAATGAACATGTCTTATTCCACTCGTTCCACAGTCCTTCACGCTTAAAAGCGATCGTAAGTTTCGGTAAACTAGCGAATTAATTTCTGAGGCAAATTTACGTAGATCGGATTTTCTTTACTGCCTTTTCGAACATTTATATTGGGCACCGTTTTGTTCCACCATATTGGATTCTTACTAATATTTTACCTGTTTTTACCTATGCCATACTTGATTTTTTGGTACAATTTTAAAAAATTGAATTAGTAGTTTTTACATTGACACACACTGCCATTCTGATCCGCCATGTTGAATCCGTACCAATTTATCCCAGTATCAAATGTATTTTTTCTGGAAAATTTAAAGTTAATTGAATAAGATTTTTTACGTTGATTTTTTTAAGATTTCATTTGCTCGCCGATTTGCCACAACTTTACGAGGTTATCTCTGTGTCTATATGTAAATTGGATTAGTTTTTTAGTAATAATTTTTTAACGATTCACTAGGCCGCCATCTTGTTTCTCTAAACAAGATTTTTACCAAAATACTACCAGTCCATCCCCATATAAACCCTAAAGTTTGACTAAAACTTGAAGTCAATCGAGTAACTAGTTTTTAAGCTATGCCGCGAACTGAGAGACTGACAAACAGACGGAATTATAAAATATTTTTTTTTGGGAGACGATAAAATTTGAAGATAAAACCTGATTTTTTCACGATTGAAAACGTTTTATTTGGCAGCTATTTTGTTCCGCCATCTTGAATTCGCACCACAATTTTACCATTTCATCTCTATACCATAATTAATTATTGAAGAAAATTTGAAATCATTCCATTAAGTAGTTTTTTCAGGCTGAATTTTTAGATATTTTATTAAGTCATTTTGTTTCGCCATAGTGGATTTTTTACCAAAATGTTACCAGGCCATCCCCTTCTTCAGATTAAGAGTTTTTTAGATATGCCGTGACAGACAGACGGACAGACCAACGGAATTGAGAGAATGTACTTTCAATTACCCAAAGAATCACTATTTAAGTTACTTTACCTCACAACACTTATATAAAAAATTGGCCCAACTCAAGTGAAAATTAAAAAAAGGCCCGAAATCATCTGAAACTCTATTATTTCCCCAGATTTCATCCTAAATCTAGTGAATTTCGAAGTCGCAGTACGTTTTTTTGAACGTGAGACGCCCTTTGACTATTTTAATATAGTATAGGTACATTCTATAATTATTTTAATTCTCTGATAGGAAAAACTATTGTAATCCTCAAAAAAAATCACGACAGAGCCTTTCTTGTATCATTTTGCTTCTGAGGACCCTTACATGACCGCCGACGAAATAAACGTTCTATTATACTGAACCGGATTGGTCAATACGTTATGTGACCCAAAATAAGTGATCAAGGTATCTTCCATTAGACATAACAAAGAAAAGGAAATCTAGCTGTTTACTTAACGATTAAAAGACAATTCCAAACTTAAACGGCCATTTTTTTACAAACTCACATTGCCGCACCATAGTTAGGTCAACTAAAGCTCCTAGTTTCGCAATGTCCAAGATAAAGTAAATAAAACTTATTTATTAAATATTTAAAAAATCAATGTTCTTCTAATGTCACCGCACCTTTAGAACGCCGCTTCTTGAAGTAAGGCAACATATAATTAGAAGATTTGAACCGTATCAACAAGTACACACTAATACATTAAAACACGTGCAGTAATGAAGCTAAGAAAAGCTTGGTACCTAAAAGTGATGGGCAAATACCGGGTATATTGAAATTTGGGTAAACACCCAAGGATTTGTACCCGGTATATACCCAAGTGGGTATATATCCCCATATAGTTGGGTATATACCCAAGTGTACTTATTTGATTAATTTAAGGTAATCTAACAAATTTTAACGTTTTGTTGTTAAATTAGGACATTAAAAAAGTGATTGAATAAATCGAAATAAAAATCTCAAAATAATGCTATTAAAAATGAAAATAGTATAATGAAACAAAAACATAATGCACAGAGTAAGAAAAATACGTTTAAAATCTCAAAAATGAACAACTATTAAAAACAGATTTTAATTCTGAATAAAATAAGAATGTAATGAAACAAAAACATAATGCACAAAGTAAGAAAACTACGTTTAAAAGCTAAAATAAATAATACTTAGTTGCGGCGGTGGCAACCCTAGGTATAATACCAGGAATATACCGGGTATATACGAGGTACATAACTACAGTAAATTTCTCAATGGATATATACCCTACACCTTTTGGTTATATACCAGGTATATACCCAAATTTTATTTACCTACCCGTTGGGTATATACCCACCGCCCATCACTGGTACCTAATGACAATTTTAATTGAATTAATTTCTGGGTTAAAATATTTTTCAGCAAATTAATTTCTTAATGTTAAAGTTTATTGTAGTTCCACGATCCGCTATTGGTTTTTAAGCCACGGCGGTCACGTGACCCTGTAACAATCTTTACTGTAGACTATTATACTTTTTTACTATAAGGATCCCTTGTCAATGAAAGTGGGATGGTTTAAGACGATAGTGGGATGGTCTAATACGATAGTGGGATGGTCTAATACGTTCGAGGTTGCCATATCTAACTAAAACTCTTGTTACTGGTGTAATCTAATCTGAGGCTTTGTGTATTTTAGCTTGTATTTTACTACTTTGCAATAAAAGTAATTTCTTTATACGACATAGAAACTAATACTGGAAAAACATTACTATTTTTTGTATGAAAATTTTATTGCATCATGTTTAAACATATTCACCGTAATATAAATTGGTATAAATATTGGAGTTCCTGGCTAGACTTTGCATCGTAGTACGATCGACCTTATACTGTGTGGTAATCTTGGCTCACTAATAAATATGTAAATAATGAACTCTATTTCTATTCTTACTCTAAGGAATTGGGAAAACATGTTTTTGAAGAGGCGGAAACGGTTTATTTTAATTCGATCAAAACTAGTAAAAAGTGAGATATCGCTTCCCGTTTCTGTTTACCGTTGTTCCGGGAAATACCGGCACTTCGAAAACGCAAACCAAGGCAAACACGATATTAAATCACATATTTATGTTGTATATATGTACATATCCAATAATCTATTGGCGGAAACCTTCTATTTTAAAGCGACATAATAATATTATGTCGAGTGAGATTGCTTGCTGTCTGTGTCTGTCTGTTCTGGGAAGTACAGGCAGTTTGAAAACGCGATTTACTGTCTAATATCCGTTCTGTTGGATGAAGGGTATCGTATGCGTGTGTTAAGGCGAACACGATACAAAATTAAATATTTATGTATACAAGGTGGCGCAATAGTGTAACAAAGTACCAAATCTCCCTTGTTTTTTATAATTTTGAAAATCATTTCTTATAAAAGTTGTATAAAAATTTAAAAATATTTTTAATTGTACAGGGTATTTCACAAAAGTGAGGCATCTAAGAATCAACTTTTTTAAACGGGGCACCCTATATATTTTTAAATATTTGCCAAGAAATTCTCCATATAACACCATATTTGGTTTTACATTTTACATACACGCCGTTACCAAATTATTCAAAAAATATCTAAATTAAAAATATAATTTATTATAACCTCTAACCTACAACGATTTCGATAAAGGAAAATTTTACCAAAGAAGATAAATGTCTAAGAGTTTAGATCAGCACATACGTAATAATTTTATACAGAGTGTTTGCTGCAAATATGCCAACTTGGCAAAATTGAAACTAATTTTTCTTTGATTTTTTAAATGACACACCCTGTATCTAACTCTCCTATCGTGTTCCGTTATTAGGCCTCTATCATTTTTATTAAAGCGATCTTATACATATCTCTAATAGTTTTTGCGATATATTAATTTTTATTGTGTCGTTAAATGCATTAAAACATATTGATGTAAGTAGTATAGCAGGGGCGGTCCTGCGACACCTCGATGGCATCTTGACCACCGATCGGTCCCAGGAGCTCTTCAGCTTACCTGCCTGCAAGAAGTGTTTACCTGTCACCTTTTGTGCACCTGTCTTAAGGGTGACACCTGGTTTGCACAGGTAAGTGTTATTTTTCAAAAAAAATCCAAGAGGCGAGCTTCGCCGAGCCTCGCGTCATCACAAGAGCCTCGCCGAATTCGGTAATACCGAGAATTGTTTTTCTGTTAATTAAATATGTTCGACGTAAGACTAGAGGTCAGGTTCGCAGATAAGAAAAGGTCGAGGATGTAGATAAGGAGATCTTTGTGTAATATTGAGATGATCAATAATATTATTTTAATAAATAATATTTGTTGCGAATAATAGCTTATACCAGGTGATAAAAAACGTATAGCACTTAAAGTAATTAATATATATGTAAAATACAGAGGATTTAATAGCAGTCGATCACGAACCAGACTGGTGCTAATATATGCCTGTTCCAGTCGACAGAACGTGTCAAGAGTGTAGAGGGAACTCAATATCTGCATTTTGCCGCTGTGAAAAAATTCACAAAGAGGTTAACGGACAAAAGAGGATTAATAGACATACCGTTTTGTATTATTTAAAAGAAGAATACGAAACGAGAAGGCTGCAAAATAATGAGTAAATTTGTTTTACTTTTCTTTGGTATTCTTTTCAATTATTGTGGCCTAACTAATAGTCAACCAACGACGGCGACGACGACAAAGAAATATTATCCAGAAGAGCGCAGTTATAATTTTGTTTTAATTAATAATAGACGATATTATATTTTGAGAAATGTTGGTTTAAAAACATTTCAAGACACTGGTTATAATGTATGGCTTCACATACATTATGATTTAATAAAACCTGATGAAAATGAAAAAATGAAAATAACGATAAAATATTTAATTTGGCTAATCAGCAAATAGGTCTAGTCCCTCACTTAAAAGACAGTGTATCAAACTTAACATATGTTCCTGTGAATATTAATGAACCTGCAGATATATATTGTAACTGGTATACTGCCAGATATTTTCGAAATAAAAATATTTATCTTGAATATAAGCCTGTAGAACTAAAAGACATTTTTAGTGCACATTCCACTGTTTACAGCACTGGTCAGACAGAATTAGGAGACATTTTTAGTGTAAATTCTACTGTTTACAGTACATGTCAAATTATATATTTATTATAATAAGACCCTGTACGTTACACAAAATGGATTTTGAAAGAATACAATTTTTATGTCAAATATGTAATTGTTTAGTTGAAAAAAATATTAATAAACACTTAAAACATAGAGTAAATTTATTAAAATTTTGTGATACTTGTTTAGTGAATTATGTATTTGGTGTAAATAGTATTAGGTCTATGATTTTAATGTCAAAATAGAACAGTACAAAAATATTGAAATTAAAATGTAAAAAAACTACTATGGTTTATTTTATTTGTTTTTAGTTTTACTTAGTGGGTGTGATGTAAATTCACGTAATTTTTACTCACCAATAGAACAATAATTAAAAAAAAGTGGTAGAGTTTTATTTATAAAAGAAAGTAGATTGAACTAGACGTCAGTAGTGTCTTGTAACTCGAACTATAGCAGGAGAAAATTCAATTTTGTGTCTTGATATCCAGGGATTTAATTGTACCTCTGGATTTATTCCAAAAGAACTAGCTGTGTGTGATGGAACACGTTGTTCAAATTTTCTTTTCAAACCACCATATAACAAAAGCATGTTAAAAGGCCAGGATTTAAAAACGATATCTTATCTCGAAAACTCATATCATGGTCTATTATGGGAGTCTAGTTTAGTAGACTTGAACGAAATAGCAAATGTCTTAGAACATGTGATGAAAAGATATGATGCCCCAAAAATATACGTCAAAGGAGATGAAAAGGTGAATTTTCTAAGAAAATTTATAAGTGCGGAAAAAAATTTTAAAATACCTCTGGAGAGTGAACCGAAGCTAAGCAAGTTTAAGAAAGTTTCCGAATGTCACTTTCACAAGGATCCATATGGCACTACTTGAAATTGTGCATTATCAAACGCCAAGTTGTTATATAATTATAAATACTGTTTTTCTGTTTGAAGATAAATAAATTATTTGTAGAAAACATGTAAATAATATATAATAAATAAAACGTACATGAAAAAAATTATTTTATTATTAAGTCACTCTACATTATTTTTATCAATCCAACTATTATGCTTATCACTGAAACCTAACCATTTTACAAATACTTTATTGTTTTTGCGTTTTAACACGTTTTCCACTAAATAAATGTCTGGATATTTAACTTTTTGCAATTGAAGTTCATAGAATCCTCCCTTGATGTCTTGTTTTTCTGCATCTTGAAGTAGGTATGTCACTGGATTTGTAAGTTGAACTTTTTTTACGCTAAAAATTTCTGTTGACCAATTTGGTTGGTATTGTTTATCAAAAACTCCTCTAAATTTAGAAATTCTTACATGATCACCTATCTCGAATTTTGGTTTCGATGTCATTTTAATTCGATTATAAACTGTGTTTAATAGCAGTTTTTCGTGCTTTTTTGAAATTTCAGCCCGTTTTAAACCTGTGGGAGTGTGTACTCGATTATTATAGGAATAAACGATTTGTTTTAATGTATCAAACCACTTGTATGATCCTTGAAGACTAAATTCTTTCCACATAATTCCTTTAAGGGTTCGATTTACACGTTCAACAATAGATGCTTTTTTCTCACTGTAAACTAAATAATGTTTGACATTATATTTTTTTCATTAAAATCATCATTTCTTTTCCAGTAAATTCACCACCGGAGTCTGTACAGAGATGTATAGGTGTCTGTTCTTTGAATACATTTTCCATCGCTTTAGATACCTCTTTGGCAGTTTTTGTTTTCAACGGATAAGCCCAAACGTATTTAGAAAAACAGTTAATTACGACGAGTATATATTTGTATCCTTTGTTTTCTTTTACGTATTCTTTCATATCAACCAAATCAGCTTGCATTAAGTCCAATAGAGATTTGATAATAACCTTTCTTCTTTTAAAATTTACTCTTGATGGTTTATGGAGTTCTTCAACAATATCTTTTTTTACTTTGGTTACAAATTTAGACATATTTTTATTCTATTATATTGGCTTCTCGTAATTCTTCAATAATGGCATTAATCTCGTTAACGTGATTTGTATTACCAGCAGCCTGAGACGCAACTAGTAGCTCCAATCTCTCAACCAATTCATTAGGATCATCCCAAAAACGTAATCAATAGGATTGTTTGAAAGTTACATAGACATTCCCTCCCCCTGTTTCAAAACATCATCATCATCATCGTCATCATCATCATCATCATCATCATCAGTTGGACTGGTATAATTACTCTCAGTTTTATTTATTATTGGTTCAAAAAATTTTCTAAATTTCTTATTTTTACTTGATTTTACATTTTTGATACCATTTGTTTTAAATAATATGTGAGTATAGTTTTTTGCATCATCATTTAAAACATAAATAACAAGCCATATAATCCATTAGTGCCTTTGTATTTTTTTCCTGCAATTATCAAATCAGCTCCATCGAAATCTATCGTTTTGTTACCGATAGAAAACCGTTCGATATCCTTATCAAACTTTACTTGGAATTTTCCATCAGAATTACTACTATTTAGATCCTTTACAAACTTTTTGATGTACTTTAAAGGTAAACTATGATATTGATCAGAATAATCGGAAAATGATTTTTCTCTTATAGTTTGATTTAGTGCTTTTTCATATTCCCTTTGTTTCCTAATTTCCTCTTCTTCGATTTCATCCTGTACGTTTTTTATTATTAATTTTCTAAGATTATATGGTTTCCGTGACGACGACGACAATTTTGTTGTGGAAGAAAATCATTTTCTTTTCATTTTTGGTGCAGTTTGATATGCATGTGTGATTTTGTTTCCTGTAGGAGTATCCTTAAACTCTAATGGGATAGAAGTGGAGGGTATGGTTTCCGATTTCACTGACTCGTTTTCCTCTTCACTATTATGGTCCCCAAAAAGTTTCTCCTCGTCATCTTTATCATCATCATCATCATAGTTATCGTCATCAGAAAATTGTTCCCTTCTTTTAAGTTCCGATATCAAACTTTCAGAAGTCTGCTTCTTTCGATCCAATTTGTTCTCAATCACCTCCAAATGTTTTGTTATAGGCTGAAATACATTCTTCTCTTTGAAATTATTTTTTTCTTAACTGATTGATGTTTACTTTTTTCCTTTTTATTTTTCAACGTTCAACTATGTAATAATTTTTAAAAGCGATACTGCAGATATATATATATATATATGTTATATCCGTTTCCCATGACCTTCCACGTGCCTCCAGAATGTCGCCACATATTATCACACAGTTGCGTCATTCACAGAAACCAACATCAGCAGTTTCCAAGAATTGCGACAGTACGCTCGAACACCGTCAGCAGGAAGCCAGCGGATGCTTGCCGGTTTCCCACGTACCTCAGCAAGATTTTTAATATAAATAGACTATGTAGATTTTATTAAGTAACAGTATAATATTATTCTTTTAAGTTGTAACAATAATTAATGTCCATTTGATTTCCAAAGTTGTGAACATATTGTTTTATTTTATTTTAATAAAAGTGTTTTTTAAAAAGTGAATTTTTCAAATAGTGAGATAACAATTTGGCGCAGTCGGTAGGATTCGTTTAAACGCTATTAGAACAAGAAAAAGGTCTAACTGGTAGCGGCGGATTCCAATCCCTTAACGGAACAAAAAGAACCTGAGAAGTCCTCACTCGTAAAGCTTGGAGCCACATCGAGAACAAGACAACCCAGATGCAGATTACAATTACGTAAGAATCGTCTCGTATTTGATTTTATTTTTCTATACTGTTCGATTTTTCAAATAGGATTTAAACATATTATTATTTCCCTTACCATTTGTTTTCTTAAATTACAAAAAGGAAAACTATTTATTATTTTTGTCAAGATATTCTTAATAACTTAACGTTTTCATTTTACTCGTTTTTGATAAAACCTTTTTATTTTTAACGCATCTACATTTAAAATTCAAAATGTCTCTCGATAATACCCAAACAACCATTGAAATTGAACCTTATAAACTTTCTGAAATTTTTTCCATTGTACCCGAATTTGAAGGTGATCAAATTTCTTTAAGCAATTTTATAACCGCATGCGATTGTGCATACGACATGGCAACAACGCAACAAAAAGTGTTTTTAGTTATTCACATAAAAAACAAGCTCCGTGGTAGAGCAGCTCAATTAATTAGTTCAAGGAATCCAAGTTCATACCTTGAAATTAAACAATTGTTAAATTTACACTTCGGTGATTCAAGGGATCTTACTTCCCTTATACACGATCTGCAGCGATTAAGACAACTTCCTAATGAGTCGCCCCTTACATTCTTTAATCGACTTCAGGTCCTGAACGCTAAAATGCATGCCAGCATACAAAAGTCCCCACTCCTATATTCAAAAGAACAAAAAGATGCTCAGACCATGTTAATTGAAACTATGACTCTTAATACACTTCTTACCGGTCTAGAGCCACGCCTAGGACAACTTATCCGTGCTAGTAATCCAACGTCACTTTTAGAAGCACAATCAAGAATTCGGAGAGAACTTCAGCTTTCGTATTTCGAAAATCAAAAAGTTAATAAACCAACTATTTCGAAACCCAGTCCTCAGTTACCTAGACCACACCAACCACAACAATTAAAGTGTTCCAATTGTAACAGAATTGGTCATACAATATCTCAGTGCAGGCAACTTTCTTCTAATTTTCCCCAAAATAATAATTTCCAACGACCCATAACAAATTCTAATTTTCAAAGACCCGCAATAAACTCGAATTCTCAAAGATCACAATATCAACCAAATTTTTCGCAACAAAATAGACCAAATAATCCTAGCCAAAATACAAACCAAGCACAATTTAGGCCATCAATAATTCAAAGAAATCCCAATTTTCAACCAGCTAGAACGCATCATGTTAATACAAGACAAGAATGCTCCTCAGAGAATTATTTGCCCGAATACGATCAGTACACCACCGAAAACGGCAATCCCGGTTTTTACGATTTTTTCCAACCAGAGGAAGAATCTTATCAAGATATAAACTATTCAAATGACACTAGTAATTACCAGGATTTTCTTACACCCCTTACGAATACCGACCCTCCAGACAATTCACCCCAGAACCCAATGACCGAGATCCAATCGAGAATAGAAACACTAAATCTAGAGAATATGGATCCAAATCTCAATTTCCCGGAACAAGCGTTTCTTTAAGTCCTCTTCTTACTGTAAATTCCAAGAATCTATATTATATCGATGACGCATCAAAACAATTCAAACTTCTCATTGATACCGGTGCAGGCATTTCTATATTTAAGGAAAACACCGTACAAAAATTTCCTACACGATTTCCCGAAAATGTCACTATTCAGGGAATTACCGATGAAAAACTTTCAATATCTCAATCTACACTCATACCTTTTACTATTGGTGATCCACACAAAGTGTATATTTGCAATTTAGATATAGATTTCGACGGTATATTAGGATTGGATTTCTTGGAACATTATGAATGTATTGTAGATCTGAAATCAAAACAACTTATTACAAATTTTAAAACTATGCCCCTTCACAAAGTAACCACAACTACAGCCATATCAGATGTACAAGAATGCATTAAAAACCGTAATAAAATTTCTATAGAGGCTAGAACTGAAAAAATTTTCAAACTCAAGTGCGAACTATTTAATACGGATGCTATACTCCACGCATATGTCAAAGAAAATGTTAGATTGCCAAATGCCCTGGTTAAGGTTAATGAACGCGGTGAATTTTTTACATCTATAATTAACTCAAATGCTATAGAAAAAACAATCGACTTTTCAAATTTAAATATCGAACCTTTTGACCCTGGAATTGATACTGAAACAATTTTTAACTTAAATACCTACCCTATACAAAACGCAGTTTTAGATAGGCGCTCAATTATTAAAGACCAGTTACGCACCGAACATTTAAACAACGAAGAAAACGATTTAATAACTAACCTATGTCTCGAATTTTCCGATATCTTTTATTTAGAAGGCGATAATTTATCTTTTACCAACGAGATCAAACATTCTATAGATACTAATAATTCAAGGCCCGTATTTACCAAATCATATAGATATCCTCACATTCATAAAGAAGAGGTAAAAAGCCAGGTAAATAAAATGTTAGAGCAAGGAATTATTCGCCAGTCCATCTCTCCATGGTCCTCCCCGGTTTGGGTTGTTCCCAAAAAATTGGATGCCTCCGGAAAACCCAAATGGCGTGTAGTTATAGACTACCGCAAGCTGAACGAGCTTTCTATAGCTGATAAATATCCTCTTCCGAACATTTCCGACCTTCTCGATCAATTAGGGAAATGTCAATATTTCACAACCCTCGACTTGGCTTCTGGTTTCCACCAGATCGAAATCAATCCAAAAGACATCGAGAAAACTGCCTTCTCTGTTGAAAATGGCCATTACGAATTCGTCCGTATGCCATTCGATTTAAAGAATGCCCCGTCCACATTCCAAAGAGTCATGGACAACATCCTTCTCGGTATTCAAAATGAACGTTGCTTAGTGTATATGGATGACATCATCGTGTACTCTCCAACAATACATGAACATATTTCAAGACTAACAGAAGTCTTCAAGCGTCTCCGCAAAGCCAACTTAAAGATCCAACCTGATAAATGCGAATTCCTTCGAAAGGAAGTTGCTTATCTAGGACACCTTATTACCCAAAGTGGAGTAAAACCTAATCCAAGCAAAGTTGAATGCATTCAGAAATTTCCTATGCCAACAAATCCTAAAGAAATAAAGTCATTCTTAGGTCTTGCTGGATATTACAGACGCTTCATCCCAAATTTTGCCAAAATATCAAAACCCCTGACCAAGTTATTACAAAAGGACGTCCCATTCACATTCGAAGCGGAATGCAAAACCTCATTTTCTGACCTGAAAAAGGCACTTACATCGGACCCAATCTTAATTTACCCCAATTTCGAAGAAACTTTCTTGCTAACCACAGACGCTAGCGCATTCGCTATTGGAGCCGTCTTATCTCAAGGTCCCATCGGAAAAGATCTTCCGATAGCATATGCATCTCGAACTCTGTGTAGTGCTGAAACAAAGTATTCTACCATAGAAAGAGAATTATTAGCCATTGTATGGGCTGTCAAACACTTCAGACCATATCTTTTTGGTCGGAAATTTGTTTTGGTAACAGATCATCGCCCTTTGACTTGGCTATTTTCAATTAAGGACCCCGGCAGTCGCCTAGCTCGCTGGCGCCTTAAACTCGAGGAATATGATTACAAAATTGAATATAAACCCGGCCGAATAAACAAAAACGCAGACGCCTTATCACGTATTAAAATTAACCATTTTAAAAATTGCTCAGATTTTCAATCAACCATCGCTATTTACGCCTCAAATGAAGACGACTTTAATAACAGACCCTCGACCAGCAAACAAAATTCGTTTTCAGAAATAATAACCGAAAACGATCTAGACGATAATGAAATAACCGACGAATACAATAGATTTGTTAATTTATACAAGACAAAATCAATCATCGATTATTCCAAAATCGAAATTTCCAATGATCAATTTTTGGACAAATCAAACAAAAATATTGTCACTTTCTTTTGGCAAACTAAAATGGAAGATTTTCATTTTAAAATTATAGAGGACCTATTTGAGGAAAACTATGATTTTGCCCCGCTTACGGTAAACACCCTGTCTAGTAAGAGTGTAAAGGACCGCAAATATTTCATAATACCCTTGTCGTATAATACTGATACCGTAGTCCAGCAGCTTTTCTATATTATCTATAAATGTCAAGATAAATTCGATCTTTCTAAAACCTATTGTATCGAAAATAATTTACAACTTCCCATCCTCGAAATATTTTCATTCATTTTCTCTGATAAAGATATTAACTTAAAAATATGCCATAACCTCGTAAGAACCCCAGACCCGGATGAAATACCCACAATTTTAGATCAACACCATACTGGCAAAAAGAATCTTCATCGCGGTATTAATGAAACTGTCAAACGCATTCGACAAAAATACAATTGGACCGGACTAACTAAAGATGTCGAAAAACTCATTCGAAGCTGTGAAATCTGCCAAAAAGTTAAAATCTGTAGGAAAAATCTTAGTACACCCCTAGTCATAACAGAAACTCCAAAAACTGCATTCGAAAGAATCAATATTGACATCTTCGAGTATCCAACTCGTAACTATGCCCTTACGATCCGAGATGAGCTAACCAAGTTCACACAGGTGTACCCAACATCGGATAAAAAAGCCTCAACGATTGTCAATACACTCCTGCTATTCTTTCAACATTATGGAACTCCCCTACGGATCCACTGTGACCATGGCCGTGAGTTTGATAACACATTAATGAAAGACCTGTGCACACTCTATGACGTCAAGTTAACCTTTTCAAGTGTTAGCCATCCGCAATCAAATGGATCGCTCGAAAGATTCCACGCCACTTTAACCGAAATGATTAGGGTTCACACAGCAGAACATCCTGAGGAACACCCATTCAATATCCTCCCCTATTCAGTCATCTGTTATAATAACACAAAAAACAAAACTCATGGATTCACCCCTTATGAGCTGATATTCGGCCATACGTCTAGCCGACCCCCAGAAACCTTATATAATCAAGAACAACTTATCTCCAAATACATCCGAAATCTAAATAATAAAATGGAAACATATTACAAAATCGCACGAGCTAGAACAAACGCCCAAAAGGAAAAATCAAAAATCAGATTCGACAAATCAGTCTCCGATAAACAACCCGATTATAAAGTTGGTGACAAAGTATATGTCAAAGAATCGCAAATTAAAGACAAAAGTGAAAATAAATTCAATGGCCCCTTTCAAATTATCGAACTTTACCAAACTTCAGCTAAACTTAAAAACCTTTCTACAAACCAAATTTCCAAAATAAATTTTGATAGGCTAAAGACATACTATGACTAGTCTATTTTTTTTTCCAGACTCCTTTGGCTTATTCCAGCCGTCTTCTCCCAATACTTCTTCACACCAATCAACAATACCGTTGGACTATTTTACCATGAGGAAAATTTTGTCAAAATTACTAACGATAAGTGGACGTTACTCGTATACAAAGATTTACAACCCCTTAAAGAAACTATACAAAACAACGACAAATTACTTACTACACTCAGTGACATGTTGAATGACCCATCCCCTAGAACTGTATCTTTTAAAATAGAAATTAAAACACATTTAAGCTTATTAACCCAAATTTCAAACGCAGTTAATCAAAAATATAGAGAAATCATGGCAGATACAAAAAAGTTATCTTATAGGAACAAACGCGGATTAATAAACGGCATTGGTAATATTTTTAAATCTATCACAGGCAATTTAGATTCAGCCGATGGCGAATATTACAATGCATGTATAAACAAAATCACGCAAGATGAACGCGAACTTGAAAGCTTACTTAAAAGTCAAATATCGGTAACTTCATCTGTAATTAAAAACTTCAATTCCACCATTCAAAAGATTCAAATTGATGAAGAAACCTTCAACCAAGACATAGATATTATACAGAGCGCTATCATGAACATATCTGATGACTTAGCGTTTTACGAAGGGCAAATTAAAACTCTAAATCTTTGCGAAGCTTTAATGGAAAGTTATGTTTTTCTAGAAGATTCTTTAAACGATATTATAAATGCCATCACATTCGCTCGTTTGAAAATTCTTCATAGTTCTATAATAACTCCAGGAGATTTGATCACTTCTCTCCAAGAGATATCGCGTTCTCTATCAAAAAATAATCTTCCTCTCCCTATATATTCATCAAATATTGCCAATTATATTGACTTAATTGAATTAGAATCATACCAGTCCGATAATAGGATTGTGTTCGTTCTTAAAATTCCTCTAACTGAACCAGAATCATACACTTTGTATCGAATTTTTCCTATTCCTATTATGGACAATCGAACAGGTCTTTTTCACATAATACCAACAACAAAAAAATACATTGCGCGAGATGACGACGCCTTACTATATGTACTACCACAAGACATCTCCAGCTGCAAGCCACTCGAGACGCACACTAAGATCTGTTCAGACCTTCTGCAATATCCAATCGACAGCGATGCTATCTGCGAAGCACAGCTACTCAGGCAGCAGAACATACTACCGAAAACCTGTCAAACATCGATATTGCTAGTCACCGATTACCACGTCCAAGAGATCTCCACGAACTACTGGCTTATCTCAGTTTCCGAACCACTTCCTGTAACCGTAAAATGTGGAACCCGGAATATAGAAACCCAGATCCTGAAGACGAACTCCCTTCTTAAGTTACAACCAAACTGTAACGCTTTTATTGGAAGCACAAGAATTCATTCCAAGTACCTTGTGGAGGAATATAAAAATGTAACCTATAAAAGCCATCCTGTTCAGATTCCTTTCGAATGCTGCAAACAGTTCCCAGAACAGCCTCAAATCCCAAAGCTCAAACCCTTGAAGCTCAGCACAACATCAATGCCGATGACCTGAACGTTGCTCAACACCGCCTAGACCAATATTCAGAAGAGCTAGACAAGTTGATGAAAGAACCCTTCATAACCAAACATATCCATTGGTTTACGATACTCACAATATCAATGGTCGTTGGAATGGCAATCCTCTACATCCTCTGTAAGTGTAGACGTAAGAAGCCACTGAAACTGTCCATAACTGGCAGTCAGGATCCTCCATCACCTCCCAAGCCTAGTCCGAAGCGCTTTGCCCCATACCAGTTGAGAAGACTAATACCAAAAAGGCGAACTAGCATCCATCCAGAAAATACACAAGAAGAGGAAGAAGCATTTGAACTTCAGTCCTAAAAGTTGCTGCAAAGCACCAACTTTTCACTAAAAGGGGGAGCTGTTATATCCGTTTCCCATGACCTTCCACGTGCCTCCAGAATGTCGCCACATATTATCACACAGTTGCGTCATTCACAGAAACCAACATCAGCAGTTTCCAAGAATTGCGACAGTACGCTCGAACACCGTCAGTAGGAAGCCAGCGGATGCTTGCCGGTTTCCCACGTACCTCAGCAAGATTTTTAATATAAATAGACTATGTAGATTTTATTAAGTAACAGTATAATATTATTCTTTTAAGTTGTAACAATAATTAATGTCCATTTGATTTCCAAAGTTGTGAACATATTGTTTTATTTTATTTTAATAAAAGTGTTTTTTAAAAAGTGAATTTTTCAAATAGTGAGATAACATATATATATATATATATATATATATATATATATATATATATATATATATATATATATATATATATATATATATATATATATATATATATATATATATATATATATATATATATATATATATATATATATATATATATATATATATATATATATATATATATATATATATATATATATATATATATATATATATATATATATATATATATATATATATATATATGTATATATATATATATATATATATATATATATATATATATATATATATATATATATATATATATATATATATATATATATATATTTATCAAAACATAACCGATATCGACCTTCATCAATTTTATTATCCTTAAATATAGATAGAAAACCAAATGGTTCTTTCCAACAGAATGAACATATGGTTTTAAAGCTGTCAAATGACATATCAGTACCAATATGATCAGAGTATACATGATGTAAATTTAAGTCATCCTGTTTAAATAATATTAAGACGTTAGCATTGTCTCTTATCAAATGTTTGGGTATTTTTGCATATGTTTGACACAAGTAAAAACAGTCTATATTATTGTGACATCCCATACTAAAATATTCTCTGATAACATCCTGTTTATCACACGCGACGTCATCAAATATGAAAATTGAATTTGCTTTAGCGTCAGATGGAGATAATATTTGTTCACTATTATCGAATGCATAGTAACCGATTCCTTTTAATGGTTTTAATAATTTCTCTAAATACATATATTTAGGTTGATACAGAGACTTTGAATAGACGTTGACATTTTCAAATTTCAATCCATTGGGATGTTCAAGAAGGCTTAGCATGATATTGGTTTTTCCACAGTAGATGGTAATAATATACTGTGTTTAATATTTTTGTTTTTTTTTCACATCATGATTAATTACTGTTAAAGATTTTCTTTGTTTCACAATTTTGATATGTTTCTTCTTTTTCTCCTCCATGTTAAATATCCGAAGTAAAACTAATTATAAAGCCATAATACGCTGTTATTTATATTCAGTCTTTATTTACTTCTTTTAAAATGAGGTATTATTCGATTGATCGACAACGACAACACCAACGAACGATTAATGGGGAAGGTTTGTTAAACTCAATGATAAACAAACTTCCATTTGAATTACATCTTCCAGGGTATAACTATTGTGGTCCAGGAACTAAATTAGAGAAACGTTTACGACGTGGTGATAAAGGAATTAACCCGTTAGATGAAGCATGTAAAAATCATGATATTGCCTATTCACAATATCAAAACATATCAGATCGTAATGCGGCAGATAAAATTTTACTTAAACACGCTTTAAGCAGAATAAATTCATCAAATGCATCCTGGAAAGAAAAATTAGCCGCTGCAGGTATTTCAGCTGCAATGCAAACTAAAATAAAGCTAGGTATGGGTGCTAGCAGTGGAGATATAAGTTTGAGTAATAACCCCAATTTAAATCAGTCATACAATAGAATCCATGGTAACAAGTATCTTAAAACAATAATGGAACACAGTGTGAAGGCTATGCGTGATTATGTGAAAAAGATGGAGATTTTGCTAAGCAAACTCGAAAAAGTAAAAGGTCAAACTGGAAAGGTGTATCGAAAACAAGTCAAAAAGGGAACAAAAATTAAACAACAAAAATACGATAATTATCATGAGAAGAAAATAAAGGAAAAAATGAAATACCCTTCTAATTTTATTGAGAATGATGATGAGAAACGAAAGAACTTAGAGAACGAGATTGAACAAGATTTGCAACAACAACATCAAAATAGGGCACTCAAACGAAAGATAGATAACTCTGATGATGATATAATGGATGGGAAAAAATTAAAATTTGAAATAAAATCGGCAAACTTATCCAATAAGCGGAAATTAAACGATGACGACGACGATAATTTTCATGAGGAATTTGCTAGTGGCCCATTGAAAAAAAAAGTTAAAAAATAGTATATATTTTCATTTATCTGGCTTCAACGTTTAGTGTATTAAAAACTTTTCCAACAGAAAGTAGTAAACATGGTAGCAATTAAAAAAAGTAAACCTCGGAAGCAGAAAAGCAAAAAGGCAAAAAGACCAAAAGTTAGCGGGAAAAAAAGAAGCAGTACAAAATTAAAGAGCTTTCAATCAGTTATGAAAAAGATTAAAGGTACTATTTTAAATCAAAAACCATCCAATATTTACGATGCTGTTAAGATAGCTATGAAAGCAGTTAATAATACCAAAATCAGACGGCCAAGAATAATTAAAATTCCAAAAACTGGAGGTTTTCTTCCTTTGATCCCTATTTTTGCGGGACTGAGTGCATTAGGTGCGTTAAGTGGAGGAGCTGCCGGCATCGCAAAGGCCGTATCTGATGCTCGTGCTGCCAAACAACAATTGCAAGAAAGCGAAGGCCACAACAAGACGATGGAATCCATTGCATTGGGAAAAGGTCTCTTTTTGAAACCATACAAAACAGGTTTAAGCCTTTTTTTAGGAAATCATCTCAGAAAAAAAAATACCGATAATCTTACCTAACCGTGCCTTAAGTAACTTTGATATTGAAAAGTATACTAAACTACTCAAAATACCCTATTTTCGAGGAGTGTTTATGAAGGATCGATTACCGAAGAAAATTTACCAAAACGAATCTGGTATTATCAATTTAGACAATTTTTCTGGACCGGGAACTCATTGGACTGCTTATTGGAAACATAGAAATAATGTTTATTATTTTGATAGTTTTGGAAATTTAAAACCTCCTCTGGAAGTGTGTAAATATTTTAACTCTAATGGTATTTGTAACATATTTTATAATCATCGTTGTTACCAACCTTATGACTCGTTTATATGTGGTCACTTATGTCTGAAATTTTTGTATCATTCTGTAGATTTAGAATAAATACCAATATAACTATAGTTTTTGTTTTATTTAATGTAAATACTTTGATCCGAAAAGTAGTTAAATATGTCTTATACGTTTACCTTATCGGGAACGGAGTCTGTACTTTCAACCAAAATTTATCCACCTATTGTTTTGAATGAAAACGAAAATTATGTTTTGGGTTTAATAAATTTTGAAAGCTACAACTCAATTCCTAACATTGATAGTAGCAATAACAATTTTCATTGTGGAGATGAGCACGTTGTTATGCCTGAAGGATCCTACGAAATTAGTGATATTCAAAAATATTTGACGACGTATCTGAGATTTCATTCAAAAGAAAAGAATCCAATCACACTTCGTTTGGAAGCGAACCATAACACTTTACAGTGTGAAATCAAATGTAACCGTGAAATTGATTTCAGCAAAGAAAATTCAATTGGCAGTTTACTGGGATTCGGTAGCAACCAACTCGAGCCCAATAAAAGACACATTTCCGATAATCCTGTAAATATATTTAAAGTGAATTCAATATGTATAGAATATAATCTAGTGACAAATTCCTATAATAATGGAGATTTAGTTCATATTATCCATTTGTTTTATCCAACAATGCCACCAGGTTTCAAAATAGTCGAGAATCCATCGAATGTTATTTATTTACCAATCAGCACACGATATATCGATAAGATAATCCTTAAAATAACTGATCAGGATAAGAAATTAGTCAATTTCAGAAACGAGCTAGTAACGATAAGGTTACATTTGAAGCGAATTCTTTAAAATGGTTTATCTGTATAATCATAATTCTTTAAATATACCAAAGGACTCGTTTGAAAATTGTCATAAAACCCATTTAGATGAACAGACAACTATTAGTTCCACCAGAACGTTTAAGGAGTTAACGTCTAAAAACAAACATGTACTACTCTCACTGGGATTCAGTTTACAGGAGGAGGAGAAGAAGAAAAAGAGAAATCAAAATTAAAAATAGGAAAATTACAAAGATTTTGGTGTAGTTTTAAATTACGGATTACTACAAGTTTGCAAAGAATTTTTATTATATTAGTTTGCAAGTGTAGATATAGGCACAAAGACAATGAGTTATAACATGTTAAAAGTGGAAGAAAATGTGCTAAATGATGACTCAATCATAAATTATCAATACCATACACATCAACCTTATTCCTCAACAACTCTAAACAATAACGATGAAATTAGAATACCAATACAAACGCAAGATTTATACACGTTACCGAGTCAAAGCTTTTTATACATTGAAGGAAAGTTGCTTAAAAACGATAATACCTATAGTGATAATGTAACTTTTATCAATAACGGAATTGTTCATTTGTTTGATGAAATTCTCTATGAACTAGGAGGAGTGGTTATCGATCGGGTTCGAAATCCCGGCATGGCCACAACAATGAAAGGTTACGTATCATTTTCGAAAGCTGAATATTTTGCACTTCAGAATGCTGGATGGGATTGTGAAGACAATCCAAAAATTTTGGATGGTAACGGTAGTTTTAATGTTTGTATTCCGCTAAAAATATTGATGGGTTTTACGGATGATTTTCATAAGATAATCATCAATCTTCGTCAAGAATTAATATTAATTAGAAGCAATTCTGATACAGAGGGAATCATGCAAAAAAATGACAAAAAGGAAACCTATAAAGTTACACTGAGTAAGATATTGTGGAAAATGCCTCATATTACCGTTAGTGATACTCAAAAATTACGTTTACTTAAACAATTTGAAAGTAACAGGGAATTAACGATTGCTTTCAGAAGTTGGGAACTACATGAATACCCACAACTGCAGCAAAGCAAAAACCACACATAGGCAGTGAAATCATCAAATCAATTGGAGAAGCCTCGTTTTATCATCATTGGTTTTCAAACTGGTGTGAAAAATAATATTGCGAAAAATGCGAGTCATTTTCAGCATTGCAGTTTATTAAATTTGAAGGTGTATTTGAACTCTGATATGTTTCCATACGATAATCCAAATTTGGACAATAAATGTATCAACAATTTCAAAAATCCTATTATTATAAAAATCAGAGTGATCCGTGTTATGACCCAACAACATACAAGACTAAAGCAGCATTAATTGTTGTTGACTGTTCACGTCAAGGTAAAGACATCCTAAAAGGTGGAGCTGTTGATATTCGCATCGAATTCGAAACAACTAAAACAATAACAAACAATACCTCAGCATTCTGTTTGATTCTACACGATCGTTTAGTCAAATACAATCCTTTAACCAGTACAGTTAAAGTATATTAAATTTCAAAGTGTCAAAAGTAAAACCTCAGTCATCGATTGTTCGCGGTAAAAAATGGAGTAGTCTCAGCAGCAGCAGTATAGTGAACGTTTTGTAAAGAGTCATCTTTGTAATAGATATACAAGGATTTCAATATGGCAGCTCAACTTTTTTGTGCAAGGAAATTGCAATTCTTAATACCTCAAATAAAAATTATAAACATGCTTCAGTTAAACTTCCTTTTGAATTGAACTTTGGCAAAGACCAAATTAGAAATTATATGAAATGGTTAACCAACAACGTACGTGGCTTGGAATGGTCAAACGATGCTTTTGAAAATTTGGAATATGAAAATTTGACTGAGTTTATAAAAAATTTTATTAAAGAAGAAAATGGATATGACACTGTGGACTCTTGGAATAACGACTACACCGACAATATCATTGCAGTAAAGAGAAATCAAAAATTGGAGTGGTTGACCAGATTATTGTTCAAAACAAATTACACCGTTATTGATTTGGAAACAAGAGGATGTCCACCCTTGGCCGAATTACAAAATGTATTCAAGTCGTATCGTTGTCAGCAACATGATAGTAATACATTAAATTGTACCTTGGAAAACGTATTTAATTTATATCATTGGAATACATTTAAATGTAGAAATTGTAATGAAGATGGACATAAAAACTAAAATATTATGTAAATTGTATTTATTCAAATCGTTATCCTATTTTTAGACATGTTATTTTTTTCAGACATATCATTGCTAAGGTATCTACATTCAATACATTTTCAAGGCGTCTTTCTATATATTTATCACGACGATTAAGATTTCTTGGAATACAATTTTCATTTTTCTTCATTTGACTCATTTGAATTGTATGTAATTATTTTGCCTAAATAAAGCAGTTTTACATATATCTAAATCAAAATTAGTTATCGTATGTATAATTAGTTCTTCAAAAGTTAAATGGTTAGTTTTTTTTCAAAAATATCAATTGTAATAAAAAACCTTTTTTGACGACAACATTTCGTAAGAAAAATTTTGTTGAGTAATTATTTACAGTTATTATACTTTGTACACTTCTATAACCATTTTCCTTAAGTTTCTCTATCAGTATATTTAAAATCAATAAACATACCGCTTCACATACAGGACTAAGTTCAATAAACATGTCAATATCTGCGTAAGCTTTGGTTCGACCTACCAAATAACTAGGATAACCACCGGCTACAAAGGATCTACACGGACAAGATTTTAGTAATAGCTAAATGATTTTTACCTCATCGAGAACCTCAGCAACAATCACATCATGTAATGATTTTGAAGTCCAACACTTTTTTAAGCTTAGGTAATTATAACCTTCTATCAAAGTTAGTTGATTTTTCTGTAATAAAAGAATAAATATACTATTCTAACTATATTCAAATCTGAAAAAAAAAAACACTAAAATTACTAAAATTAATTTACATTTGTTTGTTCTTGTTGTTGTTGCTGTTGCTCTTCATCCTCGCTGGAGGAATAGACCTCCTCCACAGTCAACTTTTGCCGTTTCGACGACGACGACAACAACGACGACACTAACAGTTGTTTCCACATTCTCGTCCACAAGATTATATTTGAACCGTTTTACCACTCTTTCGAGTATCCTAAATTCCTCATCATTATTGATTTTTGTCCGTAGATAGCGTACGGGGAGATTTCCAAATTTTCGTTTCAAGGTTTCTCTCCGGGGACTATAAATAAGGTGTATATACACCTTATCATCCCTTTCGAGAATCCTATCAACACCATATCTGAAAGGAAAAAAAAACTTCTCTAAATACGGGTTTTATAACACCTCATATGAATCATTTTTATATATTCAGTATTTTTGCAAAAATAAAAAATATTGCTTCACTGAAAAGCTTTCAAAATTAAAAAAAAAATGTAAATGTAGATCGAGAAAAAAATTCTGGAATAAAATAAAAATTATAGGCATGGCAGGCTACGCAACTACTGGACCATCAATGCTATATAAATTTATGGAATATATAAAATAAGCTACAGCACCTAGCTAAATAAATTCATACACAAAATGTAATAAAAGGAGCTGTTATTGTAATAAATGTTACGTTCACTAACACTTTAACAAAAAAAATTAACAAATACTTACTGAAAAAGCTGTTTCATAACAACCAAAACGTGACGAACAGGAAAGTTTATTTTATCTTCAGAAAATACGACAAGTGTACTGGGTATTGTTGCCATCTCGAATATTTTCGTTTGGCTGTTTCCAAAAAACCGATAGACAGAGAACTGATACCAAACGCAACCTCTGGATGAGTATAAATACAAATTTATCATTGAAAACATTAACAATTTTGACGTAGACGACGATAAAAGTATTCATTAATTTCAAAGGAAATTTTCAACAAAATTTGCTGCGTTACATATTGTAACACCACGTCCACAGTAAATGTTTCTTTATCTTTTATCATAATTACTAGCAAAAACAGAAATGTTCCTAGTATTTTGCAACGTGACTTGTATTCAATAACGAAAAAAGAAAAATGCAATGTACGTCGTGCAACGTGACTTGTATTTGATAACGGAAAATAAAAATGCAAAGGTCATGCAACGTAACCTATATTTGATAAAACATGTTTTTGGTGCAACGTGACTTATCTTCTGGAAAATTTTACATATACATGATTATACCATACCACTTTGTGTGTGTGTGTGTGTTGTCAATAGAAATGACGCGAATGATTGATAAGAGTCTTGTATATAAATTATCATGCACACACCGAACTTATTCACACTGCAGTCTTTGTAGTCCTTCTTGCCACTACACTAAAAGAAAACAAAAACCAAAATGTCGTCCAGCAGCAACAAAGTCCTAGATTCATTTTCAAGTGAGGCGGTCCAGAAATGGTAAGTAGATTACTTAAAACAAAAGAAGATTACCAAACACATATTCGTTATCTAAAAAAATCAGTTGCCATTATTAAAAAATGTTTAAAAAATAGTTCATGTGTTTCTAGTTATAGTAGAGTAGAAAGTAATTTGTCAATTTTAAAACACTTTTTATTACGTTTTAAATTGCATTTAAAAGAACATAACAACATAACACAATAGCAAGGGTCTATTAAAAAGAAAATTAGTTTGGGAAGATGTTGAATCTTGTTTTAAAGGGAGAATAAAAACGGGAATTATTAACAATTTAAAGATGAAACAACCAAGAGAGTTTTTAAATAGTGCTTTTCGAATTTTTTCAAACAGGATTAAAACTGAACTTAAAAATTCTATGATTAAAGTAAATGTTGTGTTTTCAGGTTTATTTATAAAACCTCAAAATTTAGAAAAATCCGCTAAACAGATTTGAAAAAATAAGATACACGTTACTGATAAGATTTTGGTTCAACTTGAAGAATTTCAAGAAAGAGACAGTGGTTGGGCCTTGTGTGAAATTTGGTACTTGAAAGTAAATATTAATTCTTTTAATCCAATAAGCGTGGGGTCTTCCACTTATGTGCAATTGCCTGAATTCATAAAAAAAACTTAAAGTGTTATCAATATTAAAAATAAAGACGTTTATTGTTTTTTGTGGGTTATCATGTGTGCTGTACGTGGACCCAGAAAAGGCAAAAACGTTTCACGCACGTCATCTTATGATCATTTCAGTCACTATTTGAAATATGACGGAATTCAATTTCCAATTGCTCTAAAAGATATTTCCATATTTGAAAGAATGAACAACTTAGCTATTAATGTTTTTTGTTTAAGAAAGAGAGAAATTTTACCCTTATTATTAAGCAAAACAGAATATTTTACAGATACAGTTAATTTACTTATACTACCTTGTAATAACGTTGAATTAGAAAACATAATATTTTCTCGAAAAATGGTTTTGCGAGCGTTGTCTTAATCATTTTAAAACTGAACCCATTTTGAAAAAACATTCCAAAGATTGCCAATTATTAAATAAATGTAAAATTACATTGTCAAAGGAAAATGAAAAAAATTTAACTTTTAAAAATTTCTCAAATAAATTATTGGTTCCTTTTGCAATTTACGCAGATTTAGAGAGCATGCTTGTCAAGTATGAAGACAAGCAATGCATTAAGAAATCTAAAAAATATCAAAAACATGAACCATTTAGTATTTCATATACTGGAAAAAAGTGTCAAGAATGGTTTGTCAGGGAACTTGGCAAAATTGCTTATAAAGTTAATTCAATATATTCAAACCCACAATCTATGATACCTCTAAGTAAACAAGAAAATGAGGCTTATTGTCAAACAAAAACATGTCATTTTTGTAATGAACCTTTTTTAGGGGATAACTATAAAGTAAGAGACCATTGTCATTTAACGGGGTTATTCTGAGGAGCTGCACATAAATCATGTAATTTAAAATTTTCAGATAAAAAAAAATGTGCCTGTAATATTTCATAATCTATCAGGATACGATAGTCACTTCTTAATCAAGGCTCTTTCTACAGAAGTGAAAGGTATAATTAGTTTGCTTCCACTTAATAAAGAAAAATACATATCCTTCACTAAGTACATTGAAAATTCAGATATCAGCTTTAGATTTATCGATTCATTTCGTTTTATGGCCAGTTCCTTGGAAAAACTAGCATCCTATTTAGAGGATCACCAAAAAACTGTTACAAGATACTACTATCTGGATGATGTTAAATTTAAACTAGTGACCAGGAAGGGGGTATTTCCTTACGAATATCTAGACTCTTGGGAAAAACTGCAAGATAACAGTTTACCTCCAATACAGCTATTTTATAGTTCTATTTCTAATTCAAACATATCAACCGAAGAGTATCAACATGCTTCTACGGTGTGGGATACGTTTAAAATTAAATGGCTTCAAGAATATGCTGAATTGTATCTTAAAACCGATGTCCTACTTTTAGTTGATGTCTTTGAAAACTTTCGCAAAGTCTGTTTGGGAACATATCAATTGGACCCTCTACATTATTATACAGCACCAGGATTAGCATTTGATAGCATGTTAAAAATTAGTGAAGTAAAATTGGACCTCTTAACAGATATTGATATGGTCATGTTAATTGAAAAGGGTATAAGAGGGGGAATTTCACAATGCTCAAATAGATACGCTAAGGCTAATAATGAATATATGGGGGCAGAATATAACCCTGACAAACCATCTAGCTATCTCATGTATTTTGATGTTGTAAATTTATATGGTGCTGCTATGAGTTATCCTCTGCCTACTGGAGACTTTCAGTGGGTTGAAGATATCTATCAGGAAACAAATATTTTAGATGTAGCCGATAATAGTGAATATGGGTATATTTTTGAAGTGGATCTTTATTATCCAAAAGAGTTATTTGAAACATATAAGGATTTACCACTCTGTCCTGAACATTTAGTACCACCAACTTCAGCTACTTCACTTCCCAAACTATTAACCACGCTTTATGATAAGAAACGTTACGTTATTTATCACAAAAATTTGCAGCTAGTCACCAAATTGGGTCTTAAAATTGGAAAAATTCATAGGTGTTTAAAATTTAAACAATCTCCATGGATAAAAAAATATATAGACCTAAATACTACTCTCAGAATAAACAGTAAAAACGAGTTTGGAAAAAGTTTCTTTAAATTGATGAATAACGCACCATATGGAAAAACAATTGAAAATGTACGCAAATATCGTGATATAAAATTAGTTTCGAAATGGTCAGGCAGATATGGTGCAAATTATTACATTTCACAACCTAATTTTCACAGTTGTGAAATTTTTACAGAAAATCTAGTCTTAATTGAAATGAACCGATTAAACATAAAATTTAATAAACCAATTTACATTGGTATGTCTATTTTGGATATTTCAAAAACGATAATATACGATTTTCATTACAATTCTATTATACCGAAATTCCAGTCTAATGCTAAATTAATGTACACTGACACTGACAGTCTTATTTATCTATTTTCAAATTATAATATTTATGACTGCATTAGGGAAAATATACATATGTTTGATACGTCAGATTACCCTAAGGACAACGTATACAATATTCAACAAAAAAATAAAAGTTTATGGGCTAATGAAGGATGAATGTTGTGGTCAGATTATGACTGAATTTATCGGCTTGCATTCTAAAATGTATTGTTTTAAAACTTTTAGTGATAAAGACAGCGCTGCAAACAAAGAAAAAATTGTTAAAAAAGCTAAGGGTAGTCAATCTTCAGCAATGAAACAAATTTCTTTTCATGATTATTATCAGTGTCTTTTTAACAATACTACCGTCGATGTTGCGCAAAATTTTATTAGATCCAAAAACCATAACGTATTTACTATTAATCAAATTAAAACCGCTTTGAGTCCTTTTGACGACAAGCGAATAGTTAACTACACGAATTATTATCAACAGTTAAATACAGACACTCTACCGTGGGGATATAACAATGTTTAGTTTCATTTATTCTTCTTTTGTTACGGGTAATCTACTATATTTAAAAATTCCGTCTCATCCAGTTAAGAGGTAAATAGTTATATTTTAAATATAAATGCAATATTTAAATTGAAAATATTATTTCAGACCACGACTGATATCAAATATTTGGAGGCAAATGATCGCAAAAGATTTCACAACTTGACCCCTGTCAAATATACTCCCGCTGCTACTACAAGACAGAATAAACGGATTAAATTAGATGTTGGATCACAACGAAAACACGAACCATTAGCTACAATTTACTGTCACCTCTGTAAGCTACATTTCTGCTTTTGTCAGGAATCAATTCGCATTCACAAAGCACAGTCATTTGTTGGAACGACGTCGGAACTTGACTTGTACTGCAAGGGATCAATACCCCAGTCCCATTCCCACCAAACAACAGTTTTTGGATACCAAAAGTAACCTCGTGACAAACGAAATGGACAAATGTTTTCATCTGTATCAAGCACAGCCACAAGATGATTGGGGATGGCGACAGATGGATGAATATTATTTCTATGCTAACATCACTGACAACTCAAAATTACTGGACCCGAATTAAAATGGAAACTTCGTACAATATTACACAATTTGCTTTTTACGAAAGAAAGAAAAGAAAATTTCAAGAATAGTGTATTTATTAATATTGTTTTAGTAAACATTATTTGAAAAGTTTGACTTTTTTTATATTTCTATCTGAAAATTTAAATCAATCCAAATTATTTCAAAGTTGAGTTTTATTCCATTATCTTAATAGAAAATTAGACTCTTGTGGCTCGAACACATTAATTTTAAATAGTTGAAAACAAATCTCATTATATTAATTATTTTAAGTGCTATACGTTTTTTTATCGTTTATTATTCGAAATAAATATTTAACTTATCTATAAAACCACTTTTTATTGGTCATCTCAATACTACACAAAGATCTCCTTATCTACATCCTCGACCTTTTCTTATCTGCGAACCTGACCTCTAGTCTTACGTCGAACATATTTAATTAACAGAAAAACAATTCTCGGTATTACGGAATTCGACGAGGCGAGGCTTTTGTGATGACGCGAGGCTCGGCGAAGCTCGCTTCTTGGCATTTTTTTGAAAAATAACACCTACCTGTGCAAATCAGGTGTCACGCTTAAGACAGGTGCACAAAAGGTGACAGGTAAACACTTCTTGCAGGCAGGTGAGCCGAAGAGCTTCTGGGGCCGATCGGTGGTCAAGATGCCATCTATGTGTCGCAGGACCGCCCCTGCTATACTACTGATGTAATTTTTATCTAGTTAGTCATGTCTATTAAAGAAAAGAAATTATATGTCAAAGTAATATTGTTTGTAAAGGGTTCTTTCAATTTATCTCTCAGTGGCAAAAATTACTAAACTACTAAAAATTGTATAATATAGTTTAGTTCCAAATTTAAATAATGAATTTTTCACAAGACGGAGTTATAGCTTAATGCCAATAAATACTTGCCCTACTTTGAACCATGGGCAACATACCGGCGCGGCATACCGCGAAAACAAGTAAAATCGAGTTTCAAAAATAAATAAAAAAAAATTCGAACGTGTTTTGTTACTTTTTACTTGGTTGCTCCAGAAGAAGGATCATCTTTCCATATGTTTGTATGTATATATGTATGTGTATATGTATGTATTTCTACTTTCTTTTTTCTTGACAAAGACTTATTTATTTTTGCAACTTTTTTCTTTTTTAACCTTTGTTTCAGATTCTTAATTCCCTCGTAAAAAGAAAGTATGCAATCGTGAAAAAATCACCCTCCTAGATTTTTTTAGATCGTTACATTTCAGGGTTCCTAGATGCCGAAAAACATTCTTTCTCCATTCCGTCGGTCTGTCTGTCGGTTCGCGGTATTACTAAAAAACTACTCACCCGATTGACTTCAAATTTTGGTCAAAAATTAAGGGTCATATGGAGATGACCTTGTAACATTTTGGTAAAAATCCAATATGGCCAAACAAAATGAAGGCCTAGTAATATTTAGAAAATTATTATTAAAAACTATTTATCGAATTTACCTCAAATTTTGCACAAAAAGCAAGTATGTAAAATTGTGATATGAATCCAAGATGAAGAAACAAAATGGCGGCTTAATAAAATACTTAAAAATTCGGCCTAAAAAATACTTATTAGATTGATTTCAAATTTTCTGCAAGAATTAATTGTGGTATAGAGGTGAACTGGTAAAATTGTGGTATGAATTCGAGATAACGGAACCACTATAATAAAAAGTTTAGCTAAAATAAAAAACGGCGCCCAAATAAAATGTTTGTGATCGTGGAAAAAACCCCAGGTTATACATATCTTCACGCTTCAGTGATCCTGAGACGGCAAAAAGTATGTTTTCTCAATTTGGTTCGTCAGGTTGTCTCGTCAGTTCGCGGCACAGCTAAAATATTGCTTACTCGATTAACTTCAAATTTTGGTAAAAAATCAAGAGTTATGTGGGAATGATAATATTTTGGTAAAAATCCAATATGGCGAAACAAAATGGCGGCTTACTGGAAACATTTATTATTAAAAAATTAATTATCCAATTTACCTTAAATTTTGCACAAAAATCAAATAATATACATAGAAATGAACCTGTAACATTTTGGCACGACTCCAAGATAGCAAAACCAAATGGCGGCCCAATAAATTATTTAAAAAATCAGCCTGAAAAACTACTCATTAAATTAATTTCAAATTGTGTGAAAGCCTTAAGTGGGATATAAGAATAAACCGGTACAAATTCAACATGGAGGACAAACAAAATCAGTGTAAAAACTACTTATTCAATTCATTTTAAATCGCACCCAAAAATTATTTGTGGGTTAGGTAAAATATTGGTACAAATCCAATATGGTGCAACAAATGTCGCCCAATAAAAATGTTTGAAAAGAAGAAAATATGTTATTAAATAACCGTGTGAAACTAAATTAGGTCACACTTTACTATTCCTAATACAAGGAAAGATTCACAACTAAGGAAGTTCCGGCGAAAGGAATCTCTTAATGTCCATTTTTCATCTTTATATTGGCATTCCTGATTTTATTTTATTTACTTTTTGTTAATTTTACTGTTTTCGTGTTTTTCTCTTGCATTACATTTTTATTCTTTGCGTCATTCGTTATATTTTTCTGTTTTGTTTCTCTTTTTCCTAGTTTTCATATTTTTTTTCTGCATTTTATTTGTTATGCTGTTATCAGTAAATAACATAAAGGTAAAGTATTACCTTTCATCTATGTCTCATTTAACAGTCCTAACTAAGTTATCGTTTGTAGTTTTTTCTTTTTTCTACTTCGTTTTTTTTTATTATTTCTCTATAGTTTTCTTTATTTTCTTTCTTAATGCTTTCTTTTTTTTTTCAGCCTATTTACATTTTTTGTCTCTCTTCTCTGTAACTGACTACTGTTAAATAAAAGAACAGTTTTTCTATTTTGACTTTTCTAATCTTTTAATTTTTACCTCACATTATTTCGGCGGTGTTTTATATTTTATTCCCCATAGTCCTTTTTATTTTGTACCGTTTTGTTTGTTTAGATTTCCGCTGTTTTACCAGGGTTTGTATGTTTAATTTACTTTTTTTTATTGATTTTAGTTAAAATAATCTTGCCACATTAAATTACAACAGCAACTTCATTATCGTTGGCGACTGGTTTAAAAAATAGCCGTAGACATCAACAGACATTATTATTTAACTCTGCTGCTGTTGCCATCACATATTACTAAAATTTGAAGTTTAGACACCAACAAGTCATCTAAACCTACGGAGGCGGAGTATAACCATATATATTTCGTGTAAAAAATGTACCAGATATAAACACCACCTAGTGAAAAGTTCATCGAACTAATTTGTATGTTTGTAGGTGTAAATGACGTTTTCGTCTCAAAAAAAATTGCCAATCGATGTGAAAGGTATTTAAGTACTGTGTTGCCAGAACCGTTTGATTAATACTAATAGATTTCAAAAAATAGTAATACATATGGCGAACATCGAATCGAGAGTTGTGAAGGAAATGACACTAACTTGTAAAGTTGTAATAGAATCGCAACCATGGAGATCACCGATATGACAAAATCGAAAAAGAATCTTAAATCGGTGTAAAACTGTAGCAGTCTAGAAGTAACACCTAGCGCCACGTGTTTGGGGCTTCTGTCTGCTAACCCTTGGAAGTTTGATCCAGTTTTCGTACGTAGTACGGCCCTGTATCTCAGGAATTAATTACCAGACAAACCACCGATTGCACAAACCTTAATTGCTGTTCAGAATGTTTTGAATTTGACATTCCGTTAAACATTCTAAACTTTAATTGAGTTGTCTGCAACCGGCCGAATATATATTAGCGATTTCCCTATAAAAATGTATTTTAGATTCTTATTCCGCTTCATTGATTTATACCAAATTTCAACAAAAGATTTCATTGACTTTCGGCGATACAGGCTTTACAAAAAGACATTTTTTCAAAATTCTCGTAAACGATTGCCTTTATCCACAAAAGTAATGTTTTCAATTCTTTTTGTTTATTTTTACCATCTTTATTGAATTTAAGAAAGCAAATTGCTCTAATACGTACTATAAACTACGTTCGAGTTCTTCAAGGTTCTGCAATCGTGTTATCAATATTAATTATACAAAGTATTACTTAATGTCAGTGTAAAAATGCCCAAAAAGATTTTTGCTCTTAAAACAGTGCAACATCTTGTTAAAATTTGGTAATGATACTGAATTAGAATCTGAGATGAACATAAAAAAAAAGCTACTATTTTTTTCTGAAAATCGCATTTTCAGAAAAATTATAATATATATTTTGAAACAGCACCAACATTTAAAACGACTCTGATAACGAATTCCAGAGATGTGATGCAGCAAAAGCCCGGTGTATATTTTCTATTAGTTCTATACATTTCCGATCTTGTTTTCTTCAGAAATTAAAAAAGAATTTAAACAAAACAATATATTTTCTTTATTCTCATAAAATACTTTCGATTCCATCTATTTTATATAATAAAACTGGATAAAGCTTAATTTCTTGGAAACAATTATTGTGGTTCAGCTAATTAATCAACGGTACTTAAACTCTATCATCCGTAGAGCTTTTCTAAAATGGCAGTAGGTGCATCCGTACTGTATTTTGACATCTGTCGTAAAAGAGCAAATTTCTTCGTAATACCCTTAGACGACTCCATGTCATAGAGAGTACACAGATTGAGAATCAGCGACTCGTGAAGGGCATGAATTGGATTCGATGCGATCGCCGACTCCAAAACACCGATGGCTTCTTTAAGGTGACCTCCATAAAGTAAACACACCCCCATGTTATTGAGAATCTAGAAATATGTAATTGTAATAATTATCTATCTCAAGTCTAAGAAATACAACAAAGACAAAGACGCATTTACCATACGTGTTGAGAGAGATAAAAAAAAATCATCAGTAATACGCTAAAATCATCTCTCAAACAGTATGAACCCAACGACAAATTATAGGTTTTATATACCTGTGTAGGCCGATTCTAGCAGAGGATAAATTACACTGATTACGACCACACTGTTGTAGAAAAATTACTTTACCAGTCAGATTCCTGACGCAAGGGCGACTGGAGGGGTAACTGCACAACCCCCGAAAATGTCATTATTTTACAATATTAAGATTTATAAAAAAATGTCTAGGGTATTTTAAAGAAGATGGCCAACTTTCTGACAGCAGAATCTACGCGTTAAACTGAGAGAAGAAATTACTAAGTACGGCTTCGTATATAAACTCTTTTATTAGTTGTATGTCGCCAAAAATATGTGCGTTACAAAATTAAATAATTAGTTATTAATTATAGTCTACTTCAAAGAAAAAGAGAGTTGTAAATAATTCGATTAGAGAAAACCATGTTTTTACAGAGTGGACACCTACAAAATTGTATCATAAATTCTAATATTTTTAGGTATATATATTATGTTATTTTGTTAGTTTATAGCCGATACACCTAAATGGTTAGAAACCAACCGACTGAGGAGAAATAAGGTTCAGCATCTGCATTCATGTTCGTGAATCACCAGTTTTATTTGACTTTAATGTCTAGCAAAGCTACAAAACCATTTTTACTACCAATATGTGTGATTCTTAACTTTCTCCTTTGCAGTTTTTCCTAACCCAATATCATTTTCTTTAGAACTCTATACAATATCTTCCCGTTCATAAGTAAAATGTTTTCGCCTTTTACTTTTACGGGTTTAATAAACACTTCTTTACAATAATACTAACTTTATTAAATACTCAGTACAACACAACTAATAAACTACGTCCAATATAAAACTAACATTTAATCGTCAATGTCCCTCTATATGCCTTAGGAATTCACTATAATCTTCAAGAATGCCCTCTATATAGGATAGGATGGCGTGTGTTTACTTCTAGCCCACTACATTGATGATTTAATGTCTCATTTGTGGTAGTTTTCGCACGACCGTCGCAATGCCAATAAATCTTGTTGATTTTTTCAAGAATAAACAGTTTTAATATAGCTAATATTTCTCCGAAAATAGGTACTAAGCCTACGGAATTTTCCAAACCAGGATCATATACATGAACTCTTTACCATACTAAAATGTATTTTAACTAAATTTACGTACAGTAAAAAGTCATATTTCAAGGTAAATATCAGGCTGATCAAAGCCCAACAAGGAGGCAAATTAGAAGTTACTTTGCCACCAAGAATGTTCACCCATTGCAAATAGGATATTTAAAAACACATTTATTAGTGTATGGCTATTTTTACATAACAAAAATTCTTAGTGTAACCCGCTAGAAGTGCCCATTTTCGAGACATTTTGAAATTAAATTGTCATAAACGAATGCGCGGTTAGAAAATTTGGGTCAAGCTTTCGGAATTCCATCAAATAAGAAATTTAAATTTAAATTCATACATACAGGGTTTTCCGAAAGAACCGGAACGGTCAAATATCTCGGTAACAAATTAACGTAACGTTATGAAATATGGAATTGGCAAGTTATCAATGGTGCCGGGCCTAAAAATAATATTTACAGCATTGCCAGTTTTATAGTTTTTCCGATAGAGCTCTTAACTTTATTTTTTTAAATACAATACTATGATTGTTTTTCGCTTATAATGTTCACCAAATCAAAGTGTTTTCAATCCTAGAATATGAAATTTTTCGTCTGGAAATTTTAAAAGATATGGCAAGTCCGCATTTTCATTCAAAAGAACCAGAATTGACCGTTCCGATATCTCGATAACGAATTAATACCGTAAAATGGGGTGGCTTTGCCTGAGCGGGTGACTTTGCCATTTTATACACATAGACATAAAAAAGGATTTTTTTGATAAGTTGGCAACACTGCTGTTCGGATATTTGGCGCGAACGATACCTAGAACGTGTTTGAACGCTGTGTTAGCCAATAAATCTAAACATTTGTGGTCAACAAAGAGATATAATAAGGTAAGTTTAGCCTATAAAATACTGCATGCCTAGTAGAGTGTGTTGCTAACATTTAGAGCTCTTATATGCATTGTAATCGTAAGCTGAATTTTTGTGTGGTTATGTAGTTATGTTTGGAGAGTCGGATAATGTTTTTGCTATGTTGTCAAGTTTAAAATGTTAGAAATAATTGGCAATGGCAAACTCACCCCGCACTTTTTTTCAGCCATGCCAAGGGAATATAAAAGAAAACTTGGGTCTCGGCGATACATGGACTACAGCCCTGAAGATCTTGCTAGGGCCGTCCAGGCAGTCAAAAGGGGTGTTATGAATAGCACGGAAGCAGGTAATTTTTTTGGTATACCAAGACGAACCATAGTAAATAAAGTTCAGAAAAAACATATGAACAAATCGGGTGGTCAAACAAGTTTATCCGAAGCAATGGAGAGAACATTGACTGATGTATTAATTGCCGCAGCAGAATACGGCAGCCCGCTGACAATGTACGACTTGCGCATGGTTATAAAATCCTATTTGGATATGGAAGGCATGTTTATAAGCAAATTTAAAAGTAATATTCCTGGTAAGGAATGGTGCCTGGCTTTCATTAAAAGGAACAAACAGCGGCTGACAAATAGGACGTGCCATAATATTAAGAGAAATAGAGCCGAAAAAACAGAAGAAGAAATAAATAATTATTTTAAAAATTTACAACAACATATTATGGACATTCCACCTGACCAAATACTCAACTACGATGAGACAAATGTTACGGACGATCCGGGTGCGGTTAAATGTATTTTTCACAGAGGTACAAAATATCCAGAAAGGATCATGAACTCAACCAAAAGCTCTATATCAATCATGTTTGCTGCTACTGCCTCAGGCAAAGTGCTGCCACCGTATGTTGTCTACAAGGCAGAAAGATTGTACGATCAATGGTGCATAGGCGGCCCACAAGGATGCAGGTTCAATCGCACAAAGTCGGGCTGGTTTGATCAATTTTGTTTTCAAGACTGGTTTGAGAAAATAGTAATTCCTTGGGCAAAAACCTATGAAGGTCCAAAGCTGGTTATTGGTGACAATTTGTCGTCTCATCTAAATGTAGCTGTTTTAAGGATCTGTCAACAATATAACTTACGATTTACTTTCCTTCCCCCAAACTCCACTCACCTGACACAACCACTTGATGTGGGATATTTTCGTTCATTAAAGGCAACTTGGCGAAGTATATTAACAAATTATAAATTAAAAAATCCCCGGGATAAAGCACTTAACAAGTCCACCTTTCCAAGCCTACTGAAAAAACTTATGGATAAAATGGAGATTAATAATACGGAAATAATTAAAAATGCTTTTAGAGCCGCTGGAATTTACCCCTTGGATAAAAGTCAAGTCCTCAAAAGGATGCCGAAAAAACGTGTAGAGCAGAGAATAAGTGAATCAATAGATCAAGCGTTATTGCAGTACTTAGAGGAGAAGAGGCGTCCAAATACTGATTCTCAGCCAAAAAGGAAGAAGATGATCAATATTGAGCCTGGTCGGTCGGTTTCTCTAGACGATATCGATAGAATGTCAGCTGGTCCTAGTAACGTCAAAAAATCGAAAGAAAACCACAATACTGACGAGCTAACAACTACAACTGTAGAAGAAAATGGCAAGGACACGCCAAGTATTAGCAGCGATGAAAACGAATATCCGAAGCCAATGGATGATGTTACACTTGAAAGTGATGAAAGCAACAACGAAAATGGGATAGATACAAAAATACACAACAATGATTTTCTGATCGTTAAATTTTCGACAAAAAAAAACAACGAAATATTATATAGGAACTGTTTTGCAACAGAGTGACGAAGGCGAAGATTTCTTGACAGTTAAGTTTTTAAGAAAAAAACTGATAACAAATTTGTTTTTCCACTGGTAGACGATATAAGTGATATTCATAGGAGTGAAGTTATGTTAGTATTACCAAAACCAACGTGCCCTTCCTCTTCAAGGAATATTTTCACATTTGATTCAAATATAATAAATGAGCACAATGTTTTCATTACTTAAAATAATAAAAATTAGTTTATTTTATTTTTTAAACACAATTTTTGAGTTTATTTTTGTTTAACTGTTGCCAAATTTGGTTCAAAATTTTGTTTTGTTATTGACAATCAATATTTTCTTGTAAAAAGAATCGTATTTAATGTCAAATAAAAATTTTGAAAAATTTTGTGTTTTTTATAATTTTAGGTATATATTTTTTTTTCAAAAAATTGTGCTCCCCTATTTAAAAACATCTTTTAGATGGCAAACTGACCCATATCCAGTTGTTAGAATACCATACAATAGGTTTAAAAAGCATCGGCAAAGTCACCCCAAAATAAAGGTGAGATTGCCAAATTTTTAAAAATAAAAAAAAATTAATTGCAATTGGTTTATATTATTATACTTTAGAATAGTTATTTCTTAAGTACCAAAATTTCACATACTTCAGCGAGAAGGCATAACTAAATTTATGAAAACTTTTATGGTAAAAAAATATGAAATATTTGGAAAAGTCACCCCACTTTACGGTATATCGTTATAAAATTTACCATAGGGAGGTTATCAATAGTGCCGGATCTACAAATAATATTTACAGCGTTGCCGGTTTATAGTTTTTTCCGATAGAGCTCTCAACTTTATTTTTTTAAATGCAATATTATGATTGTCTTTCGCTTATAATGTTGACCAAAACAAAGCGTTTTTAATCCTAGAATAACAAATTTTTCTTCTGGAAATTTTAAGATATGATAAGTCCGCATTTTCATTCAAAAGAACCGGAACCGCCAAATATCTCGATAACGAATTAACATATCATTATAAAATTTGCCATAGGGAGGTTATCAATAGTGCCGGATCTAAAAATAATATTTACAACGTTGTCAGTTTTATAGTTGTTCCGATAGAGCTCTCAACTTTATTTTTTTAAATGCAATACTATGATTGTTTTTCGCTTATAATGTTGACCAAACCAAAGTATTTTCAATCCTAGAACACCAAATTTTTCTACTCGTCCAAAAGTTGTCGCACTCCGTGTGCAAAATGGGGAGAAGCCCCATCTTGCTGGAACCATATTGGATGGATATCAATGTTCAACTCTTGCAATTCGGAAATTATATTTCTTCTCAAAAGTTGTAAGTATTTTTCACACATTCAGTTACCATCGATAAAAAAAGGTTCAATAATTTTATTGTCCCTGCCCAAACGTTAGTCTTCTGTGGATACCTACAATTGTGTCTATTCACCTGCCCATTCAAACAAAAAGTCGATTCATCACTAAAGAAAATTTGGTTTTTAAAATCCGGATAATTATTAAATTTGTTCATCATGATTACAAATAACTCAATACAGCAATCAGGATCATCTTCCACAAGTTCTTGAGTATACATTAATTTATAGACTCCCGTGCATTGAAGATTTACTCACACCTTCCGGTAAATTTTGTTGCCGTTCTGCAATAAACAGTTTAGGATATTTTCTGTTTGTTGGTATATTTTTATAGTTCGACAAACTGAAGATTTTTTAATTTGTTTCTCTGGATGTAGGACATAAATAATTCGCAAACTTCTTGATAGCTTATCAGTTTATCTCCATAAGCACGATAAATTAATATTTTATACCATTCTGCTTCACTTAACAAAAAAACTATTTTACCTTAATAACGATTTAAGTAACTTTCGGAGGATGACAGATGGATGACAACAATAATAACTGTTGAATTGTTGATTAGCTGTTTCCATGGTTTTAAAGGCTTCTTGATATTTTATACTTTAAAGTTCTGACACAATTTTATTAAAGTTCTGGTAATATCGGTAAGTGTACTTATTTTCTGAATTAAAATTCGATTTAGAAAATGTACCTTTATGGAATCAAACAAAATACGATAAAAATGGCAGGCAGCTTAAAAATATAATTTGACAGCTTTAGTGGAAACACCATGTAAATCTAGTAGCGTTGTAAATAGTATTTTTAGATCAGACTTGCCGTCCTTGCCGATAATTGTCATTATCCTATCTCAATAGTTTCTCGAAATATTTTAACCTTCCAATATTTTTGAATTAAATAGTTATTTAATATTATTTAAAAAATAACAAACAGAATTGCATTTAAAAAAAGAAAGTTTTGAAGCACTATTGATAAACCCCTTATAGCAAATTTCATAACGATATATTAATCAGTTAGCGAGATATCTGACCATTCCGGTTCTTTTCGATGAAAATACGGTCTTACCATATCTTTTAAAATTTCCAGAAGAAAAAATTGTTATTCTAGGATTAAAAACACTTTGATTTGGTCAACTTTATAAGCGAAAAACAATCATAATACTGCATTTAAAAAAATAAAGTTAAGGACTGATTGGAAAAACTATAAAACGGGCAACGCTATAAATATTATTTTTTATTATTTTTAGATCCGGCACTATTGATAACCTCCCTAAGGCAAATTTTATAACGATATGTTAATCCGTTATCGAGATATTTGACCGTTCCGGGTCATTCTGGGATTAAAAACACTTTGGTTTGGTGAACATTATACAACCCTGTCTTGTGTTATAGTAGTGATCATAGCTAAGGTCATAAGGTGTTTTGTTTTTGTAACTGAAAAGAATACATTCGTATATATATATATATATATATATATATATATATATATATATATATATATATATAATATATATATATATATATATATATATATATATATATATATATATATATATATATAGTTAGTCACGCAACCCGTTCATTAAAAGTTTTTGATGATGCCATTTATATAAAAATTTCAAATTTTGGGATTAAGGTAAGGTTTCTATTTTTTTTATTGAATTTGTCTATTTTTATACAGGGTGTCCTAAATTCAGCGGCAAACAGTAACATTTTCAAAGCCGCTAAAGTTCGTTTTTTTAAATGGGACACCCTATAACTTTATGCACTATCAAATGTAGAATTTCATTTTCTATCGAACTGTATTAAGGTTCCCTATACCCATTCGTAACCATTTTCGAAATAATTGGGTTTTATAAAAATATCGTATGTATTTGCTTAAATGTTTACATGTTCCAATGGTGAGCCATGGAAAAACAATTGAGATCCAATATCCAATATGACAGATGATTAGTATGGGTTATTTATCGAAAGCTGTCAGTGATAAACTAAATCTTCTCAATCGAAATAGAAGAATACTCAAACACTGATATTCTCAATCTATTTTATATTCATGGAGAATGTTATAAAATTTTGGAGAGAACGTGTCATGTGTTTAATGAACGCCACCCTGATTTGCCGCCAATAAACAAGTCAAAATTCAAGAGGATTGAAACGAACTTTTTGCCTTTTGGCAAGGTTAAAGTTACAAAAAATGTTCCGAAACCAGTGACAAATGCCGAGGATAACGTAATAAACACATTAGCTTATTTCCACGCAAACCCGCAAAGTTCAATACCGTCTGCAGAAAACGATTTGGGAATTTCTTCTTCATCTGTCCAAAGAATCTTGAGCGAACATCATATGCACCCTTATTCCTTCCAAAACGTGCAAGCCTTGATACCTGGTTATGACGTCCGACGAGTAGAATTTTGCGAATTCATGTTTTTGAAAATTCAAGAGGACCCTCAATTCCTTTCAAAAATATTTTGGACCGATGAAGCGAAATTTTCTAGAGAAGAAATATCAAATAGAAGAAACGAACATTTCTGGGCAGCAGTTTCTTCTAAACATCGATTAAAGAAAAATGTTAAAAATAACTTATTACAACAAAAATTGACGTGGCATTTCATTCTTCTTTACAATTTTATGTATTTTCTGTGAAATTTCTCAAAGAATTCACTACCCACACTTAATTATTAAATAATATAAAAAAATACATAACAGAACAATTGAGGAATATATTGGATCAATTGTTTCATTGTGCTGATGTGTTAAAAACAAAAATTTAATAGTTTTTATATAACCTTATTACTACATTATTATTACATTTTTTTTTATTAAATCACTAGTTAACTAACTTGATTTAAATTGAATCTTCAGCTTTGTACAATTTAAACAATATCCTTGAATAGTTTGAGCACCTGCTATTTACATCGGGGAATAATTCCCCAAATTTCCATGTTTCCAATGCACGTCAAAAGTTTGAAATTAAGATTATTTGCCTCTGTTTGATCTGGATATGAGATACATTTTAAATATTCTGGAAAATATATATCTGTGGAAAACTCTTGTGTAAGTTCATTTTGGTGTGCTTTTTTTAAGTGATTTCAGAACTGCGAATCATTGTTCTTATAAAATAGCGTTATAAACCACATTAGAGTAATGGTTAAAACTGCCTATTTTTTATAAATTTTAATTACACAATTACGCTAATATTTGACATATTTAAACCAGATAAATTATGAGTAGAGCCGAACATTAATACGTCGTTATTAACAATGTGCTTTGTTCTTCTTCTTTTCATCCTATTATTTTTACTGGAATTTTCTTCTTGTTTTCCACGTTCAACATATCTTTCAGCTACTGCATTACTCTACCATCCACCGTGCCAAATGACCAATGTATTCGGGTTTCTCAGGCAATTTTAAAAATTCCAAAATCTGCTTAGGAATATATCCGAAAGCATTAATACCAACTGGATGAGTGGGGCATTTATCATCTCTATATATTATTATTTTACGAAAATATTTTCGTAAAATAATAATAAATATATCCATATTTTCTATGCTGCCGATAGTGAATTTTCTAGGCTGTTTGGTTTTTGCATTTGGATATTTCATCAATCCTTGTTTACGTTCTACATCTTTTGTATCCATGTGCGTTAACTCTTCTCTCCTGCATGCACCAAAGGCGGCAATAATCAGACAAACCGAAAACATTAAATATTTGTGGTCATCTGCTTCAACGAGAAATGTTTCAATTTTAGCTCAAGTAAATATTTTCGACTTTTGAGGTCTGTAACCATCCGATTTTCGCTTTAGAACCGCCAGTAAATTGCAAAACTTTTATATATCTATATTATCCTTCAGATACAGAGTACTTTTGAACATTTAATATTGACTGAGAGTAGATGCGTTTTGGTTTCTTGATTGTTCCATGAAATAGGCAAGTTGAACTTTTTCTGAAACACCAACGTTCTTCTTCTGCCTCCATTCATGAAACCAAATGTACGCCAATTCATACAAATGCCTGGATTCTTCTGGAAGTATGGCTACTATAGCTTCTTCAGCACCATTTTCTATATTCGAGGAAATATCTTCTTCGCTCATTTGTTTTTAAATACAAATCCGATTTTAAAAGCGTTTGATTACATCTGACAAGCTTTCAACAAACAATTTCGTCTTGCAGCCACTAACTAACAAACGATCATCTTGAGAATTAAAACATTTATTAATGAAAATTTGATGGTAATATAACAGGAAATTTCCAACAAAACTGCCAGTGTTTCTACAAGGCATAAAAGAAAATACTTTTGTTTGTGAATTTTTCTATTATGTATTTCATAAAAAATATTGTATGAAACTGTGCAAAAAGAGTGTTTTTCGCACGCACGTAACTCATGAAATTAAGTGTCGAATTATAATAATAATTTATTAGTCTATTACAATTACACAACATATAGATATATAGTTTGGGCAAATAATATAAGATACAGATAGGGGCCGAAGTACCTACCATAATATTGAATGGTTCCAAAGTGCTGGCCTGTTGGAATGCTACATAAGCATCTTCAAAATTATTTTGAGCAATTGCTAATAATCCTTTATCGACCATATCACGAACTCCTGTTGGGCCCAGTTGAACAGCTTCATTAAAACACACTTCAGCTCCTGAAAATGTTTGTTTTCTTATCTCAATAAAGCCGCTATTATTCGGAATCTTTCAAACAATCAAAGCGGCTTTAAACTGTGGCAATTTATAAAACTGAAAAAATGGAAATAATTACATCTTAAAATCCCTTTTTTAAAATCTAAAACGCAACTAGAAGTGAAGACAGCGGCCTAAAGAAAAATTGAAATATTGCTTTATGATTACTTGTGTTTATATTTCTCAAAAATATTTAATCTATATTTCAGACAAATTCATTAAGATTGATAAAAATAACTTGCCCTCTTTGGGATTTACACCCAAACCTCCTAAACTAGGACAACTCATTAATTAAGCACATGAAGACCATGACTTCAGCAACCCACTTCGACAATTTAACTGGTTCAATTTTATTACTGGGTGTATAAGATGTTTCATACATTTTTCTGAAATGCCGATTAAACATGTTTTGTTTTGTGGACAAATCTGACGGAAAACCAACTTCGGTAAAACTGTCCGAATATTTTCTACAAGGGCCTTTCGACAAAGACTAGAACTATGCTACCAGAACTTTTTTTATTAATCTTAAACAACAATACTTTTATCACGCTCTATATAGTCCCCTTATAATACAATAACCTTATCCTAACGGTGCTGCTATTGTTCAAAGACATGGCGGAAGCCATTCTTTGAGAGCTTCTTCAAAACCGCCTCTAAAGTCGTAACAGCATCCAATTCTGAAATCGTCGTCCTTTGAGGTCTTTTTTTTGCTTGAGGAAACAGATAGAAGTCGCATGGGGCTAGGTCAGGACTATACGGAAGATGCGGTACAGACCTGATATTTTTAGTGTTCAAAAACTCTGTCACTATATTCGCTACGTGAGGGCGAGCGTTATCATGATGAAGTTTCCACTTTCCAATCAGCTCAGGTCGTTTTTTGGGGATGTGATCCTTCATCAACTGGAACAAAACTTGTTTATAATAACTGGCAGTTACTGTACTACCATGTGCGACCATGTGCGTATACACCATGCCTTTGTGATCAAAAAATGTTATGACCATATCTTTAGCGGCAGATTTGCGCACGTGCTTCTTTTGGAGGTGGTCCTCCTTTTTCTACCCAGTGCGTACTCTGTTGCTTCATCTCCGGATCATAACAATACACCCAAGTCTCATCCGCAGTAATAATGGTCTTCCACCATTCTTCGCCTTTTTCTTGAACGCATTGTTTCCAGTATTCACAAACCGCTACCCTATTCGCTTTTTAATCTGGTGTCAGTATACGCGGAATCCAGCAAGCACAAACTCTAGACATGTTTAAATGCTTGTGTAAAAGAGTAAAAACACTTCCAACAGATATTTTAAGAATATTTGAGAGTTGTGGGATAATCAGACGTGAATCTGTGCGAATAATTACTGCTCCGGTATTGATGGTTTCCTCAGTTAGTGCCACAATAGAAGCACCTGGGCCGCCTTGCAACTCACAACTTTCCCTGTCGTTCCTAAACTCTTTATGCCATCGAAAACAAGCAGATTTTGCTATAGACAATTCCCCAAAAGCCGTATTAATAACCGAAAAAGTTTCCGTTTCTGATTTTCTAAGACGAACACAAAATTTGATCGCATCTTTGTTCTTTTCAGTTCATCATCAGGATTTTTAGAGGCGCGGTAGGTCAACTTTAGAGCGGCGTCAAAATCAAATAAATAATTTATGGCAACTGACATTTCGCAAAATGAAAGAAGCCTACTTGGATAATATTTTCTGATTTTTGGCGGTATGTAGCTCGTTGCACTGGGCCGTAAAAAAATCAGTCTTAGTATTTGTTGAAAGGCCCTCGTATGTTACAGTTCTTATCTCTTGAGCAAAAGATAAAGTGGACATAATTTAATACTACGATTAGTTTTTAATATAGTGGGTGTTACACTTTTCATAAATCCCATATAAAATACATGGGAAAACAGGATGACACCAAATTAGTTTTTCAACATATTCAACGTAAGTATAGTACATTCCAAAATAAGAAAAAAATGGGTATAGATCAGAAACCCTGTAATTACGAGATATGAAGCAAATAACTTTTACAATATAATATCCTGTATTTCGAAAATAAAGTATTTTTAAACCTATTAATTTTTTTGTATTATTTTGAGATCTGTTAAATATGTCCAAAAACAAATTTGGTGTCATTATTTTTTCTCCAGGTATTTTATATGGTATTTGGGCAAAGTTTAACACCCTATACGTTAGAAACTAGTCATAGGATTAGAATGTGTCCGTGGCATCTTTTGTTCTGGAGGTAAAGAACGAGAACATATAAAAAATCAGCCAATTTCACCGAAGCCGGATTACCATACAATTTGTGCGTGGACCTTTGTAAAAATTAAAAATAAATCAGTTCTTCCATGATAATTATATGATAATAATGATAATGATAATATAAAAAGAGTAAATTGGAACTAGCTTTATCAACAAATCGGCTTGAATAAAAATAAAAATCTAATATTGTTATTCGACTTACAAAAAATATAGAATACTTTTAATTATTTTTTTAATCACTATGTAAGTAACAATAAATAAATAATTTTATTATCAGCAAATAGTTGCAGTATTTTTTATGAACAATACATACCTACCATACCAAATAAATTCTATGACAGTTAAGTAACAGGAATGAAGATATTTCATAAAGTATTTCAGAACACAAATCAGGTATAAGAAATAATGAAATATTATTTTTAAAAAAACATACTTTTACTTGAGGGAATATATAAGGATACATCATAATTATAAGAAATTATATTAAAAAAATCTAGAACCGTATTTATATGATGAAACATGTACAAGTACAATGTTAGAAAGAAAAGTTGTTTATTATGTAGTTTATATGAAAAATGTGTGGCAGACGCAATATTTACTGGAACAAACTGTACAATATATATCCACCAAATAAGCCTGATCTTGCTGTTTCACAAAATATACCAGGGTTGACGTTTAACATCAAACACAACCGAGAAATTAAAAAAAAAACCTGCTATAGTAGTAGGTTTATTCTTAAGTTTCTCAGGTACTTTAAAGATAAAGGCATTAAACTTAATATATTTATAATAAGCAAATTCATTTGATGAACAAATAATATACAAAGTGTTAGATTTTAAAAAGTGTATGTTGAGTCTGATACACACTCTTGGAATATCCTGTTTAAATAAACAATAATTTTATATAAATTACGTAATAAACCGTAAAAATTAAAATCATATTAAGAAAGAAACTCCTGCTGCCTCTTGTGTTTGATCTTTTGTATTAAAAAGGTTTAACATGGAAAATAGAGAAGAAAGAGTGCATTTTGCTGGCTTTAGTGCAAAGAATCTTGTTGAAGTTTACGAACGAAATCCATAACATGATTCTTAGCTCGTGATCTATTCTAAAGCTTTACACTGATAACCTGCTGAATTCAAAGCCTCAGCCATTAAAAGATAATCAAGAAGTAAAATATTTCTCTCTTTCGAGTACCACCAGAACTTATTAAAAGCCACAAAAATATAGATGTTGCAGAAAATATTTTGATAATAATATATATCTTGATTATACTATTTTTATTAATATCTAGCTTTTTATATATGTATGTGTCGGATGAAGCTCGAAGAGTGAAATATGTAATATCCCAATATATTAACTTTTCATGTTTATTACCATAATTTTTACATTGTATATCTTTTTAAACTCTTATTTTTCTGATTTAGATATTCGATATTTCTTGATAAAGTTCATACTAAAAAGAAACGGTAAATTGGTCTTCTCTAGTTTCTATTTTAAAGCTGATGTTTTTTTAAATAGTTTTTACTATTATTTTTGGTAGTAGCACGACGTCACTTTCAAATTGCATAAGAATAGTAACACACTAAACTCCGCTTAGTGTAGACATTCTACAAATATTACGTTTAACTCGCTGTAGCGATGAAAAATGTAAACGTAAACTATATTTTTTATAAATATATGTCTGTAGGAGTGAAAATGGGGTTTAAGTGTAGAGAGGAAAAATAGTGGATACGGAGTTTTGATTAGTCCAAACAAACCCAGGAATGGTTTTAAAAAAAAACAGAGGAGGGTTTGCAAAAATTAGGATAAGGTGTCAAAAAAATACCGGTATGAATAAAAGTACATACTCAAAAAAAAATATATAAAAATTTACCTGAAATATTTCCCAATTGCAGATGAAGACGACCTAAGGCTGATAAAAGTGCATGTTTTGGGGCTCCATCTCTAAAGAAAATAAATAATTTATAGGAACCATAATAACACATTTTTTTCTCATTTACCTTTCACAAAGCTGCCCGAATAACTCCATTGCTAACTCATAGTCTTTAAGAGATATAGCGCAGTTGATGATGGAATGTATGACTCGGACTTCCCTGCCATTCCATAATTTAAGAGAATCAGCCCGATCAGATTCTCCTATCTCCATTGGATTTCCATCTTCACAAAGACCTAAAAATATCACAATATTTGTTTAGCTTATTAGATAATAAAATAAATAATTAATTAAATGTTGTTAATTGAGAAGTTAGTAAAAAAATAAGTGAAAATGACGTTGCAAAATATTTTGAGCTCCTATCCTATTCAACGTCAGAGAAAGGATATAGGATAAATGTAATCTGTAAAAGGCAGAATTCTTGAAAAAAGTCAAAGAACATTTATGTTTTAACGATTGCGGGTTACGTAAAGATAAATACCTAGTGTATACAGGAATCTGGAAATTATGGTGAAAAACTTAAGTGGGCAATTCTACATTAAGAAATATTAAAAAAGTTAATATCAATATAGGTTTAAAAACGCCTCCTCGAAGAGTTACATGGGCTATGGAGATGACCAAAAAGTCATTTTTATTTAAAATCTGTAGATATATTCATAGAACAGACATGAGTTGTGGTGATTTAAAGCCACATTATAACAATCTGTTAGTTAATCCATATCACGGCCAGCAGCGTGAAAACTAGGAAGTGGCCTGGTATTTTTGTTATATTTGTGTGTAAGTGTATCTTCGCCCTCTTTTAATTGACTTATTGCTTAAACATTTTTTGCGCAAAAAAAAGTTTCTTGATGAAACATTTATAGCTCCGCTATTTACGACCCAATTGAAATTGTCTAAATTTAATCTTATGTTGGATTATTTTAAAAGTGAATGGATCAAACTGACTCTCCACTGCGACTCTGTGGTCTATTGTAGGTCACACCTCTAAATCCTATCTTACTAATTCAATAAGCCAAATTAATAATAAAATATAATCTTGGTTTGGGGCCTATTCAGTTGCACCCCTAACAAGTTACCTTGTTTAATAAGTCAGCTAACTCTTGAGAGATGCACAATATTTCAAAATTTCTTCAAAAACTAAAAATATATATAACTTTTATTACCTCATTGGAAAGCTGAGTTAATTTCTCATCACCTTGGTTTTAAACTTATTGTCATATCACCTCTAATAAGGATAGGGGGAGCTATTGAATATCGCTCTTTCTTTTGAAACCCTTATCCGAACTGAATGATCTTAGGCTTAGTTAAAAGGAAATTTCAAACTGTTTTAGGATGCGGATCGAGTGACACAAACTAGTTTTTCCCAAAATACTTCCCCCAACAGCAAGGGTCAAGGGACGCCACTGGAGATTTTAAATTAACTCAAATATCCTCGTTACTATTCATTTCATCCGGAGAATACGTATTCCGTTATTTGGCATTATTACTAAAATATCAATAAGACATTTTCGCCAAAACTTCTTCTCATATTAAAGGTGATATGACATTAAGTTTAGAACCACAGTGATAGGAAGTTAACTCAGCTCTCCAATCCGGTAATAAAAGTTATATCTAATTCTGGGAGTTTTGGTGGAATTTCTGAAATGTATTGTTCACCCTAACAACTACTATAAAAGTGCGCGTATCTCGTCTGTTGTCGCCATAAATCACGGAAAATATAAAATGTTAATGATTCTGAGCAATAAAGCATTTGAAAAATTTTAAAAATCGGAATTACTTGGTCAGTGGGAGTGCTATAAAGAACTTTAGATCTGGAGCAATAATAATACTTAGCATGCCCTTAGAAAGCTGCAGGTATTAAACGCCAGAAGTTGTGTAGCTATTCCACCCTAGCTATCAGACTAAAATAAGATTAATGAGAATTTTGCATCCCTTCTTCATATCAATAAAAGTCGACACCAGCTCAACATATTACATAAATATTCATTGCTGTTTAGCATAAGAGCGAACTTTGCCTTTATACTCTTTCAAAACTGTTGGACAAAGTAATGAATAAACAACTCGCATCTTATTTTCTCACCAACAGAATATCCCATCATAACCACAGTACAACAGCTCTCACCAAAATTAGCGATGCTAAATTCAAACAAACAAACAAACAAAATAAGCTTTATTATCATAAGAGAAATACCTTCATTGACAAAGCAACCTTAAAATTAAGAATGTGTAATCTTATGGGTCTAAATGTTAATAAAAATAAAAAATATGTACAAAAATATAAAACAATAGATATACATATAAAGGCAAAACATGATAATGTTAATAAAACAATAGACAGTAAAAACCAGACAAAACAAATGTCAGGTCACAAATAGATAAAATATTATACACATTATAGGGGGTTTTCATAAAATTCCTGCAGGTTGTAATATGCCTTTAGCTTAAGAATATTCTTAAAGGTCCTTCAAAAGGACTTTTCAACAGTAATTGACTTCAGGTACATGGGTAAGTGATTGTAGATCTTAACACTTTCATAAATTAATGAGTTTTTAGTTAAGGCAAATTTGGGTATCGGGAGAGGGACTCTGTAACTGTTTCGGGTAGTATATGTACTGTTTCTAGAAAAATAGCTATATTTTTTGTGCATCAAGCAACAGGTCTCCAAGATGAAAATGGAAGTAACAGTTAAAATTTCTTTCTATGAAAAGTGGTTTACAGTGTTCCCTAAATTTGGCCTTACATATGTAGCATAGTGACCTTTTTTGGAGAACAAAGATTGAATTAAGCAGTTGATGGTTACAGTATCCCCAGAAAGCTATCCCATACCTTATGTGACATTCAATTAAAGAATAATATGCCATTTTTGCAGCGTGTGGACCCAACTCATTAGAAATTACTCTCACTGTGAAGCACCCAGAAGCAACCTTTTTACTAAGTAGTGTTACATGAGTGAAGAATTTTAACTCATTATCAATATGAATACCCAAAAATTTGGTGACAGATGAGTTTTTTATTTGAATATTATTTAGATCTATGCTATTAAATGTACACTTAAAAGTAAGAATGTATGATTTATCACAATTAAAACTTAAATAATTACAGGTACACCATTCTTTCACTCTCTCTAAATCCTTACAAATGATATTTATTAAAGTGTGGTGATCAATTCCCCTCCAAAAAAGAGTTGTATCATCTGCGAAAATAGTGCAAGTCCCTTGAATATCTAGAAAGGCAAGGTCATTTACATACAATAAAAATAGGATTGGGCCCAATACAGAGCCTTGTGGAACACCATCATTTATATGTAGTATAGTAGATTTTCCTTCTGGTGTTCTAACGTACTGTCTTCTGTCTGTAATTGACACAATCGAAAGCTTTAGAAAAGTCACAAAAAACCGCAGCAGTAAGTTCCTCTCCGTTCAGACTCAAGTAAAGGTTTTCAAGGAAAGAGAAAATAGCATCGCCAGTAGACCTACCCTTTTGAAAACCAAACTGACACTTTATCAAAAACTTTATATCGTTCCAGAAAAGAAATCACTCTGACCTTAACGAGCCCTTCGACAACTTTACTAAGCGTAGTGAGTAAGGAAATGGGGCGAAAATTAGAAGGATCATCGGGATCACCCCCCTTGAATATAGGTATAACCTCTGCAGTCTTCCAAAAAGATGGAAATTTCCCCTCTAAAAAGGAATGGTTTATTGCCTCTGCCAGCACGTTTAGTGCCTCATAGGGTAAGTTTTCAAATATTCTGACAGACATCATATCTCATCCAGAGGAGTTCCTGTTTTTTATATTCATAAATACACTCTTTAATTCTTAAGCATCTACATTGGTAAGAAAAAAATTCTGATGAACAAAACTATTCCCATGCAAATAGCTCATAGGATCCGTTTTTTGTGTAAGAGTAGCTTTAAGTCTTTCGGCCACAGAACAATAAAAATTATTTAAAATACTAGGATCCAATGATGGTTTATTACATACAACATTATTTTTTCCCCGAAGATCGTTCACAATATTCCAGTTTTCTTTTGTTTTATTCCTTGCATTGTTAATTCGATTCCTATAATATAATTCCTTAGCCAGTTTTATAACACGATGATAAACATTCCTATATCTATTAAAATACTGAATAAAATACTCATTATAAGTAAATTTCCGGAGTGTGTGTAAGCTTCGCATGTTTTTTGAGATTTTCAATCCTCTAGTAAGCCAGGGTTTTCTATTTTTTTTTTTGTTTTAATTTTTAGCAAAGGAAAACTTTTATTAAACAGTCCTACAATAGCTTCGTGAATTTTTTCCAGAGACTCACCAGATCTAAAAATTCCCTGCCAAACTTCCTATGCCAAATGTTTAAAATTTGTGAAATTTTTTATACTGTGTATTCTACCATATCTATATCTTGTATTATTTATTCTAAAGTCAGGTTGAAAGGTGGCTCTAACCGCCTAAAATTTCTCTCTGTGTGATTGTTAAAATTAGTACAAATATAGTCTATAATGCTTGATGAATGATTAGTTATACGAGTTGATTTATGGACAAGCATTTCCAAATTAAAGGAGGTCAGTAAATTTTTTAGTTGCTGAACATTTTCTGAATCACAGACTGCATAATTTATATTAAACTCTCCTGCTACTATCAATTTACATAGAAGAAGTTGAACCAAGAGTGCTTCCAACCTTATTAAAAAATCTTGTATGTTTGAGTTCGGTGGCCTATATCAACAAAGAATATAAATGTCTAATTCCAAATTACTTACTAAGGAGAATTCAAACTCTTTTTCAACTATCAGGTTGTCAAATTTACTTATATTTTGAAATTGATATTTTTCTAAGAATTTGTTATTTATTAAAATCAATGTGCCACCATGTATGGTATGTTCTCTACAAAACTTGGAAACTATCTTATAGTCGAAGATGTAACAAGGTTCATGTACCTTAAGCCAGTGCTCAGTTATGAGCACAATGTCTGGCACATTTTCACTTTCGTCTTATGGACTGAATGTTTAGTAAAAGTAATGAGCTTGATATTTTGTTAATATTACTATTCCTATTATTACTGATATTTTCACCACCATTATTATTATTATTCTTATTATTAATATGATTATTTCTATTATTATTATTCCTACTATTATTCTCATTTGAAGTTACATTTTCGACTGTGGTTCTAAAAAAAACAAATCACTGCTACTGTCTAAATTTTGTGTGGAGTCTAGAAAATTAGGGGTGTCCATGTTACATGTTGATAAAAACCTTAAAACTATTTTACTTTGAGAATAATTATTGTTAACAATGCATCTAGAAATCATTTTACATAGCAACTAAGCATTTTGCCCAAAAGGCCGGCCATTTTTTGACATACCCACTACATCTATTATTTTAACCGATACATTATTATTTTGACAGAACTTGGATATAAAATTATACAGTGAGTAGTAAAGTTTATTTTTATAAGAGCCCTGAATACAAAATATGAAATTTGTTGTTTTACCAATGCTTAATAAAGGCTTTAAAATTGAATTAGGAAGTACTGATAGTCTAAATCAAATACAAAAATTACACTATCCAAGTGAGACAGGTCTCTGATGGACGATACGGTAGTCTTCTCAAGTTCCCTTAAATTTGCACCTGGTTTAATTATCCCTTCTATAGTTAAATGTTCGTTGTTTAATAGGTTTTTTAATATACTGGCACATTTTCTACCACTATGGTCACCAAATAGCCTGATTTTTATCTCACCCTTGTTGCTCATGGGGTCAAACTCCTGTATTGCCGCTTTTAATGAATTTTGTGTAGGCGAGAAGGAGGTACAATGTGTGGGAAGGTTCTTTGAAGCGGCTTCAGTAATCCTTTTTTCTGGCGTTGGGTGTTGTACACCGCAAGTTTGAAGTAATATTTTGCCTTCTTTAATAGATTTTAATTCACTTGAAAGGTAATCATTATGCGTGACTCCAGCATATTGCGATTTATGTCCATCAGCTCCCAAAATTCCTGTTTCGCCTTACTCAGTTCCAATAACAGCTCATCCTTTTCTGACATTATCACTTTATTGTTGTTATCTAGTTCCGAAAGATCACTTATTAGCTTATTCATTTTGTCCCGTTGTTCGATTAATATCTCAATACTTCGCTTTTCTTCCTCAAAAACTTCATCTTCGAAGTCTTTCGTTCTTCTTTCCAACCTTTTAATGAAGCATTTCTGATCTTTTATTTCTTTTTTTAATTTAGTCACCTCATCTTCTAAATCTTGACCTATCTTGAGGTTCGAATTTTCCAGTTTATCAATGTTAATATCTTTTTCTTCTATGATTTTCTTGTATTTGCCTAACATTTTTTGAAGCTGGATTACTTCACTGGCAATTTCGGAATCCTTTTCAGCACAGGATTCTGAGCAGTAAATTACGTTATTTGATAAAATCTTAGCTGCCTTATACCTCTATATGCAGCTTGGGTGAAAGACAGCTAAACACACTTTGCAACAAAAATTGTTAAAATCATTCTTTTTACAGCACTTTAGCCTAAACTCCATGATAATTAAATTATATAGTGCGCTAACACACAATTTGTTACGCGAAAACAGTATCACATTTGACAGAGAGACAGACAAGTAAAGAGAATCTAACTTTAGCGCATTGGCATGAATATCGCAGGTCATGCAAAAACTTCATACAGCGTTAAAACTCCCTGCTAGGAATCATTTATAGGGATACCAAGATATCAAACAAATACTTTCCAATTGCTTTTTTTTTCTTCCACAAAGAGCACTAATATTCTGGGTAAAGCACTATTTATTCTATTGTATTCTAATACAGCACTATTTATTCTTTATTTTGATTTAAACCGTATATCTCCGAAGATTTTAAGACCCTTTTTTTGCTGTTAGTGTAGATAAGCAAAACAATGACACCATAATGCAAATTTGAAGAATTTCTATACTGCTGTTCAGGAATTGGCAGAATTCTCGTGAATAGAAACACATAAAACAGTACATAGATTTAAACTATTATAATACGAAAAAACCGATTTCTTTCGGAGCACTCAAACGGATCGACTACATTCAATGGACACGACTACTAAACCGCTCCACAGATTCTTCTCAAGTCTCATTCTCTTGGACTATAGCTACGCATTTGATATAATTCATCATGAAGTGTTACTAAAAAAAAACTTATCATATTTTGGTTGTTCCGAGAGCGTGGTTAACCTAATAAAAATTTAATTTATCGAGTTACGTGATGAAAATTCATTATCACTAGTATCATAAATAAATAAATTATTTTTGGTTAGACATTTTCATTAAGTTAATTTAGTTTGACAGCTGTTTTGACACCCTATGTCTTTTTCAAAAACCAACTCATGACTGAAACTAAAACTGGAACTTTTAGGAATAATAAAAGAGTAAAGTGTCTACCTACTTAACCTACGTAGACATTAGATATACAGGTTTAACAATGGGGAGCCATTTAGATCCATTTGAATGTTCAATAAAATATTACGGTTTTTCCTCTTATTAATTTCTAGACTTTCCAAGTAAGTTAACTTGCCACTTTTATTGGCTAAATGCAACATTTTAAATTCATTGTTAAATTTGTGATTTGTTGCTAGTAAGTGTTTGCACAATTAGAATTTGTTTTTTGTTTAATATATGATGTTTTCTATTTTTTTATACTTTTATAAAAAGATCTACTTGTTTGACTAATATTGGTCTCTGAAATGTTTTAAATTGACGCAATTAGGTGGCAATTTGAATAGTAAAAGTGCATTCGGAAAATTTTCTAGGGAATGAGCAAGATAGGAAAAACCAGAACAAAATCAATTGATTTACTCAGCAAGCAGGCTGCAGAATTTAAAAGACTCAATGACAAAGTTGAAGAAATGGCTGTTAAGTTTGCGGCTGATGTTAGAGGTTTTGGAGGAGACTTTTGCGGGAGTATTTATCACCCCGGGCACTTCTTCTGGTCCAAATTTGGTTAAATGATTAAACAAGAAGTTCTTCGAATTCGAAAAAACTGTTTTAAACGAAATAAAGAATTTAAAAAGTGAAACAATTCAGCTTAAATCTGAAGAGCCGAAGCAAACTCTACCAGCCCATCAGAAGAGAGTATTATTACACGGGATAGATGACAACAAAAATGTCCACCTGTATACCAATGTAGTTAAACTAATAATATCCAGGAAAATTGGAATCGGGATTGTTAAAGGCGATTTAAATTTTTGTCACCGACTCGACGCAAGAAAACAAAATGCTGTAAAAACCTGGACCAGTTTTGCAAGCGATGGCTTTGCGATAAGGTATTTTACAATAAAAACACTTAAAAGATCCCAAATATTTATATACGCTATTAACTGTTTAAAGCTACTAGAAATCATTTCAAAAATTCCTGTTGGGCAAGGGCTGGAAGTGTTGATGTCATTAATAATAATATGCGAACACTTGTGCAATAGGAGAGTGATCTGAGTTTTGCTTTCTCATTCGATAAGTAATGATTCCGATGAAGAAAGATAGTTTCGTGTTTGGTTGTTGAAAACTATAAGGTCAATCTAAATCATAAGTTACTTAAAAGTATAAATTATCTAGTCAATTCTGGCACGGAATGATTACATGATTACTTTTCAAAGCAAGAAAGAAAAAAAAACGGGGGGAAACTGTGACATCTGAAGCAGCTGTTATATGTTGTATTTTTTCCAGAAAGGAAACAATCGAATGTTGTTTTACGGATGTAATGGTAATATTGCAGTTATTATTTGGATCGTTGTTGCTAAGTATAGCGCTATTCTATGAGCGACATAGTATTGTCCGTTATAGCCTTATTTTGAAAATATTTCAACCTGGCATTGCATTAGTAGAACAGTCTATAATATTGAATTGGATAATTTACACACTGGGCAGCTACCTGGGGGAGAGGAAGGGGGGAATGAGATGGCTGGAGATGTGTGAATAGTATAAGAAATGACCAGCATAAATTCAATAGGACAGAAAATTTAAAAATCCACAAAAGACAATTTCTGCCAAAGAGGTAAAAATTCACATTTTTATAGAATATTCAAAAGAATTTCTTTTCCTAATAAAATCCTGATGGGATTTGCGTTATATATAAAAAAACAAATTTTACCTCAAAAAATATAATACAACTAAAAACACAAAAATATTTTATTTAAAATGTTGTACGATTCCCTACGAGATAAAGAGTTTTCATTTTGCCCTCATGACGTTAAGAATTTAAAAAAAATGTATTCTAGTAAGAAAAGAGACATTATAAAGACTTGTCCCGTAAAAAGACTTTTAACAAGCTTTTTGAAAACTAAAGCGAACTTTGCGTCAGTGTTAAGAGATTAAGATTAAAATATTGAACCAATTAGACATAAGCTATTCACTCCATGCCAGTTTTTAAGCTACTGACAGGATTTACTTTTCCCCATAAAATCTTACTAGTCGCTACACTCAGAACTTTGCCTAACATTTAGATTTGCTAAATAAAAAGCTTAAGTATCATATTTGGGCAAAGATCAACCTTCTGACTTTGAATGAATCCAATCTAGGGACTTTAAAAGGTGACATTAGATACACTAGATTGCTTCATCAACTGGTCAGCTGACGCCGCTATCCAATGCAACAGATATTTGATGATTTGAATTACTTAAAATTAAAATCTAACAGTAATCAAAGTTTAGTTAGTCATTGTTACCGGTTTCGCATGTTTCTATGAACTTTGAATAACCCGTAAATACTGATTATCATGAAAATCAAGTCAACCATAAATACAAGTGAACTCTGAGCCATCAGAGGTATATTTCGGCCTTAATTTCTCTGTAGGGCAAAATAATTTACATTCTAAAATAAAACAGGAAAAATCCGACGTATACGTATAATTTGTAAAAATCTAAACATTATCAATTAAAACGTGGCATCCCTCGTGGAAAGTACAAATAATAAGAATTTAAACAAAAATTATCACCTTTTACGCCATACCACAGAACATGGCATTCCTGATGGAGAATTTCCATCACAGTGTGGTATTCAAACAGGCTACTCAAATAACAATTTAAGTATAAACAACCGGTATACTCATTCTATTATAGAACATACATCACTGGTGGGGAATTTCCATTTGGAATTAGTATTCTACAAGGTTCTCAAAATTCAAATTTAATTAAAAAAGGCAACTAGTACCATGCTATTATAGAACAACCTGTTATTATGATATTTTAATTTACTAGTTATTAAAGTGGTAATGATGCTTCAACAATTAATCGTTACGTGCCTTATACATTACATTGTCAAATCGTGTTTTGTTCTCTGAAATAGCCCTACAACTTTTTATAAAGAAAACTTTTTACGCACAAATGTTTAGGCAGTCAAATTCAAAAATGTGAAAATACAGCCAGGGAAAAATAATAACCAATTACCGGCTTGTCACAACTCAAAGCGCGTTTTCTTCCGACCAGGAAAAAAATGTCTCAGCAAAAATATTTAAAAATATAGGAAGGTCCGTATTTTTTATTTGGTATTCTCACTTTTTTTGAAGAACTTTATTTTTTTGTTTTTTGAAAAATATCAATATTTTTCCATAAACATTTCCCATATTCTGCTATAAAATCAGGGCAAATTTTATTTTAGCTTTTTTTTTAAATCCGAAGTATTTGTATTAAAAAAAAACGGTTTTTTTTTAATACAAAACACGCCTCTAATTGGTTGCACATCCGACTCGCCCGGTAGGCTAGCATGCTGCCTTTTGAAGACCCATGTCGGGCTCTCACACTGTAGATCTCATTTGGTTTATATGCAGTAAAAAAACGAGACTTTTTGACTACCATTTACATAGAACCGTAACTCTTCGAAGAGGCGTTCTGAACGTAGGTATATTAATTTTTTAATATTTTTATAACGTAAAAATCACCTACTTAAATTTGTAATAACATATCCGGACATCTTGTATAAATATAATGTGTTTAGTCCCTGATATTGCGAAAACAAACTAATGATTTATGATAATTTAGCAGCGCAAAAGTTACCATTTGAAATAAGTCCATTCATTACAATTGTATAATAAAGACATAATCTTTTGTTGTTGTCATCAATATACATACATATGTAATTTACTACCAAAAAAATGTATAAATAAATATATCAAACATAGAGAAAGATTCCAAGTCTCAGTAAATTATAATTATTAACATGACACGTGTTTCACCCTTTCGACAATCATTGGACCTACAAACAACAGAGAGAACCTTGGTAAATTATTACACTCACAAATCCAAAAACAATAACTTACAAATAGAATAAAACACATTAAAGTACAATAAAACAAACAACTATTTATACATATTTGATGGACACTAAAATGACGTTAATTCTCACGTAAATAAACAAATTAAAATATTAAAAAAGTTGCATGTCCCTAAGTAAGTATAGACTGCTAGACTTGTGAATGAAAATAACCAAAAACTCTGACTCTAAAAATTAATAGATGAAATGAAGGTTGCCTACAATTATTATTACATTAAATTGTTAAATATTAGGGTTGGTTCGCGTTGACGTATACACTTATATTTGAATTTCGTGGAATAGCTAGACACAACAGTTGGAAGAATTTTTACAATTCGTTAATACGTTCCATCCTAAAATTGAGTTTACGTTGGAAATGGAAGATGAAGGAAAACTACCGTTCCTTGAACTTTAGCTATCGAGGAAACACAGTAGGATAGAGTTTGAGGTTTACCGAAAAGCATCGTCCACGGATAATAATATTCAATATGCTTTAAACTCTCCTTACACTCGTAAATTCATCTCGTTCAACTCCTTTTTCTACCGGTTGTATAATTTACCATTGTCAAGGGAAGCGCTTAATAAGGAGCGTGATATTATAATGCAGATTGTTATGAACAACGGTTTTCCTTTGGAGTCTGTCAATAAATTATATTATAAATTTATAAATAAGTACAAAAGGTCCTATAATGTCATACATTCAAAACTTGGTGTATGAGACAAATATTTTCAAGTGCATTACTTCTTTCGGAAGTATCTCTCTCCAATTGGCTAAATTTTTTAAAAATGTTGATATAGTGTAAATACTCTCAAAAGACATTTAGTAGGGACAAAGGATACAACCGATAAATTGTCCAGTTTTGGGGTTTACGCGCTAAATTGTGACGAATGTTCCATGAGCTATGTGGGACAAACAGGTAGAAAATTTTCTATAAGGGTGAGAGAACATTTGAGCCTTGTCAACAAATAGAAAATTTCGGATAATAATGAAACTGTTTCAGGTTTTGCTAATCATTTGTTAGTCAGGTTATGATTTCTCCATTTTTGACTTTGATGTTTTACATGAATGTCCAAAGGGGAAAAAGCTTGACCTGCTAGAAAATAACCAAAGCTATAAAAAGTCCTATTCGCACTTGCATTATCGATGTTTTTAATTTCGAATCAACCTTAACATTTAACAATTTAATGTAATAATTATTGTAGGCAACCTTCATTTAATCTATTAATTTATACAGTGAGAGTTTTTGGTTATTTTCGTTAACAAGTCTAGTGGCATATACTTACCGACTCAGGAGGTTCAGGTTCGATCCCAGTTAAAGACATGCAACCTTTGTATGATTTTGTTTTGTTTATTCGCGTGAGACGTAATCTAATTTTAGTGTCGATCAAATATCAATAAGTAGTTGTTTGTTTTGTTGCACTTTAGTGTCTTTTATTCTATTTGTAAGTTATTCTTTATGGATTTGAAAGTACAATTATATACTATGGTTCTCTCTGTTGTTTGTAGGTCCGATGATGTTCGAAAGGGCGAAATATGTGTCATGTTAATAATTATAATTTACTGACACAGACTTTTTCTATGTTTGTTATTAAACCTAGGTCTCTTTGAGAAATATGGACAATGTCTTCGATTTTTACAAATAAATATGATTGCCGATTACTGATTTTTAGAGTTCTGGAAAGTATCTTAATAAAAAGATTAATTAAAGAAAATATTTGAAATTAACTCTATATAAAAACGGGTGAATATGTGAAGTCAAAATTTAAAAAGCAAGCATTACATATTGAGTCATAATCCAATAATACAGAAAATCATTTGCTGACAATTTACCTTGTTTCAAATTAGTAATCATCTTTCTTAGAGTCGCCAATAAACTAAACAGTTTTGTCAACGATTCTTTTGATTTTCCGCAATGCATAGGTAGTTCAGCTAGCAAAAGGCGAAAACTGAAAGATGCCATCGATCCCGAGCGTCCTACGTACATATCTGGATAAAACTGGTAAAATACGTCAGGTTTTTCTAATTGGCCGAATGGATCCGCTTCAGCTTGAGCAATATTAAATGCCTTGGTTTTAACCAATAGCGCGATCCGTGTGAACCAAAGCTGAAGCGAGTGGGGAGAATGCTTTGTAGGATTACCTAAAAAGATATCAAATTAGTTAGATATTTAGTTTTCTATTTTGATTTAAATTAGTTATTTAATTAGCTAGGCAAAAAATGGATTGTTATATTACTGAAATAACAAACATACATTCGATGCAAAGAAACGCTTAGAATTGGATTTGAGTGTTTCAACAAGTTAGAAAACCGATTTCAGTAAAATTTGCTAATATTCTTGAATGTGGATACATGCGACTAACGCACGAAATGTCGCATGCATCGAGATTCACCAATAAGGTCCTTGGGATTAAATAAACACATCAAATAGTGAATTCATTTAAATAACTTCTTAGGCAGTCTCATATTTTTTGTTGTTTATGTATAATTAATATTTTATAAAATATATGTTTCTTGTGGTCTGTCTAATTGTTTTATTTAAACTAAAATAACATAGAAATTAACTGCTATTATACACGCTTAAGAGTATCTATTTTTTGCAATACTAAAGCAATCTAAAGAAACCCGTGTTAGCCCCCAAAGTATTTCCAATTCTCTCAAATTTAGTGGTATTCGTTAGTGCTTAATTTGAGTTCGTTGGTGCTTTCTAAGTTTCACAAATATTTTTTGTACTACAAAGTCAACCCCAAAGTGTTTCTGATCGATGCGAACTAATTGTCATGGCTAGCTCATCGATTAGTGTTATTAGTAGTCTTTTCTTTCTGTTTCGAGGTCAGCTCCCAAAATTTTTCAGATCAGCCCAAATTATATGTCGTTCTGTTGTGATTCTTTAGTGCTTTTTAATGCTACATTTAATTATGTTAGTGCTTTCTTATTTTGGGAAAATATGTTGGAATATCTTGTTTCAACGTTAGCCTGCGACATTTTTCTTATTAACATAAAGATGGTATGGTTTATTGCCATTAATCTTACGGCTTCGCATTAATTTCGTTAGCGCTTTTTAGCTACTGAAAATGCAGATCCTCTTTCAAGCTCTGCTCAATTAATTTTAAGCATTTTCGTGGTTTCACATTAAAGTTTGATAGTCTAAGCTAGAGTAACTTGCAGATTTACTTAAAATGACGAAAGGAAAACATTTCTATTGTCAAATGTCAAAAAAAGTTATAAGAATAGCACAAACAAATATTTTGTACATGAATCAAAATGTTGTATAAACTACTGCGCAAGATACACGCATAAGATCGAATGCCCCACTGGCAGTTTACACACATTGTGCTGCCCATCAGCTAAATTTAATTTTACAGCAGAGTTCGAATTACATCAAAAAACGCAGAATCTTTTTCGCAACCTTGAAGAGTTTGCCAGCTTTTTTCCATAAATCTTATAAACGGACTTGACAAAATATTACAAAAACGAATTCCCCAAGCATGTGAGACAAGATGATATTCCCGCTCAAAAATGTTATTTTTTGTCGCCAATAATCGGGGACTAATCTTAGTGTTTCAGGAAATAATCGAGAACGTCGAATTAGACTCAGATACCATTCACAAGGCAGAGGGGTATTTAAAAGGCCTCTCTGACTTTAAATTTGCTTTTGTAACATGTACATTCAAAGAAATTTTTTTAATTAGCGTTATTCTTTTAAAACTTTTTCAGTTGCGTAACTTAGAAGTTGATTTCTGCATTTCACAAATAAACATTATCATCCAACGATTAAATGAGCTACGTGATGAAGTTGTTTTAAATATATATTTGAAAAAGCAAAAATGCTTACAGGATTGCCACATGGTAGACAAACTCGCAATATGAACGAATTGGATCTAACTGACAAGTATAAACGTTTATTTTATGAAATTTTAGATTGCATACTTTTCCAAATTAACATTAGGTTTGAGGATTTACAGACATTGGAATTTATTAAACTTCTTGATAAGTCAAAGTATAAAAACTTTGCAGCAGAATTTCTTTTCAATCTATTAAATTCGTTGGAAAAAATGTATCCAAATATGTTCGACAAAAGTCCGCCTCAAAAATGAGCTCAGCATAATTTACCGAGACGAACAGTTTCAAAAACTCAATATTCATGGACTTAGTAAACAACTCTGTAGTTTTTAATTTCAGTGCTCTCTGAAGTAAATCGAGTTGCGACGTTAATTTTGTTAATCCCTGTAACAAGTGTACAGGCTGAAAGAGATCTCTCATGCTTAAAACGAATCGAGACCCGTTTACGAAATACTATATCTCAAGACAGACACTCAGCCCTATAAATAATCTCAATAGAAAAAGAATTATCAATACCTCTTTCTGAAAGTACTGGTGACAGAATTGCGAATTAATTTAATTTACAAAAAGTTACTTATCACCGATAACAGCGCACCGCGACATGGATATGACCTCCGATATGACATATACACTTACACTGGTCACAGCTGTTTCTGTTTTTTATTGATAAAGTCAATGCTTTATCAATAAAAAACGAAAAGTATTAAAACTATTAACTTATAATTATGTAAGTAATTAGACATTAATTAGTTAGTCAGTGTTATTTACAGTTCAAACCTATTTTGACTATATTTTGCCAACGTTTTTTTAATTTTTGTAAAAAATCCTATGATGGCAAATAGTATACTTTTAAAAAGAGTATACCAGTCGGAGCAAAAAATTTATTTATGAAATATTCAAAAATTTTAATTAAAAAATATTTTTGATAAAATGGTGGATATTCTGACCAAAAATGTTTATTCCCTTGAGAGATCTATACATCGCCTCACCGTGTCGAAAGATCACGAGCCGCCACTGGTTCCAAAGCCAAAGATGTTTCACAATTAATGTTTAAACAGAAGATTTTATAATTTTCCATAAGAGACAATGTGTTAGGGATAGACGGAAAATCAGATTTGACAAAGGAAATCTTTAAATACTCTAAATCTATGAGTGTAAAAGAGGTATCTGGTAAAGGAGGAAACGTGGCTCTAAAGATGCAAAATGTATTTTGCATTAACCCTTCAATGCAGCCCGAAAAAAAAAATAAAAAGAAAAATTACTATTATCGTTTTTTCACGGATATCTTCAGAAGTTATCGGATATTTCCAACCTTATCAACAACATTATTCGACACCGAATTGCGCAACTTTGCTTTAATTTAACCAACCTCCCTGTTGTTTTTGAAATTTCAATGACATCCCATCGAATTTATAACACCCTGTATAACTCTAAGTTTAGAAAGTAGCCATCTGAGGTTGTTAATTCGAAAAATGTTATTCCCTATTTGTCTCCCACCTATGGAAAGTTTTTTTTTTGACTCATAGCTAGCTTGATATACGACAAAAACATGTCTATAAGAGGATGTACCTTCTCTAGTCATTTTGATTCATATTAGAACAGCACAGTAATCTTACGTTTTCGAATTCTTGCCGACATGACAAATGGAAAAACTTGATGAAAATATAAATATCTTTACAAGTCGTCGCGTATTTGACGTTGCAATCTCTCTTGTTCTTCAACGTGTTAATAATTTTCTCTACAATATCCTTGGTTCAAATATAAATATAAATGATTCGATAGATTGAAATTTATTGTTAACGTAAATTTTAAGTTAGGAAATATATGACGAACTAGATTAGTAAGCATTACAACGCCCAAAAAAAATTAAAAAAGGTGACAATATTACACACACACTTTACTGAGCAGGTGAAATCTATATTTAATATTTTGTTTGTTATAATAAACCAAATTGTAAGTTTTGTAATTTTAGAAAAAGTACAACTCAAAATAAACTGTATTTTTGTTACAACGAAAATTAATAAAATTATTTCAATAAAAACTTTTTTTTTATTATATTCAATAGAATTGCTGGACAATCTTCTAAATCTCAGAGCTCTACGAATCAAAGTGTATCCATTATATTCAATTTAAAGACTGTTCTTAGGGATCAAGTAACTTTATTATGGCCATGGGCCAATTTTTCGACAAGGGGAGACTTTTGAAGAGAAAAATGGCTACAATCACCTCACAACCTTCAAAATAATCCATAAGATTTTAAGAAAACATTACCTTGCCGTCCTTTTCCTTGGCCGTAAATTGACAAAAGTCTTGCTGTAAGATTTATGGCAGCCCTAGAAAGATTAAATGAAAATAAATAACAAATATGATAAAAGTTTCTTATATTTTTAAAGTGCCCCTTCAACTATTAATTAAGGTTTAAGTACAAATGGTATCTATATATTGTTAGCAAAATGTTACCCTTTAAAATCGAGGAACGTTGCAAGAATGAAAATAACTTTTGTCCCATTACCAAAAAAAACCAACACGATTTTTATTATTTAGTAATTCACATTTGGAATATTTAGTATGTATTGCACAAAAATGTCCTAGTATGTATTGCACACAACTGTCCTTTTGTCCATTTCATATAAAAAGGTTCATTTTTTTTTAGGTTTTAGATTAAATGTGTGCGATAAGTAATTAGGTTTTTACGATGAAGTAAAAAAAAACAGCATGTTCATCTTAAAATAAGAAAAGCAATGATATATGTATTTTTTTAAACTGTCAGTTTTATACTTTTGAAGCAAATCATTTAGATTAAATATTAAAACTTATGTAATTAATTTTTTTTTAAATCTATACCTATAGGCCCCAGCTTGAACTAATTCGCGAAGACCTCTTTCATCCTGTGTAACGTCTCCTGATGCTAATGCTCTTCTTTGAGCAGCTTCTGCTTCCCCCAAACATATTCCAACAGCTTCTCCTATGGAATCACCTAATTCCTCTTCCAACAGCACCTGAAAATATAAGACTATCTTAAATATCATTATTCAGTTGTTCAATAGTCAAAAGTTTTTGCATGTAAAATAGTAAAATATAGAGATTACTTATTTTTAAAATGTTGAGAGCACCTAAATATATTTGGAATTTTTTACAAGTTTACATTTTATGATTATGTAGGTACCTACCCTAAAGTGGCCTTCAGCGTTTCTGATTTGTTAACGCTTCTGAGATAAGATGGTATTTTAATAAGTATCATAAAGATTATTAGAGCTAATATGTCAATAACGTAGTGCTTTGTTAGGGATGAAAACATTATGTGAATACAAACTTTTATATTTATAGACTCATTCCGACACCAAAAAGAAAGTAAGCGTTTTTGCTCTGACAATTTATAAAAATTTAAAATAAAAATTGTATATTGAGAAAATACAAATACAAAAATACAAAATACAAAATACTTTTATTCACCATTAAATTTAATACAAAATGCACAAATTATAAGGCTAGTCAAATATTTGCAAAAATTTAAAATATCTCCATTATCTATAAAAACGTATTTTCGACAAAAAAAAAACGGCAGATAAATAAATATAACAAACAAAAAAACATTTAAAACATCCACAAATCAGTACTTTCGGCTAAAAAACGGCGGATAACAAACAAAAGAACATCAATCCAACGTTCTACTTTAAAATTTGTAATTTAGAAACTCGTCTATGGAATAAAATACAGTGTCCAGTAAGTATTGTTTCACATTCTGTTTAAAATTTTTTGATTCATTAACTACCGGTGCTATTTTATTAAAACATTTTATTCCAAAGTAAGTTGGTGAATTTTGAGACACAGTTAGTCTAGAGTAGGGTTGACGGAGATTATCACTTGAGCGTGTTTTGTACGAGTGCACCTCACTGATTTTTGTAAAAGAGAAGTAAGTAGCCTTAATATAATAAACTATTGAACATATTGAGTAAAATTTGTTAAATATTCTTACAAAAACGTTTTCAAAATTCGAAACTTAACCCGCATTTGGTAATGGTAATGTTCGCATTAAAATTTAAAAATTACATATTTGTTATTTTTGTTCGCGATTTTACATACATTTGTATGGGTTTCTCTTTTATGTTGAACAAATGCCAGAATGAAAATAAAAGTGACGAGATTTAATTTTTTTCTAGAAAAAGGGGGACAAGCCCTGTTTTAGCTGCATATCTGACAATCCTCCAAAAACCGATATTTAGCAGTTTCAAAAGCAACAAGACTGAACGAGATCAGCATCGTTTCCTTATATTTATAGGATTCCAATTGGGCACACATATGCCCTAAGCTGTCATAGAGGAATGAAACATTAACATATGTTGTGATGACTTAGAGGGGACTGTCCAACACTTCTACTGAATTATTATATCCTCTGGAAATCTTTGTCTCTAGGAAACACGTAGTTCTGAAAACTATCCATGCACATACAATCCACATCTGAAGTGTCAGAAAAATAGATAATACTAGAACTCTATTTCCGAAGTGTGTACATTATGATAAAAAAGAAAGTTACATTTCACATCCACCTGTTTGTAACCTTCGGAAATTAAGATTTCTCTGTAAAATATTTATCGATTGTGTAATAGGCCTTCCCAATTAAATGTTTTTTAACCTCGATTCTAGCAGAGAACGGAAGTTTATGGCTTTGGTCAATGATTTCTTAATAATGGTTCTTGATTAGACTGTGTCTAATTGGAATTAGTATCCGACATTTCGCTTTCGATTGCATGGGACATCTTCAGGGATCTTTACTCCACGAAATTTGAACACTAAATTTTCTCTCACCAGAATTTTCCGCAAATTTACAGGTAATTTAATACACATTTTCCCTCCATTGTATATGAAAATAAAAATGCTTGACAGCCAAAACAAAAATACATAAAATAAAATTATTTGATAAAATTCATTCCTTGCATCATAGGGGTTTTTACGGACAATATAAATTAAATGTTGTTACAATTAAAATTACCTAATAATAAATTTATCAAAATTAAAGTTTAAAATTTACAAACAACAAAAAATTTATGAATATGACAGACATAGTTAGGATTCAATACAGAAGATGCATATTCTAGAATTGGTTTTATTAAGCTGCAGAACAGCAGCCAAATGGCATTGACATTAAAGTCAGTTATGGACCTTTTAATAAAGCCAACTCTCAATGCTTTGGAGACAATTTTACTCAGATGTAAGGAGAAGGAAAGTAAAAAAGTACTGAGGAAACTTTGGACAATGTGGAGTTGTTTACTTTATACACAAAATAAAATGGATTTGAGCTCTGGAGAAACATGTGATGACACTTTGATATATTAAGATCCACTGCGTTATTCTGAGACCATAAATTAAGTTTATCTAAATCAGATTGGTTAGGTTAAGAGTGAGTGGATCAAACTGACCCTCCACTGCGATTCTGTGGTCTATTGTAGCTCACACCTATGTTTACACTTCCTCCAGCAACTCTAAGTCCTCAATGAGCCTTATTATTGCCTTTGGGGAGATATTCTTCAAGTCCTCGGGTTGCAGGATATCTCCACCGAAAATAAAGAACCTGATCCTGGCAGCTGCCGGGCATTCACATAGCACAAGTCTGGCTGTCTCGTCATCTTCTATATATAGGCGGCACTCGGATTCGTCTTCAAGCCCCATCCTGTGCATGTGATGTCTTAGACCACAATGGCCAATGTATAGGCCTACTGCTGTTTTGAACTTAATTGTGTTCATATTTAACAGACTTTCTGTTATCCTCTTCTTCATAGGAAGGGGGATAAACGTCTTTGTATGGGACAGGCCTGGCAGTCCAAGCCAATAGAGATTAGCTTTTTCCTCAACCAGGTCTAATATTGCGCGCTTTTCGTGAGAAACTCCTCAAGCTGGATCCCACGAATCTCGTCTCTGCTCATTTCTTTACTAGAAGGTCCGCAGACTCATTTCCCTCCAAACCTGCATGCTCCCCAGGCCAGCAAGTGCCTTTTGACAGTTCCAGACTTTTGGATGTTCAATGACTTACTTCAACTGCTTTAAGGGCCGCTTGACTATCCGAGAATATTTTTATCGTTTTATGTGTTGTTTGTTGATCCTGCAACATTCTAACACAATTCGATAGCATGGACGCAAACAGTGAACCTCGCCTCCTCCATCAAAGACTCTCAATAGATATTTCACAATGTCAAGAGATTCAGATCAGTGAATCTTCCAGCAAAGAGCCGAAACTGCGTATCGATTATAACCCGACCCAACACTGGACTGAATGCCAACAGTTTAAGAATGGCACTAAGATTACATACAAGTCTGTGATTGGTAATATTTGCCAATCACAGACAATTGAATACGCACGTCAGAGGCACGATTCTTTGAGCAATGAAGACAGCCACGCTTTTGCAACACAAAAACCATTTCAAACAACTGTTCAGACTAAGATCCCCAGAAGAATGCATTCCTTGCCACAGATATACTCAATTCAAGAGATACAACCCTGAGAGCAAAACATCTTCTAGACAATTTAAATTTATATTCAAAATATGATCTTCAAACTTGAGCAGATGCTCTATATATAAACCCAAGAACTTAATAACCTGTTTTCCTATAATCTGTAAATTCAAAGATAGTTCATCAATAAGAACTTAAAAGAGACAACATTTGTTTTTAAAACATTAAGAGTTAAAAAGTTGAAATCTCACCATTCCTTAATTTTCAATAAATCGCTTTCACAGTATGCTCCAACTGCTCAGTGTCCTTGTTATGGCAGAGAACAGTCGTATCGTCTACAAACTTCATAAACACACCTGTTATGTTTAGTTTGTTTATGGACCAACACAGACCCCCTGTAGTACACCACAATTAATTTTCAGTTATTCTGACTTTTTATTATTAAAAACTAGTGACTGGTAACGTCCTGGTAAGGAAGAAATTAAACAAGGCAGAGGTGCACCCCTGAATCCATAGGCTTCAAGCTTCTCTTGCAATATTCCATGATCCACACAATCAAAAGACGGCAGTGGCAAGTTCTCACCTCATCATTTAGAATAAGGTACAAGCCCACAATACATATCTTCAGCAGCTTTTCAACCACTTTAGCCAATATAGGATAAGAAGCATCGAAATCAGTGTGAAGTTGGATGGTGTCTCCTTGTCACCTAATTTAAAAAGTGGAGTAAGGCAAGCTTATTTCAAAGCAGGTGAAAAAACACCATTTGAAAAGAAAAGTATATTTCCTCCGCAAGCACCTGTAGAGCGACTTCTGGTAGTCGCAAAAGCATCTTGGTTAGTTGCATCATGGTATGTTATATTGTATATTTGATGTGTAGTTTTCTTTATAATTTTTGTTTCCTGTAACGGATTTGTATTTTAAAATTGTTTAGTTATTTTGGACTCAAAATTTTAAAACTTTGACTTTGACTTTATATTGTATTTTTTTAAATAGGAAGCCCTAAAATAAACATTTATTTATTTATTTATTTAAAATTAATTAACACCTTAGACTCAAATGTTGATATATTTACTTGTAGTCTTTCCAGCTTTAAGAACACTCCCCAGAAGAATTTCAAATGTGCAACCAAGAATTTGCATTACAAGATCTAAAGTCCCAATGTAGTTGGAATTCTGTTATATTCACCTTACAATTATTACTAAAAAATTGTGTGGTGTTTGCTTCCTATCTTAATAATTAGGTTAGAGATTTTTAGAGAATAAAGGACGGTAGTTTTGTCATTTAAGCGGAACTACCATCCGTTATTCGGGAAAAATCTTCAACCTAATTACTAAAAAATATTATGAATATTTTATAGCCATGTGGTTTAAGGATTTTTAAGAAAAAAATTACTTACTCCTGGCATTGTTAACATTTCAGATTCTGTAACAAAAGTCCCTGGTTGAGCAGTAGCATTGGTAATAAGCACATGTCTAGTTCGTTCAACAGGTATCCAAGCATCACGTCGTCTGTCAGCCTCTGCACTTGATGTAACTCTTGGAACATATACATCCTAATATGTTAACATGAAAAGAGTATGTAAGTAGATATATAAAATTCGAGGGGTAAATCATACATCAATCAATAACATGGTATACAAGCAGAAGGCATTGCAGTGAATTATTGGAGCATTATGGTGCCTTATGGGGATACTGGGATGCATTCTGGGACATTGCGGTGCATTGTAACGAATTACGGGGAATTATGGGGCCTTTAAAGGGTATTGTGCGGATCTTAGTTCATATTATAGAAGCATTTAAAATAATTTTTCAAATACTTACCATGTTGTCAGGATCTTTTCATAGAAATCTTGTCGCTTATAAAGATTCAATTGAAAAAACAATACTTGTAGGTGTAAATTATGAATTTTAGTCAAGATTCCATAATAACGGTGCCAATATGACGGACGAATTTTTATTTATTTATTTACGGACATGCCAATTATATTTTGAATTACAAAATCTTATTTACTAAATTTATTTATTTATTTATTATTAATAAATAAATTAAATTAAGTAGTCTATACAAAGAAAAAAATATAAATTAAAGTCTTATCATCTAGTAATTAATTAAAATAGAGTGAAAATAGTAAATACTAGATCACAATTTTTCATACCTTAATGATAAAATAACAAGAAAAATGGTGGATGGTAATGGCAAGTTTCACTTTCGTCCTGCAAATTTAGTAAATTACGACCGGTAAATAAAAAAGCTAATTGTAAAAGTTGTGGTGCATATTTCCACACTTTTGTGCATCGAAAAAGAAAAAAATGCTGCGAAAGTGACGTTTTTTACCTGAAATCTCATTGGAAAATCCGAATTTCAGGTTTCAAATTGGCAAGGATTCTGATCCTACAAAAAACTTTGTAATGTACTTAAAAATAATTACTTAAGAACTGGAAGAAAAATCTCTTTACTGGAAGGCAAAACTGTTTTATTGATGGTAAGTTTCAAGAAAAACAATAACACCTGTATTCACTAAAGAGGTTTAATTATAGACCAGGGGTGCGATTTTGCACTTATCATTTCGTTAGTTAACGAATCGCTAAATCACGTGATTTAGCGAAACAACTGACAAAGGTTGGAAGTAGCATCCATTTCTTAAATGGAAAATTGCATGTATTTTTTGACGTCAGGTAGGCCAGTTTTTCATTACGATTTGACAATTACTGTTAACCTGAAAATTATTTTGTTGACGTTGAGCAAAACACGACACATTTGTTTGGCCTAATTAATTAAGTATACTTTATTATTTTGGAAATAATTAAAAGGTGATGAAGAGTTAAAAATCTGAAGCTACTAAGGTCTACCTGAAGATCCTTAATACTTGTGTTTGTTATACTTCTAAAATGGAAGATATAGCAGCATTGTTGGCATCAATTGGTGATGGGGAATAATATTGTACCTAATACCTACTAATATTCTAATAAAACAGAAGTTAACAAATAAGTGGTGATTTCAAGAGACCTAAATTTGACTTTAATTAATCGCTACATGTGAGTGCAGTGAAAAAAGTGAACATTTCAGTGGATATTATATTGTGCTTTTCCAGAACAGATTTTAATGTTATTATACCTTATTATAAAGGCGTAATATAATATTTTTGCACTTGTATTTCCAGATATTTTAGAGATATTAGAGAATATGATATTCTTAAAGACACTGCCAGGTATTTCGAGGTAGGAAATAACTATTTTAAGGTACATAACACCTTTTTAAATAAATAGGACACTAAGCAAACATTTGTTAAAAATCAACATTAAACTAAAATCTAATAATTTTAACAGACAATTGTTGAATACTTTAGTAAGCCATATTTTGAGATAGAGCTTAAGTTTTTTTCTTTATTGTCTACAAATTCAATGTACTGTAGTGATAAATGCATACATATTTTTATTAGAGTGGACTAGTTTTAGACGTACTAGTCAAAATGTTATATTTATTCTGAATTAAATATTTTTTCAAAATGAAACTTCCAACTTTAATTTCTAATACATTTGTTTTCTATATTTATCTAATGAATTGGTAATAAGAATATGTTTTTTATTTTTCCAAATGTATTGTTTATTTTAAGACGATTTTTAATAAAATGGTAATATGGTCTTAATAAAATAAGTTACACAATTATTATGTGTTAAAATTATTAAAATACATAATAGGATTTATTAAATCATTAGAAAAATAAACAAATAGAAGTTAATACTTTTACCATTTAATTAGAAAGTTTAAAATAAATAAAAGTCCTTATTGAAGAAGGGCAACCACCAGCATTTAGATCAGTTTAAAAGAGTAAAAAATGAAAAATTAACCCTTTAAAATTTTGCAGAACTTTAGGGTGCTTGGACCCCATGTTTTCCCACTTCTGTCAGTCTGTCTGTAGGCAGCATAGCTTAAAAACTACTTATCCAGTTGAATTTAAGTTTTAAACGAAATGGAAACATTTTGGTATATAGAATATGGTAAAATTTTAGTCCGAATCTTGTATGACAAAAGTAAATGACGGCCTAATAAATTATTTGAATATGCAGACAATCTGTACGAGGGAAATTGATTGCCATCTAAAGTAGTCCCTCTCTAATATTTTTATTATTTCTCGTACTAAAAAATATTACACACAGTGTAATTTTGTACATGGAATGCTCTGTATAAAGAAGCCCTTTTAAGAAATATTCTATTTGTAACTGTTACGAAATTTATATATTCAAAAATAATATGGCCATTTGCAGGAAGGTATTAATTTTAGTTTTTTAAATATCATAGGTGGGTATATCAGAGCATGAAGTTTTTTGGAAAGATATTTTTTAGCTTTTCATAGGTGTAAAAAATAGACAGGGTATTCATTTAATAAAAATAGATATTTTGTCACTCTCTATATATTTCAAAGATACTGATAATTACCATATGATTGGGAAGAAGAAAATTTACTTTGCATTTTTTTCATTGCATTAAAAATAATAAAATTACTGCCACAGTTGATCCTATACCTAATAGAGTAATTTTGTCGTCTAAAAACTAAAAATTGACGTTTGGAGGGTTTACATAACTACCAAAAGAAACAGTTGGAACTGAAAAATAAATATTTGTATGTTTATACCTTAACTTTTGGAAATTTGTTTAAAGATTCATATATAATACCACCCATAACTAATTTCATAATGGTATCAATCCTAACTTTCTATATCCCTGTAAATCTGTATCTATAAAACGCCTAAATATAATTATTTTTTTAGATTTAAGTATAGTCATAAATCTTTAAGATATAAATGAAATAATTTTCTATTTTGATTATTATGAAATTGACTGGAACTTCTTTAATTTTTTTTTTAAAAGTGTTGCGATATTTTATAGTGAAAATCAATTCTATATTTGTCACTAAATAAAAAAATATTACAATTGGACATGTTTTTATTGTTCAAGTTGTTACAAGCTGAAATTAGTTTCCATTGCTGCTGATTTCTGGTGATATGTAAGTACGCACCATTTTCTTTTACAAAGGGTCCAAAGGACTCACATTGTGACTTAAATACCTAAAAAGAAGAAAAAATATTGTAAAAAAATTGCTTTTCGAAAAATCAGCTGTAAATATGCTATTAAAAAGCAATACTTAAGAAGCATATTCCCCTTAAGAAAATATGAAGAATATCCATATAAATATGGCTTTTTAAACTTGTGTTTGTAACCAACAGCATGCATAGCACCTCAACCCAATTTTTTTCAATATAACCATAACCCCTACATTAATTAATTAATTTTAGGTACTGATGTCCAAATTTGTAGACAAAATTCAAGTTTACTAATTTTCAACCAGAATTTGTATATTGAGTTGTGGTTTTCGATAATGCCTAGCACTATATGTTGGATTTATCGCTTCGAAAATGCAAAAGGCAACAAGAAATCTGTTACACAGAGTATTATCTAAGCCCTTGTCATTTTCACAAAATGTTTATACACACACAATATACCCAGGATAATTCACACCCGAATACCAAAAAACTTTTTTTATATAAAGGGTGTTTCCACCAAAATGTAAATTTTTCTGGATGTGTTGTTTTTCTCAGCTCCCATATGCATCAAACAATTGTTTCTTACCCCATTCTATTGTGATCTTTTTACTTTAAACTAACTTTCATGATCCATCAGATCAAAAGGTGATTTGAGAGTTTAAAAATTAATGAAACTTATTAAATAATGGTAAAAAGGTCTGTTATTATTTAAATTTACATAGATATTAATGAATTCTAATGATGAGTTTGAAGTTTGTTCAAAGTAAAAAATATGCAAAACAGTTTTTTATAAGTATAATGTTTTTATTTATATTTTGACTTCTAGATACAGCTTTAACTATAGAAAATAAAAACACAATAATTGTAGGATTTTTTCACTATTATCTTCTAAGAATACAAAATATTACTGAATAGAAGAAATTACATAACCTATATTTTTTTTAGCTGGCCCCATTTAATGCAACATTAAATGAATCTGAAGTTAGCAATTATATTAGATTTGGTACCTTTATCTTTAAAGCGCATATATCTCATATATTTATAATCGGTATGAAAAGACTAATTTAATTAGATAATAATATTCAAGGTGTCACATTTAAAAAATCCATGTTATGTAGTTTTTTCTACTTTTCAATAATTTTTAGAAATATTTGATATTCTTAGACCATAATACAGGAATAATCCTACAAATTTTGAAATTAAAGTTTTTTTTTAAATTTTCTATAATTAAAGATGTAACTAGTTGTCAAAATATAAATGAAAGCCCTGTACAACAGTCGCATTTATAAATTTAGAGACATTACCTTTATTCATAACTGAGGTAAGAAATGATAGTATAAGGGATACAAAAGTTGAGAAAAAAAAACATGTTTAAAAAAAAAATTACAATTTCGTTGAAAACAACCTGTACAAAAAAAAACTAAAGAATTAAAAAAAACAAGGAAAACTTTTTTTACAAGTGTTTTACAAAACACTCTGTAAAACAACTTATTGAAGACCTGCATTAACATCCTCTAGGCTATAAACTTAGTGATGGACCGTAGGGGCGTCCCTAGACTCCTGTTACTGAATGGGGGGAAGGGGGAGGGGGGACGCTTGCCTCCCCTGGAAAATGTAAATATTGTATATTACATATAGAAATTACATTTATATACCAAATGGACTATGCAAGACCTTTTTTGGTTTTTTTTTTCATCAGTTATGGTTCTGCGGGCGCCCATGCAATATCCCAAAAAAAAAGATATTACCTCCCCTATGCCCCCCTTAGTTACGCGCCTGCTAGACAGTGTCGAAAACCGTAACTAAATATGTTAATTTTTGTTGAATAAAAATTGAGATCTGAATATTGTCCACAAATTTCCATCTTTAAGTTCGTCATTTATACGTCACAATCCACAATGCCACTAGGTATTCTAAAAATTATACTGAACAAAGCCTATAAGAAAGGGTGAATTGCAAGATAGCTACTAGGACTACACATAAATCTTATAGAACTAGCTTGAGGGAAATTTCCTACATTTTATATGTTGTAGTTCTTGACTTTCTGAACAATAGATACCATGATCACCTCCAAATCTTACAAAATAGAGACAGAATTGAATTTATAAAATAAAGTTATTCTGAAGAAAAAATCAAGAAAAAAATGTTTCTTGTTACAAAATACAGTTTTCACTGTGAGTAATCTTAATTTTCATAGACTTAAGTCAGTTATATTTTATTTGATATGATTAAAAAAGGCAACATACAAATGTTTCAAGTAAATTGAAGTTTAAAAAATAAAATTTTAAACAAAACGAATTACAAATTCATGTATAGTCTTTTTTAAAGTATTAAACCTCAGTTTACCAAATTGCATATAAACCAGACGTTTTGTTCTTTAATAAAACAAAATAGTCCATAATAAAAAAACAGCAGCTGCACCTTATACAACATACAGGACATCCTGTATAAATATTTAATATATCCTTACAAAGTGTACTTTTAGCAACCTAGTTTCTTCCAGTACCTAACAAGGTATCCCAGAATTACATAATAATGGATTTGAAATAACCTCTTCTGGTCAAAAATGGTAAACACAGTTAACTTAACTTACAAAAAATAAGATTTCTTCATGATATAGGTATAATGTATATGGTGTATAATTTTTTCTCTAAAATTAAGTTTTGTTACTTTATGTATATTAATATAGTTTTTTTTAATTTTTAACACATCTGATATTTTATACAGATTTTATGTACAGGATGTTTGGTTATATTTTAAACAGTACCCTAGAGACTTTATTATGAGTTATCAAAAAACTTTAAATATAAAAGTATTTAGGTTTGGTCAATTTACAAGAAAAACAAACAAAAGATAATCTAAAATTTAGCAAATGGGCATCGACTGCGTTATTTTAAAAGGCACACCCTGTATAATAGATACACCTCAAATGGTCTCTTCTTGCTGACTATTAATAATGTTTTAAGACCTTTATCTCTAAAGATAATCAAGAAATTTAAGAAAAACCCTATCATAAGAAGCAAATCTCTTACACATTGCCTCTTATAGCAGGGTTTTTCTAAAATTTCTCTATTATCTTTAGAGATAAAGTTTAAACCTAGTATATTTATAATCGGCAAAAGTGATTAATGAATGATGATTTTGTTCAAACCCAAAAACATTTGTATTTAAAGTTTTCTGATAACTCATAGCATAAGGCCTCTAGGGTACGTACCATTTAAAATATAATCAGGCACCCTGTACAATTTTACATAGGAATAAACAAATAAATTCTATTAAACATAATGAACTTATTAAGTCATATAATAGTTATTTTTTTAAATAGAATATTTTTATTGTGATGTGAAACTTCAAAAGCGATTCATAGATTTGAACAAAAGATTAATTTAAAAATACACATTAAAAATTGCAATTAGCAAAACCCAAGGAAAAACAAACACTTCAAACATATTTGTATCACACTGTAAGAAATTCGACAAACATATAAAACATAATGAGGTGTCTAGCACAAAGTTTAATGGATGACATAATAAAAAAATAAGTGCACCATTCATCAGTTGAGTTGTTATGCATTATCTTGCTGCTGTTTTCCGACAGAATATCAGTGCAAAAACAATTAGTCAAATTAAACAAGGTATCAAGTGTTAAATTCTGTTTGATTCTGTAAACTGATAATTTGTTATGATAACAAACTCATAGTTATGTTTTGCAGTAGACTTTGCTAAACATAAGCTTATGAATTATACTAGCCTAATCTGTTTAAGTCTAATATTATAGTAAGTTTCTTTATAAAAAAAAAATAATCACAATTAATACATACTTACACAGGTATATATCTTCTACAATCAAAATGGTCGAGTTCAAATTTGAATCAACAAAATAGCTTATCGAGGAATTTGGAATTGTGCTTCGGTGATTGTTCTTCCTTATATTGACTAAGTATGTGAAAAGTAAATGAAAATACTGTATCAAATACTTGACATAATTTCTTGTATCATTCTCTTCTTTTTAGGGTCATATTCTGCAAAAAAGTAAAAATATTGCTATAATCAATAAATGTGCCATACACCACGTACTGTGTAATATAATATATATAACTAATTATTCCCTACTCTAATAATTATAACATTATATAATTCCAACTATAGTTCTTTTAAAGAAAAACAAAGATTATTTCATTTCGCCCTCAACAGTGAAAATATATAATACCAAAGAAAATAATAGCTTCCACTATAAATTTTCTTTGATAATACCTGTTAAGGAATACTTTTGTTTACAAGTTATACATAGCCGTCGACATAGACAATAAAATATAATTTTAGCAAGTACATTCTATTTGCTTAAAAATATACAAATTCATGCCTACCTGTAACAGTATTATGATAATCTAGATTCAACTGCCCCTATTGCTTCTTTAGTCTTTCCATCAATAGAAAATATTATTCTTAAATTGGTTCCTAGTTACTTGTATTTATGTTCAATTTTGCAATACTTAAATACACCATTATCAAACCACTGTTATGTTTCCGCAAGTGATCCATCAGCTGTTCGACTTGTTTACTGTGTATCTGTGAACTAAAGAAGTTAGGTTAGGTTAGGAGAGACCAAAATAAATATAATACTGCCTATTCTTAAAACAGGGAGGGCCATTCCCCAGTAACAACGGGCAATTACAACCTAGAGTAAGATTTTTATCCTTACTCTAAGTTTAAAACGCTTTTTTCTCCCGAGGAACGCATTTCGCCTATATTATTTTTCTGTGGAAGGCGCGCCCCGTTTCAAAGGCGGATAAATGTATGATGTTTATGTGGTGCATAACAGCCGCGGTGCTGGATTAGAATAGATGGAATACATATTAATATAGGTCCCTTTTCTTTTAAAAATAAAATACGTAATATAGAATTTTGCAACATTGCATAACAGCCGCGGTGCTGGATTAGAATAGATGGAATGAATATTAATATAGGTCCCTTTTCTTTTAAAAATAAAATACGTAATATAGAATTTTGCACCATATAGCAAATAATGTAATTAATATTTAAACAGAATATTCACAACTTTGTTAAATATTTCTTCAAAAGAAGTACATTTTGAGGATAGCGTTTTATGTTTTCCCGTACTTCTAAGAAAATGATCAAGTAAGAAGAATTCACTGAATTAAAAATAATGATTCATTAATAATTAAAATATACAGGTTTCGTAATAATATGACATAGATAATAATTTTTAAACAGATTAGCTTACCTTGTTTAATTTGAAGGATTTACGAGTTTCGTATCTTCGCTGCCTATTTGGAGGTTCCATGTTTTCGTGATTTTCTTGAATATTTTGGCATCTGTTGAATATTTACGGTATGATGCATATGCTAATATATCATGGCTTAGCTTTCAAATAATCAAAACTACTTTTTATCTTACGAAATGAAACTCCAAGGCAGTAAATTTAGATATTATCAAAAACTCAAGAACTGACAGATTCGGAAAATGGCGGCTTTAGTAGTAGGTTGTTGTTTAACGAACCAGGATCGGAAAATCCGATTGTCATGGCGAACAGCTCTCCGAACGGAGAAAATTTTCGTTAACTAACGAAATGATAAGTGCAAAATCGCACCCCAGGTCTAACTTGACAGTTGTAGGTTTAAGATGACATTTTCAACAACTGAACAAATAATTTTTTTAATGTCACAATTGCAAAATGGCAGTGACATAAGCGGAACATAAGTGGAGAACTAAGAGGGGCAAGAGAATAAGAAAGGAGGTAAAGAGCTGATCTCCCTCTACTGTCTCATTCCGTTTATCCTCCGACCATCTGACGTAGCCAATCCACCAATTACACTAGCTGTACCAAGAAACGCAAATCTAGCCTCTAACCAAAGTCAAACGTCGGTCTCGGAATAAACTAGAATCTGAGAAGTAGCCACAATGGCTCGCGCCACCCGGGCAGCAGATTGGCCAAGACCCTGATAATCACAACAACATCAACAACAGTTTGGTTTTGTTGAACAAAAAGAAGGAAAAATGACTATATCAAAAGCAACATTAATAATAATCGATCGCAAACTCATCACGATCACGAAAAATTGGCTCACGAGAAGATTCTGAAGCTTTTAAAGACATTAAACCACTAATCCTCCAGGGTGATAAAGGATACTCACCCAGAGATATTGGATCCATTATTGCATATAATTAATTTGATTTTTAAAACGGGCATTGTGCCAAGTGATTTTAAGGTTTAAATTGATGGCATTCCCACTGACAAAAGTAAAGCAAAGATCATATAGGCCAATTAAAAGGTTTTCTAAAAAACTAAAAGAATTGCATATAATTTTATGTGAATTAAATTAAGAAAATTAAACAACTCTCCCTTTCTTACTATGAGATACAGATATCTTCTTAGTTTGTATAGAAAATCGATCAAAAAACAAAAACATTCGTTATATGATAAAAGATTAAAAAAAGCAAATAATTTAAGTAAAGAAATTTGGAAGATAATAAATGAAGGTAGAATGTATAAGGATCAAAGTAAGGATAAACAAATAAAAATAATTTCACCGGATGGCACTGCTGTGAATGACAAAAGGGTAAAATGTAATTTATTTAACGACTTTTTACTAGACAGGATCAATCATTTCAACATAGCCCTGTTAAAAATGCTTATTTAGAAAACATCTCTTCAAATATGTTCTTATCAAAACAACCAAAAAACATACTCCGGGCATTGATGAAATTTCAGGGAAAATTCTTAAAAAATTGTTGTGTTTGCTGTCTGAACCATTAAGCCATCTTGTTAATGAATCATTTGTTAATGGGTTATTCCCTGAGCCCCTAAAAGAATCTAAATGCATTCCTGTTTTTAAAAATAAGGGATATAGTTCTGAGATCTCCAATTACAGACCCATTTGCATTCAAAATCAGATCGCTAAAGTCTTCGAAGCAGCATTCTCTGTGAGACTAGCTTCTTATCTAGAATATCATAAATTATTAAGTGGAATGCAACATGGGTTTCGTAAAAATAAGTCAACTACGACAGCTATCGAAAATTGGTTGGATTTTATTTACAGAGCTCTAGATGGAAAGGAAAAAGTATTGCGTATTTTTTGTGACCTGAGTCAGGCTTTTGACACTGTCAACCACAGAATATTACTGGATAAATTAGCTGCCATTGGCGTTCGTGGCAAAGCACATTCCTGGATAAAATCCTACCTTGAAAACCATAGCAAATGGTTGTGATTGATGGGGTTAAGTCTGATTGCAGGTTTAAAAAGGTTGGCGTACCGCAGGGTTAATACTGGGACCCCTGTTGTTCAACATATATGTTAATGATATGAAACAGTTTTGTACAACACCAGACCGCATGGTCCTATAGGCGGATGATACTAACATATTAATTAAGCATAAAAACCATTTCTTTCTGAAAAGGGCAATAAAACTTCTGTAGAATTTTCTACATATTGTAAAATGAATGATCTACAGCCTTATATGAAGAAAACATGGTTTATGGAATTTCTTCCAAGAAATTCAATAACCAATTACGATTTGCTAATAAAAGTGGCAGGGTTTGTATATCGATCAGAAGCTCAGCTGGGAGTGCCATATTGATCACCTTTGTAGGAAGTTAAGTGTATCCTGCTATATTGTAAGATCTCTTGTAGGTACTGTCTATGTGGATGTTTTAAAGGTATTGTATTACAGGCTGATTTACTGTCACCTTCGGTATGGTCTAATTTTTTGGGGGAGCTCGGCACACATACAAAGGGTTTTTATAAGCCAGAAAAAAATAATAAGATGTATAAGCCAAGCAAGAAAAAGAACATCTTGCAAACCATTATTTAAAAAACTTGGATTTCTTACATTGCCCTCAATATATATTTACGAAGTCACTAAGTACATCTTAAAGAATCTAATCAAATATAAAACAAAAAGTGTTATTCACCAGCATAACACTAGGAATAAAAGTGACTTACATTTGCCTTTCTGTCGAACATCACTGTCGAACATCACTCTCTCAGAAGTCTCCAGAGTATATGGGTACTAAATAACTTAATATGTTCAGGGCGCTTATGAGCAATCAAAGTAATAAGAAGTCAATAAAAAATCAATTAAAAGACTTCTTAATTGAAAATGTTTTTTATTCAGTGGATGAATTTTTGGAGCACTAGGGAAAACTTGTTTGAAAAAACCTCATTTTGACTTCGTGTAATGTATATATTGTACTTGTATTATATTTGATATTTAAGTCTTATTTTATTATTTATTCATGACCGATTTTTGAATTGTTTTGTCTAGTTTGGTAATTTCTAATAGTGAATGTAATCTGTTTGTTTTTTGTCTTGTTTGCAAATACGTATTTCTGTTTGTATAATTTTGTGCGTGCGTATTGCCTATTTTTCAGTGAGGATGCCAATACATTTTCTTTTTATTTTCCATGTACTAGTTTTAGTCAAAGTCAAAGTCAAAAATTGCTCTATTGTTTAAGATAAAATCTTGTTACAAAGCCAAAGGTAGAAATATATAAACCAACAAGCAGTAAAAAAAAATATAAGTAAAAGTAGATAACAATAAGAAATAAAAACAGCGAGTTATAAAAAAAACACACATCAAAAGCACTAATATAATATAAATATACATATACACTTAAATATAAAGAATACTAAACAGAGACTTGGAATGAGGAAGTCTATCCAGTATCATAATACATCATTGAAAAATTCCAGAAGGTCATAATAAGCTTTTTTGAGTAATATGCATTTAAGAGAAGATTTAAATGTTTTAATATTATTCAAAGTTCTCACACTCTCTGGTAGGTGGTTGAATATCTTCCTACCTGTATAGAATATTGAGCTTTTAACTCGTGTAGTGTGAGGTATGGGCAGTGGCAGAGCTCCAGTTTGTCTTGTATTATAATGATTATAATACTCTCGACTTTTAAATTTTTTAAACATCATACAAGCTGTCTCGAAAATAAAAATACAAGTAAGAGTTAGGATTTTGCGATTAATAAATAGTGGTCTACAAGAATCTCTACCACTTACCCCTCATATATACCTCACTGACCTCTTTTGTATAACAAAAACTGAGTTCATCAGATATTGGCTTGAATTACCCCAGAAGCAGACCCCATAACGCAAATGGGATTCTATTAAGGCCGAATATACTGATTTCGCAATGTGTTCATCCAACTCGTTCGATACAACTCTCAAGGCATAACATCCCGATGCCAGACTATTGCATACAAGTTGTAAACTTGACCGCAACTGTTAGCCATATTTATTTAAAAACTTCTTTTCAATTGACTAGCCTAATAAGTTTGTACTTCTTGTAAAAACTTCTATGGTGAATAAAATATATTTGAATTTGAATTTGAATTTGACTCCAATCTTTAAGTCGGGTTTGGTGTCAAGGATATCAAACTATAGACCTTTCAGCTTCATTACTAACTAAAATATTTGAAAAGAGTTTTAAAGAAAAGCTAGTAAAGTGTCTAACTGTTAACAGGGTACTATCGACAAATCAATATGGTTTTATTGAGAAATCAAGTACTTCGGATGCTACGTTAAAACTGGTTTCTGAGGTCGTAAAAAGCTTAAATTTAGGTAAAAAATGTATAGGTGTCTTCTTGATCCGGCGAAAGCGTTCGACACTGTTCCTCATGATAAGCTCCTTATGGTGCTTAGCCATTATGGAGTTAAGGGAACAGTGTTGAATCTCATCAAGAGTAACCTGACCGGAAGATATCAGATGGTTAAAGTTGAGAATGTGTTGAGTAAAAAAATAAAAATAAGAACTGGCATACCACAGGGCACTGTGTTGGGCCCTATTTTATTCATTGTTTATATAAACTCGCTTTTGAAATTAAACACTGGAGGATTGTCTGTTTCATATGCTAAAGATACTGCCCTTGTATTTGAAGGTGAAACTTGGGATGAAACTAAAAAAGTCGCAATAAATGGATTGAAAATCATAAAAGACTGGTTAAGGTCTTTTAAACTGACACTGAATTTGAAAAAAACTATCTACGTCGCATTCTGCTGCAAACTTTTTGAGCATTTCAATTGACGGACATGAAATAAAGGAAGTTAACTACACTAAGTACCTTGGAATAATAATTGATAAACATCTTAAATGGGGACCATATATTGATTACTTAGCCACCAAAATACGAAAACTAATACACAAATTTTATCTAGTAAGGGAGATTTTAAATATAAAACTCATCGAGATTATATAAAAAGTTTTTGTAGAATCTCTTTTGGGATATGGTATTTTGGCATGGGGTGGGATGTACAATAGATGTCTATATAATTTAAATATAATTCAAAAATTTATTCTAAAAATTATTTATAAAAAAGATAAAATGAATGTTTCCTTCTCACCTGCTATTTTCAAAGAGTAGATTATAGATCATTATATATTGCTGCAATCTCTTCATATATACATAAAACTAGACCTCAATGGACCAACATAGATCATAATTATTTATTTAATTTAGTAGACTACAGAATTTTGGCACCTGTAATAGAACTGACAGGAGTATCCAAAAACCCATTAACAATAATAGCTTAAAATTAAGATTTGTAACATATATTGGGCCTAAGGTTTATAATATTTTACCTACTGAGATAAAAAATATTCCTGACAGAGTCAATCGGTTTAGGAGGGTCGGCCAAAAATCTCTTTAAACCAGTGGTGTCCCGTCGTTCTTTAAATAATATGGCAGTCCTTTTTGACTATAGGCACTTCAGATAATTAAAAAATGTAACTATGCTTAATGTACCTTTATCTATATTTGTCTGTTTTCTTTCGTGTACTGCACTTCTATATCTCTTTTGTGTTGCAAAAACGGCGAACTTTTGAATTTTAAAATGATTTCATTTTGATTTTTCTTGATCGATTTACTTATAAATATATTTTTTCTTGAGTTCTGTCATTAACGGTTCCCGGGCTACTGCCTACGTCCACTATTATTGGACCACCCAGTATAGTGATACACGATTTACAAGTCCAGATTTTACAAGGGCAGCCAGCATCAGATCCAGTGAACGAAATTTATCAAAATTTTAATTTGTGCAGTTCGACTTTGGGCTACTCGGGTATGCCGAAAGTGGCCGTCTGTCTCAGTTTGTCATATTACTTTATACATGGGCCGTCATTGTGAAGTACTATACAGGGCGTTTTCTTATTGCGTGCTGATGTTAAGGGGGTGTTTTTATGTGCTAAAAGTCTTAACTTTTGAGATACAGGACGGTAAAGTTTAAAAAGAAAACATTTTTTTTCATCCCAATTCTGATGCTATTGTAGATAACTGCATGACATTTGATACACGTCTTCTATGCAGATTTACCTAGGTTAATTACATATGCACGCCACTGGTAGAAATTTCAAAAATCGATTGTCAATAAAAAATGCCATTTTATGCATAAAAGACGTGTATCAAATTTCACAGTTATTTATCTATAATAGAATCAGAATTAGGATTTAAAAAATATGTTTTTTTAAAACCCTGTATCTCCAAAGTTAAGACTTTTAGGTTTATATTAAACTTTTTTCTTAAAAAGATCCAAGAATGACCCCCCTTTAACATTAGCACGCAATTAGGAAACGCCCTGTATAGTAATTCACAATGACGCCCCCTGTACAAAGTAATGTAACAGACGGAGACAAACGGTCACTTTTGTCATACCCAAATAGCCCCAAGTCGAACTGCATAAGTTAAAATTTTGATAAATCTTGTTCACTGGCATCAGTGCTAGCTTCCCTACTATAACTACATTGATGTGTTAATTTGGGAAAAATATGAGTTCTGTAGTTTTTCAAATATTAATTGCAATATTAGATATTTTTTGACACCCAGTATTGAACCGAAAATTAATTATTTTGAAGCAGTTTATTGACAGCTACTTTATGAACAATTTTACAAAATATATGAAGAAAAACTAAGCCATTTTTGAGGTTGACAGCTGTGATTCTTATGGTTCGATTCCTTCTAAATCATTGTCTTCCTTTGAAAATGATGAGGTTTTGTTGTTTTCGTCAAGATCCCAGTGTGATAACTAAATCATTAATAACCCTTTCAATTTTACCATCTACTTAACAGTATATATCTTCAATTCAGCCGATATTGAGTCAATCGCTTATAATGTTATTTTATTTAAGTCTTTAATTGAAAGTTTACCGGTGTTGCGCTCTCGAATATATTTTTTTACTCCTGCCCATGCAACTTCAATAGGGTTGAGGTCGCACATGTATGGAGGCAGCCTTAAAGGTGTATGACCAAGGTTAGGTAAAAAACTGTCAATTTTATACTTTTTTTCTCTAGGCTTGTTGATATTACTTCATATAATTGATATTTTCTGCATGTTGGATCACATACAAGATTGTTCGATTTAAGCCACGATATCATATGAGCTTTTGTAGAGTATTTAGTTGGCACTTTATCTTCTACGTGAGAATGATAAGACGCATTATCCATTACCATGACTGAATTGGGAGATATGTTAAGTAGAAGCTTCTCGAACAACCACTTTTCAAAATTACCTCTATTGATCTGTCCATGATAGTCTCCAGTTGTTAGTCCCGAGCGAAAAACTAAAGCAGCACCTGGAACAAATCCGGCTTCTGAACCAACATGAACTATAATAAAGCGCCTACTAGAGCGGATTCCCTGAACAACACCTGTAATACTTTCACTTTGCCAGCATTTGTTCACTGTCATATCATTATCTACCCAGGTTTCGTCTAGATACACAATATTGCGTCCTTCTTGCCTATATTGCCTTACAGTTAATAGATGTTTCACCCGCCAGTGAAATATATTTGGTCTCTCAATGAGCAATTTTCGTTTATTTTGGCACTGGCGCCAAACAAAATCATTTGATCGTAAAGGCCGATTTAAGATTTTATACCCGTATGGAAAATCTATTTTGTTCTTTACAGCACGAAGTAGGGGTTTGCAGGTCAAAACCTTCTTCAAGTTTACATATAAATCCTCTATTCTTCGTCGAATTACTTGAAAATCACCATCGTCAATTTTATCTTTGTATAATATATATAATGATAATCGGGGTCTTTTTTTACCAGGAGATTTTAGGTGAAGTAGAACATGAGCTATCATTATGTTCTCTTTGAATTTTTCTTACACTACTGTCCGAAACACCAGTGTAAAATGCAGCGCGTTCTGTTCGATTATGAATTGGAATAGTCAAACTATTATTTTCAGCTTCTCTAGTACAGGCCTCTATAACGCTCGCAATAACTTCACGTGCATCGCTTCGAATTGTTTTTCCACTTTTGCTCGCCATCGTTACTTCGAAATAATAATTCAAATTCAACGCAACGCATTTATATAAATATGAAAACAAATGCTCCAAATGTATAGGCGACACTGGAAATAGCTTGGACCTTCTACCGGCAAGTGCATGGAGACTCTAGGCGCATCCCAATTATAAGTGGACCAGTGCGAAATTTACTAAATCCTCGATTAATTTCCCGTACCGCTTAGCTGGCGCACTTAATAGGTGAAGCGGCAAACTATTACAACAAATAAAATAACATCAAATTTATTTCCGTACACAAATTTTACTTTTCCGCTTGCTTAAGACTATGAACCTTTATTTTAAGGACCAGTTTTCTTTCGTGTCCCACACTTTAGATGCTTCATTTTCGAGAATTATAATAGATTTCAACATTTCCTTAATTAAATTGTGATAGTTGTGTTTTGAGATGTGTTTATGTAGGATTGTTCTTTCATTATTTGTACTACTATAGTGCTCAAAAAAAAAAAAAAAAAAGTATTGAATGTAACTAATAAATAGTTTTTATAATAGCTCACACACACAAATGTTTACACATTTAGGTGTCACTAACAATAATAATATTGTTAAATCAAACATGCTAGATTAATGTTATATATTATTTGTAATATACTTCATTTGAATAAATAAATAAAAAAAAATTTAAAAAAAACTAAAATAATATGGTTGTTTCTATCAAGGGTGAAACCTAACATTTCTGAAGAGGTAGTTAACGCATAAATCGCCAAACTTGCAAATCCCAGCACAAATGATGGAATCACTTTTAAATTATATAAAGTCAAAAAGCCTAATCCATACCAAACCTGCATTATGGTGGAAGTTTAACCTGGCCTTTGGGATATTGTGTATAGGGAAAATTTTTGGCCAAGTCGAGTGGCTTTTCAAAGATTTAACTTTCCTTTGGGTCAGAATTTTTTAGCCCAGAGTCAATAGGTTTAATTCCAATTAGTGACATGAAATCTGCAATGATAAAACTTACCATCTGTGAAACAAAAAGGAAGGAATTTAAGTCCCAAAGAAAGTAAAGGTCTCATATCTCTGGCAGATCTGAATGTCAGAAGAATCAACAAGATTTTAGAATTACCAGTTTTACTATCAGATAAATCTTCCGATATATTTTGTGCTTTAGAACATTGGTTACAAAAAAACAACACTTACTAGGTGAATTTTAATAATTACAAGCTAGTAAGTTCTTCATCACGGAAAGATCTCAGAGGTGGTGGAACAGCCATCTTTGCAAAAACTGAACACCAAAGTTATAAAATATCTATCAGTACTGTGCCAATGGGACAAACAATGAATTTTGAAGAAACAAACTTTTAAAACATATTAAAAAAAATTCGTTTTTGAAATACTCACGGGCATGTTTTTCTTAGAAGCAGTTCAAATTCGGAAATTTTCTGACCTATCTAGTTTCACAGTGGGGAAAATTAATTATATTTAATTAACTTAAGGTGTAAAATTTGGTTATGGCATTTTTAAGTTCCACAAATACGTACCCAAGGTTCCCTTTACCTTACTGCAGAGCTTACTACCACTACCTTTCCTTATAAGGGAAGTCCCCACAAGCCCATCAAAAATAGGACACCCTGTACTTCATTTAGTATTATTTATTGGTCAGTTTTTTATTTTTTTTTATATTTTAGACCTCAAGTTGATATTTGCACTATATTTTGCATAAGTTTTTTATAAATAAAATCATTACGTATAATTAAAATTTTATTTTTGACTCTATATTTATTTCTAAGAACTGTTGCGAGGTGAAGTATCCAAATACTATACAACACTAATCACTACCTACTACCTCACTTTTAACATTCTCTAAAAAGTGTAAATAATGTTATTCCTTCATTTTTTTATGCACTGAAATCTATTCAAAGGGAATTTTTTTTAATACAATAATATATTACGAGAATCAAATAATTACATTTTGTTTCCCTTAATAATAATTACATATTGAACACATTCATTTTTATTTTAATTCTCACACAAACAGTCCTGCAGTCAATTTGTCCCGAAGGAGCTAAATGTTGCTGGTAATGGGACATATAACTAATAAATAATTTGCTTAGCAAAAATGAGGTCCGAGTTGGAACAAAAAGATAGGATTAATGAAAGGCTTATAAATGACAATAGTTTGATTGAAGCAACTCTTACAGAAGAAATTGTCAACCTACAAAATCACTTGAAGGCAAAGGAATCGTTCATTAAGAGAGAACAACGGAAATCGCAGAGCTTCAGAGATGATGCTGTTGAAGCAGAAGAAAAGTTTAAACAAAAACTTAAAGAACAACGTGAATTAATTTGTCGTCTTAACAAGCAGTTGTCGGGCATGCTTGGGACTAAAAAAGATTTAGATAGAAAAATCTCTAGTTACAAGGAAGTATCTGAAAAATTAAAAGAAGAATGTCAGGAGTTTCAAAAAATTAAGCAGGATATGTTAAACTCTATCCGAACTTTAGAAGCTGAAAATGATTGCTACAGCAAGGAATTGAACAGGATTAGTAAAGAGCTGACAGACCTTAAAAGCTCAGCGTCTGACTGCTCTCAGCAGGTTAAGGATCCCGTTTCTGTGCCTTGTAAGATGTATAGTGGATTTGACATTTCCCGTATTAAACGAATTCTTATTCTGTGCGATCAGCATGTGAGTATTCAAACTGTTATAAAACCAGGTGCTCTTTTTTCGAATGTAGTAGAAGACTTTAAAAATCTAACAAAATACTTGACTTTTGATGATTTAGTTATAGTTGTAGGCGATTTAAATGATTTTAAAAATAACAAATTACCATGTGTTAACGAAATCATAAATAAGATATCGATAGGTAAAAACACAAATGTTGCTTTGTTATCTGTTCCTTTCAGAAAGTTTAGTGATAAGACTGAGAATATTATTTTTAGATTGTAGATTTAAAAGGGCATTGTTACAGCACGAAAATATTTGTTTTCTAGATACCAATATAAATAACTCTGAGGTATCAAAAAGAATTATTATTTCTAGATTGTTTGAGCAATTGATATCGTATGATTTGGGCAAAGACACAGGCAGTAACAATGTGGTTAATAGTAAAGAATTATCCAAAAATTTTCAACATCCACCTCCACTAATCCCTGTAAAATAGATAAAACATTATTTGTTATTTTCTACCTAAATATTCAGTCTATAACAAATAAGCATAATGAACTTCTTTTATTTTGGATTCAATTAATTATCCCGATATTGTTTGTTTTTGTGAACACTGGTTAAAGCCAGAAGAATTTTTTGTTATTTCGGGATATTATCAGAGGTATAGAGCGATTTATAGGAAGATTATCAAAATAGTAAAACAGCTTCATTATTCTGAACGTTTAACTAGATCCAGCAACACTCAAACAAAAAAATGGCCTATTGTCAATGATATTAGAGGATCCTCAAATCAACCTGTGTTGGGTATTCCAGATGTGCCTCTAAACCTTCTAAACCAGTGTTACTGTTCCATTGCTGATGAGCTTATCTCAAAAATAAATACTGTGTTTGATCCTATGGATTATTAAAAATAAAAACTCCCAGGGTGAGGATGGGATTTCGGCTAAAATTCTTCTTTCATTGTCTGAAGAGGCATTGGTGGTCTTTTCTGAGGCTGTCAATCACTCCTGGCTTACTGGTAAGTTTCCTGGGAGCTTGAAGTGCCCTAGGGTTACATCATTGCATAAAAGTGGAGATCTGAGCGATCCACAAAACTTTTAGGCCTATTTCGTTACTCTCCACTATCTCAAAAGTAATTGAAAATTAGTTAAAGTGCGCTTATTATCATATCTTAATCGTAATAACATCATACATCCCTGTCAGTTTGGATTTCAATCAGGCAAAAGTACTATGGATGCAATATTTCAATTTTTGGAGAACTTGTACTTTGGTCTAAATAGTGGAGAGTCAGTCGCAGCAGTGTTTTGTGACCTGTCAAGGGCGTTTGACTGTGTAAATCACGGTATACTGTTGAGCAAGCTTGCCGTGTATGGTTTCAGGGGGGTGGCTCTGGAGTGGTTTCGGTCATACCTTGATCGCAGCACACAGAGGGTTGCCACTGGAGAGGATGTGTCCGAGACTGGTGCCATTAATCATGGAGTCCCACAGGGTTCAGTTCTGGGCCCAGTTCTTTTCCTCTTATATGTCAATGATTTAGCATCAGTTGGTGTTGGGGGAAAGTTTACGCTCTTTGCGGACGACACGACCATCCTGTGGCGTGATTCTGATCTTGGTGTGTTGAGGGAAAGAATGTCAGTGGGTCTTCTGGTGGTTGGGCAATGTTGCGATGTGAGTCTCTTGTCTCTCAATGTCAGCAAAACCAACATGGTAGAGTTTCGATCTAACCTAGGAGATTTATACCTAAGAGGTGGTCTTCTTGAGAGCACCACAACAACAAAGTTCTTGGGAGTCTCAATTGACAAATTATTAAAATTTGATGATCATGTGCTGAGTGTGGCTAAACGAGTCTCTTCATGCTGTTCATACGGTAGCAAGAGAGACTGGGACTGGACCAGCAAAAATGGTGTATCACTCTCTTGTCGAATCTCATCTGCGATATGGAATCATGTTTTGGAGCCATACTTGTAATTACTTGCTGCAGCCGCTGTTTGTTCTACAAAAACGCGCGGAGCATCTGTGGGACTAACTGTAGAGAATTATGCAGACCGTTTTTTAAATCTCAAAAAATACTCACCTTAACATCTTTATTTATTTTAGAAACGGTTTGCATGATTTATAAGCACAGGGATCTGATGTCTTTGCCAAACCATACTTATGACACAAGGCACTCCTGGCTTACTGGTAAGTTTCCCATCATCAGAATTAACAAAAAATTCCATAATTTATGAGAGTAGAAAGATGTATAACCATCTGCCGGAACAGATTAAAACTTTAAACCTGAAATGTTTTAAAAGCTCGCTAAAGAAATTACTTTTGGAAAGGGCATATTATGAGTTGGGAGAATTTTATACTGACCCTTTTGATTTGAATTGATTTTTTTTTATTTTTGTATATTTTAAATAAACTTTTTTTGAACTCATTTTTAATTTATTATAATGTGTATACAATTTTTAAAATGTTTGTATAACTATTGCTTTTGTGTTGCTGTGTATTTTTCTGTGTACATTTTAAATAGCTAAACTCAGTTTAATATGTGACTGACATTTCTGTTTCTATTTTATTTTATACAAAAGTGGCTGTCTGTTGTACAGAGGGGATTTTTCCATATTGGCTTTGTCTACAAGACTTTATACTCTTTGACAATAAAGCATATTTTGAATTGAATTTGAATTTGCTAACATCCCTATCTTATCACGACCTAAACTTATTTTTAGTGAAACCATTTTTGAACGACTGCAAACCATAACTTCCAGTTACTGTTTTAGGTAATAAATTGAAACACCGACTAAATGGATTATTTACACCTATATTGGTTCTTGGATTGTTCAAAAATACTTTCCCTTGGCTTCGCGTAACATGAACATGAATCTGATTTACAAAATTAAATTGGGTGTTTTTTTATATATTATTTATGACCCTATAAATAAACTTAGCCTGTTCCGGTTCCAAAATATCTCTCATCCTCCAAATACATGTAGTTTTATATATCGTTTCAGTTGGAGTCCTGTAATCAAGATTGAATAACATTTTTACAATTTTATTTTGTATTTTTTCTGCTTTATTGAACAAGGGCACTCCATAGAGAACATAGAGAGAAAGTAAGCATTGTAGATTAGATGCAAAGAAGAATGTTGTAAATAATCGTGTATTCTATATAATGCACCAATCATCTGAATGGCCCTGTTGTTTATATGTTCAATGTATTTTGCACTGTGGACTCTCTCAATAACAGCTCCACCAATATTAATATTTATTGGTGGAATATTTATATTTTTCTGTGCAAAAATCAACTATGTAGTTTTATTAGTGTTAATTCTTAAGAATGAACAACCGCAACAGAAAATATCAATAATCTAGAGAATTTCATTTAGCTTTGTATTACGTCAAAAATGGTGTATCACTCTCCTTTTCCCTATTCACGTCAGTAAACTACAGCTGTCCTTGTCGGGCCATACATCGACCAACCCAGACATACTTGCTGCTAAATAGCTAAACGCAATGTAATTTCTTTTATTTCGAAGCAGCTAGGCAGGACCGGCATTGTTGAGTACAAATCTTCTATTATGACAATTTTTTTGTTTTTTATATCTGAATTGTCAAAACTCAGATTTTAAGTGGACCATGCAAATTTTTAATTTTAATATATTTAAAGATTAAATATTTTCAAAATAAATTAGATTAGGTATTTAATGGCTAATTTTGAAATATGTTTGCCACACATTACCTGGTAAACAGGGCTATAAAGTTTTATAATAATTACATTCTACAGGGTGCCTAGTTTTCGTTGACATTATTAGCAAACATACGGGGTTGGGGTTAAGGATATTTTTACAGAATTCATTGACATAGTTACTTTTTTACTTCCCATCATCAGGAAATATGTCATAGTGAAAAAATTATTCTCATAATTTATGAGATTTTCACGTGTTAACCATGGGCCCTAGATGACGAAAACATGTTTTCTGAAATGTTCTTTAAAGCGTAGCTAAAAAATTACTTTTGAGTTCATATTTTAGTCAATTAAGGGTCATATGGGGATGACCTGGTAACATTTTGATAAAAGTCCAATATTTTTTATTTTTGTATAAAATGTTAAAACATTTATTATTAAAAAAGCAACCAAGATGGCGGAATAAAATGGCGGCTTAATAAATTATTTAAAAATTCAGCCTGAAAAACTTCTTAATGGTTTGATTTCAGATTGTATGCCATAACTAACTGAGGTAAAGGGATCAACTAGTAAAAGAGTCAGTTTAATATGTGACTGACATTTCTGTAAAATGTTTGTAATTGTGATAAATCACCCTCACTTATCCTCTCAGGGTTCATACATCTTTACGTTTTAGCGTCGCTACATGCAAAAAATATGTTTTAATAATCTCGCCGATCCGTCTATCAGTCTGTCTGTCTGTCTGTTTGGCTGTCTAACATTTCGTGGAATAGCATAAAGACTATTTACACTATTGACAAAAATTAAGGGTTATATGGGGATGACCTGGTAAAATTTTGGTAAAAATCCAATATGGCGAAACTAAATAGCGGTCTAGCGAAATGTTTAAAGAATTATTATTAAAAAACTACTCATCCATGTTGGTACAATTCCAAGATGGCGGAACAAAATGGCGGCTCATTAAAATATTTAAAAATTCAGCCTGAAAAAATTGCGAAAAATCAACCTCTTAGGTTTTATATGGCAAAACAAAATGTCGGCCTAGTGAAATGTTAAAAAAAATATTAAAAAACTACTCATCCAATTTATCTCAAATTTTGCAAAAAACATCAAGCATTATGTTGGAACCAACTGGTAACATTTTGGTAAGAATCCAAGATGGCGAAACAAAATGGCGGTTTTATAAAATATTTAACAATTCAGCCTGAAAAACTGCTTAATGGTTCGATTTAAAATTGTGGTGAAGGGTATAGGGTATCAACTAGTAAAATTGTGGTCCTAATTCTAGATGGCCGAACAAAATGGCGGCCAAATAAAATGTTTGTAATCAAGAAAAAATCACCTCAGATTTTACACATCAATACATTCTAGCGTTCCTAGATGCCAAAAAATATGTTTTATCAATTCTGTCGGTCTGTCTGACAATTCGCGGCATAGATTAAAGACTACTTACCGGATTGTCTTGAAATTTTGTTTGACCAATAGTTAAGAGTCATATAGGGAATGATCGGGTAATATTTTGGTAAAAATCCAATGTGGCAAAACAAAATGGCGGCCTAGTGAAATGTTAAAAAAATGATTATGAAAAAACTTTATTTAATAGACTTTTGTTTTTTTTACTGGATCCTAACCCCAAATAATACACCACTCTAACAAAATAACAAAGGGATTATTAACAAAAATCATTTAGAAATTTAATATCTGGGAAATATATGCAGACCAACGGAGTAGGTAAAGACTGTAATATAGGTTTCATGCAGGATAAAGGACTTATATATGTGTCCTGAGGATGCAACAATTAAGTTGCAAAACGTCGACAATTTGAAAAAAGGACACTCTAACAAAAGTTTTTAATCATTGTTCCGCCATGTTGGATTTTACCAAAAGATTACCAGGTCATCCCAATATTACACTTAATTTTTGGTCTTAACCCCCCGATCAATTGGGTAAGTAGTGTTTAAGCTATGTCGCGAACTGACAGACGGACCAACGGAATTGAGAAAACCTGGGACGTTTGTTTTTTGGCACCTAGAGACGCTAAAACGTGAAGATATGTAAAACCAGAGAGGGTGATTTTTCACGATTACAAAAATTTTATTTGGCCAAAATTTTGTTCCGCCATCTTGAATTAGTAACACAGTTTTACTAGTTGAGCCCTATACCACAATTAGTTATGGCACACAATTTAAAATCAATGCATTAAGTAGTTTTTTCAGGCTGAATTTTTAAATATTTTATTATACCGCTATTTTGTTCCACCATCTTAGATTCGTACCGAAACTTTACCAGTTAATTCCAACATAATATTTCATGTTTATGCAAAACTTGAAGTAAATTGAATAGGCAGTTTTTCATATTAATTTTTTTATAACATTTCATTAGGTCTCCATTTTGTCTTGCAATCTTGGATTTTTACCAAAATATTACCTGGTCATCCCAATATGACCGTTAATTTTTGATAAAAAGTCAATCAGGTAAGTAGTCCTTAAGCTATGCTTCGAGCTGACAGACAGACGGACCGACGGAATTGATGAGACATATTTTTGGGCATCTAGAAACGCTAAAACGTAAAAGTGTGGAAAACCTGAGAGGGTGATTTTTTCACGATTACAAACATTTTATTTGGCCGCCATCTTAAATCAGTACCATAATTTTACTAGTTGATCCCTATAGAAAACCATTAAGCAATTTTTCAGGCTGAATTTTTAAATATTTTATTAAACCGTCATTTTGTCCCGCCATCTTGGATTCGTACCAAAATATTACCAGTGGATTCCAACATAATACTTGATGTTTTTTGCAAAATTTGAGATAAATTGGATGAGTAGTTTTTTAATAATTTTTTAACAATTCACTAGGCCGCCATTTTGTTTCGCCATATGGGATTTTTACCAAAATGTTACTAGGATATTCCCATATGACCCTTAATTTTTGACCAAGTTTTGAATCGGGTAAGTAGTTTTTAAGCTATGCCATGAAGTGACAGACAGACAGACCGACAGACGGACCGACGGAATTGATAAGACATTATCTCTCGCATCTAGATGTGTTAAACCTGAGAGGGTGATTTTTTCACAATTACAAACATTTTATTTGACCGCCATTTTGTTTGGCCATCTTGAATTAGTACCACTATTTTACTAGTTGCTCTCTATACGCAATTAGTTATGGCACACAATTTGACATCAAACCATAAAGCAGTTTATTCAGGCTGAATTATTAAATATTTTATTAAGCCGCCATCTTGGATTCGTACCAAAATGTTACTTGTTGATTCCAACATATTGACTTTTTGCCAAATTTGAGATAAACTGGATAAGAAGTTTTTTAATAATAATTTTTTTAACATATCAAAAGGCCGCTGTTTTGTTTCCCAATATTGGATTTTTACCAAAATATTACCAGGTCATCCCCATATGACCCTTAATATTTGACCAAAATTTGAAGTCATTCGGGTAAGAAGTGTTTAAGTTACAGACAGACAGACGGAACAATAGAGTTGATAAAACATATTTTTTTTGGCATCTAGAGACCCTAAAACATAAGGATGTGTAAAACTTGAGAGGCTGATTTTTTCACGATTACAAACATTTTATTTGGCCCCCATTTTGATCAGCCATCTTGAATTAGTACCACTATATTACTATTTGATCCCTATACGACATTAGTTATGGAACACCCTTTGAAATAAAAAGATTAAACAGTTTGTTCATTTTTAAATATTTAATTAAGCCGCCATTTTGTTCCGCCATCTTGGATTCGTACCAAAATGTTACCAGTTGACTCCAACATAATACTTGATGATTTTGCAAAATTTGAGATAAATTGGATGAGTAGTTTTCTAATAATATTTTTAATAATTTCACTAGGCCGTCATTTTGTTTCGCTATATTGGATTTTTACCAAAATGTTACCAGGTCATCCCCCCATGACCCTTAATTTTTTACCAAAATTTAAAGTCAATAGGGTAAGTAGTTTTTTAGCTACGCCGCGAACAGACAGACAGACAGACCGACGAAATTGAAAAATTTCGTCATCTAGGGACCCTGAAATGTGATTATCTGAAAGAATCTTGGAGAGTGATTTTTTCACGATTACAGTCCTTCCCATTTACGAAGTAAAAAATACTGTATTTTCCTATATTTAAAATATTAATTCATTTTTAAAACCAAATACTGTAACTATAAAACCTCTAAAAGTTGAAAAGAAAAGAACTACTATTTGACTTGTAAAACATCACCAAATCTTTGAATCCATCCCTGCTCGCAAATGTTTTAACATAAATTCTGTGTACTCCCAATGCCGATATAAAATATGCGGATTTCAAGAGACAAGGATATCATCACCAAAAGACTGACATGCGTTATTGGCTGTTCAGAACATATGATGGAATTATTTCACTTATAGGATCATTTTGTAGAGGGAAATCCTGAGTTTATTTTTAAACCAATTAGGAAATGGTTTTTGAAATCACCTAGAAAAATGTTGATTATTGACGTGTGGTATATTTATAATTAAATATTAGTCATCTAAGTATTAAAAAAAGTGGATTAAAACTTCACATTTTTATGACATTTTGATGTTCCTTTATTATTTCTAAATACGTTTTGTATGTTTTTTAAAAAGAAAAAAATATAATAATTGACTAGTTTAGGAACATGACTATAGACTGGTTTGGGATTTTCTTAGAAAAAAAACACGTGAGGCCATAATTTGTTCCAGAAAATCGACCAAAATCGTGTTAAATTTCAGGCGTATGTTCACCCTTAATTTATTTTTCAATAGCCAAGAACAGTAAAGATCAAGATCATTATTTTTTAAAGTTTGCAAATTCAAAAAATCAGTGTCGCTGTATACTATGACCAAATCATCGTCGAACATAAAATATCTACCAACGATTCCAGACTTGGCCAAGCTTCTGACAAGTAGAGAGTAAAGAAGTGGGCCCAGGATTGAGCCCTGGGACACTCCGCAGTTAATATGTTTGGTGCTATTACAAATTGAATTTACTGTGGTATATTGTTCATATTTAAGAATAAAAGACATACCTAAGTCGCTTTTTAAAAATGAACTCTAATATTTTTGACAAGATTGAAATTATAGTTATTGGGTGGTAGTTTTCAATTTCGGCAATAGATCCTGATTTATGTATTAGTGTTACTCTTCCAACCTTGAGTATATCTGGAAAGCTACCATTTTCAAATGCTTGATTTGTTAATTTTACTAATATAGGCACCATTGAAATTTTCAAAGTTAGAATGTCTTTGGTATTAATATTCTCATGTCCTGGAGAGGACTGTTTATTGAGTTTATTAATTACTTCCAACGTTTCAGAACAATTTGTTTCCTCCAGGAATAGTGAATTTTGAATACAGATTTCCTCAAAGTTGGCAGTTCACTCTGATTCTCACAATTTGTTTACCTATCCCTACAAAGTAACTATTAAAACTCTCTGAAATTTCATTATAATTGCTTATTCTATGTCCCTGGTATTCAATAGAATGAATATCCTTTCTATCTGGCTATTTCAGGGCATTGCGGGGAAGTTTTTGTATAAAGGGAATTGTTGTGTACCAAATATGAAGGATGATTTACCCCTGGGAAATTATACAAAATAGATACTAGATAACAAACCTCATTCTTTGTAGGCAGTCCTAAATCTGACATAATTCCGCCAGATGCAGCCTTCCTGTGGTCATTCCCAATTAAATCAAAAAATGCTGCAGTAGGATCCTTCCGCACCACTTGTGTTTCAGCAAATATTCTGCATACCTCTGGCTCATCGTTTTTATGTTTACTATCATCTTGATTTAATCTTATGCTACTTATTTTGTCAGTGGCATCATTTAATTCCTGTGAAAAATCAGTTTGTTCTCTTTCATTACTTGTTCCAAAGTACTGAGTAAGACTCGGAGAACTTTGGGCGGCCATGTCGCATACAACAGGAAATGAGATTTTCTTTTTATTTGTACAAATATTTCTTCAAAAACATTTAAAAAGAAAAAGTATCTTGTAAAACCATTGTGTAATGGTGCATGATACCCCCTTTTTTCACGATTGGATTTGACGTCGATTTGTTTTTGTTATTATTTATGAATTTCTTTGCTCTTTCTCTCTCTCTCTCTCTCTTATTAATTCTTGACTTGACATTTCTGGTTTTTAGTGATCTAGGCTATAGCTGGCTACGATGGCCATTCTAACTAATTTTCCGTTCCCTTTTTGTTCAGACTACATATAGGGAGTAGAAAGAGTGCGCGGAGAACAAGACTAGAACCACCCTTCTGCGATATGAGGAGGAATTTACGTCTGTGGAATGTTAGCCAGACGGGTCCTAAAGTTTACCGAGGAGTCCGAACCTCAGCCATCCCCTTCACCTGAGAGGATATATGATGGCGGGGAGTGTGAATTTACCCCCATACTACCACCCCTGTTGGATTTTTAAACCACTAATATTTGTTGCAGACTTTACAAAATTATGAACCTGTTGGAAATGGAACCCAGTCACGGCGAACCAACCACAATGAAACCCAACGCCTTAATACGCTGAACCACCACCAGCCCCTTATAATTCTTCTGACTCTTCTACTTAACGTCCTTAAGCTGCTGTGACTGTTTTTCCAGACACAAGATTTGTGAAATTGTGAAGTTCCTTTTTCCAATGTTCACCCAATGAAGTATGAATTCTATAATACTTAATTGAAACGACCAGCCACGTCTATAAAAATGTAGATAGATATGCAATACAGCGTAATTTGGCTTATTTTAACAATTTTTGACAAACTTATAAATTTTGGACCGCTGATTACGAATCCGGAGTCACATTTTGAGTAAACTGAATGCATACACAAACAAAGGTAATTTTTTTCTACAACTCTTTCTCCCATTTTAATGGAATTTTTCATCGGGTTGGTAGATTTTAGCTCTCTGATCACGAATCCGAAGTCCGAACGATTAGGTAATGTTTCGTTACCGAGTTATTCTTCTTCAAAATCTCAAATTTCACTTTTTCATGGGTTTGCCTTTTTTAGAAAATGTCTTTTCCATTAGCATAAATTTGATGACAATAGTATTAAACTGTATAATTATTAGAATATATCTATTTTATTGCAGTTTTTTGACTAAAAAATTCAATAAAGTACAAATTTTAAATTTTCTTACACTACGTCAGCAGTAGGTATTTTTCTTATTGTTGGTACAAAGTTGCGTTATTGCCATTATTCCGCCGTAAACCGTCAGTTTTTTGACCAAAAAATTCAATAAAATACTAATTTTAAATTTTCTTACACTACGTCAGCAGTAGGTATTTTTCTTATTGTTGGTACAAAGTTGCGTTATTGCCATTATTCCGCCGTAAACCGTCAGTTTTTTGACCAAAAAATTCAATAAAATACTAATTTTAAATTTTCTTACACTGCGTCAGCATTAGGTGTTTTTCTTATTGTTGGTACAAAGTTGCGTTATTGCCATTATTCCGCCGTAAACAGTCCACTCCAAGCCAACGTTGCCAGGCCCGTTATTGATTTTCCAATAAACATATGCGCGGAGGCACTAGGTGAATTGGTATGATGTGATCAACATTAACCAAAATGCGATCAACATTAACCAGCTGAGAAATCACTGGCAAAAGTCTAACATTCCGCATCGACGGTAGTAATGTACGCCGCTGTTGTTCTCGTTTTCTGTTAGGTCTTTAAAGTTGTATCTCGATGGTTTTTCATAACGTCAAAATATCAACAGAAAAGAAAAGTTACTGTTCAAAAAATATGAAATGCGGCAGTTGTTTGAGTCTTCCCAAGTTCTCGATTTTTTAAATAAGAAAGGCAAGGAATACAAAAAGAGAGTTTATATATTTTTTTTAAATTTTTTTTTTATATTACTCTATTTTTCTTCTGTTTACGCCCGCACGCGCGGTCGTAAATAGAATTCCTTTTTAGGAGAATATCGGCTACGCGCTTAATATTCCCATATTTATGTTTCGTATTAAATTTTTATTCTTTCTCTTCGGGCACGCAATTAATCGTTTGTTAACCTTGACTCAACTGGCCACCCCCAAACCATAATTTTTGAAGAAACAGAAGAAAGTTTCGTTTCCTGGAGTTATTTAACTTTGATTATTATAAAAAAAAATCGAAAACCTATCTAACCTAACCTAAAGCTGATCTTAACTCAGTCGGCCACACCCAAACCATAATTTTAAAGATACAGAAAAAAGTTTCTTTTTGTAGAGATATTTAACTTTAGTTATTACAAAAAAATGTTTTCCAGACAATCGCAAAAAAAAATTTGAAAAGTTTGGTTCACCGTGCCGTCAAAACGAAAAAAGGTATGAGCATGCGTGTAGGGAGGATGTAAAATACACCCAAAAAAACTAGCAACTAGAGATTCTGAGCTTCGTAGATAAACGGTAAAGATCAAAAACCAAAAGGTCAAATCTTTGAGATGGACTGTTTTGCTTATTTTTCTCGTCAGCGTCCGAAACTTCGTCTGAAACCGTTTTATTTTTTCGAACATCGAAACTTTCAGTGAGTGCTCCACTCCATTCGCCTAGAAAAAAAAACGAGAAAAGAATTTTCAAAAAAATAAAGTAAAGTCAATACCCCTGAACCCGAATCCGCAATTCGTTTTTTTCTATCCCACTCCGTTGAGGACGTGTCAAATTGACAACTGTCAAATTTTAACAGAAAAAACAAATGTCATTTTTGGTTTTCCCGGATGATTCCACGATCGACTGGTAAGTCTGGTTTTCCATATATCTCTGGTTTCGCCGCAATTCGGATTTTGCTCTTAACCCTCTCCGCTCATTTCATGGATAAAGACTAGCGAATTTTCATAAAAAACAAGAATAAAAAAAGTAAATTAGTTGTGGGATGTGTATCAATTTTGAAGATGAATAACTCTAAAACGAAACATGACTGAAAAACTTTGACTTCAAGTTCGTAACCGAATTGGAATTACTATTTAAAAAGTAGACGCTTTCCCGCATTTCCATTTGTTTGAAACTGACATTTTTAAATTGAATGTATGTAATTTTCAATGCCCAACCTCAGAAAAACTTACCACTGACATAGATAAACTATAGATTTTGAAACGGTATTTTCATTGATCTATTAGTGTAGTTAGTCATAAAACTGCAATAAAATAAATATTTTCTAATGAGTACACAGTTTAATATCAATTCCATCAAATTAATGCTAAAATACAACATTTCCTAGAGAAACAATAGAAATTCATTAAAAAGTGAAATTTGAGAATTTGAAGTTGCATTTTTCGATGTCATCAAAGTTCATAATCTTATACCCAGTTTTTCATGTTCTTTTTTGTTTCTTTCAATAATTTTCATAAGAAAACGATTGAATACACAATTAAAATATCAATGCAGTAAATATTTGAATTTAAAATTCGAAAAATTTATCAAACTAACAACGTTCAAAATAATTTATTATGGATATTTTGTTAAATAGGTGGATCGGTGCCCGGTTAGTAGACGGTCGGATGCCGGAGCGCGGAGGCATCATCTACACAGCTATATTACTATTGCAGCCTTAAGCTACATTTACATTCACTTCAAAGTCCAAGTTGAAATTGACATTTCGTAAAAGTGAATTTACATTGGAAATTATTCTTAAATAATTCCGGCTAATCCGGTTTAAGGAATCTTAAGTAGTTTACAAGTCACGGGGACAAAACAATTTTTTTCGGCAGCTGTCAAAAATATATAATTTTTTTAAGCAAATTACGCCACTAAAACTTATTTGGAACTGTAAAAACTGTACAAAAAATTTTCAAGCAGTACAAAAATCACAAGTGAAGAACGTTTTTTTGACGGCTGTCAAAATATAAAAAAATACATCACTAGAGTACACACACAAATTTGTGAGAAGAGTATTTAAAAATTTTAAACAGTTCAAGAGCCAATTTTTATTGCAGCTGACAAAACTTTTTTTTGTATAAATTACGCCCCTAAAAGTTACCCGATATATTCTATTACCGGAAACCCCAATTTGAAACTTTGAAATCTATGAGTTTCTTCCCCTGTATAACATAACATATAAAAACTGAAAAACCTGCCGAAGTGCCAAAAAATTTCATCAAATAGTGAAACCCCTGTTTTTGATTTTTTTTTTTCCTTTTGGGGGGGGGGGTCATCTATTTTGGACTACCCTGTATAATGGACAAACATTATTCGTATCCAAAAAAAAATTAAATAAACTTGACGTGTTTAGCTGTTTTTCGAAATACTACCTCAGTTTTATTTTAAATATGTTTAATAGAAATTTATAGAAAACAAATTAGGTATTTACGCCAATGAATTTCATAATTCTTTTAATGCTAGAACATTTACCCCAACTATTTCTGTTCTTAATTTGACTATTACCGATTTTGCATTCTCAAAATATGAATTTTATACGTCTTTATACTCCTAAAAAAAAAGATCTACGTCTATTACACCTAAAATCTGACACACTGACCTAGTTTATTTTTGGTGCAAATTTGAAACGAATCAGTTTGGACATTCTCAAATTATTGTTGGCCCAAATTTTGTTTATATACACACATCTTAGGTATCATATATTCGAAAAGACTAAGACAAAGTTTTCACTGCAATACTACGGATTCGATGAGCATCCCCGACGTTACGATCCAAATGTAGTTACACGTACGTCCTCGAACAGTAACACGATAACGGAAGCAGCTCCCTGGTTAATCCTGCCAGACCAAAGAACACCGACGCATTAACCTAATCCTTTAAAACACAAATTGTTAGAAAGTTACTACTCTGTTCCATGTGGATATAAAAGACAAAAGCTCGACAAGTAGTAATAATTAATTTGTACAGTGTAAAAGACAACGAAAAACCAAAAGAAAAACAAAAATTCAATGAAATAAAAAAACTAATTTTGTACTTGTACAGACAATGAAAAAAAAATAAAGAAAAAGAAAATTGAATCACATCAAAACGACTTAAAGTCAGAACGGTATTTAGCAAAGCTCTCGTGCCTGGCACGAAAGCGTTAAAATGAAGTTGCTCACGTGGGCGACTGACAGATAAAAATTGACATTTTCACGAAAAAGTTAAAAAGAAGCCGCTCACATGGGCGAAAGGTTGACATTTGGTAGATTTAAGGTGACATTTGACGAAATCTACGTAGGCGTGGTCAGCTCGTGCCTAGCATATGATCGTGGCTCGTGCCTGATACCGACGTTTCGGCCTCTGAAGATGATTGACTGAAGTAAGGCCATACCTACCGAGCCTCCTAAGCAAAAGAGGGGGTATTTCCTAGTCTTGTATGGGTAAGAGGGTTTGCCCTTGGTTTGTAATTAGGCAACAAGGCCTTATAGGGTTAGCGTGCTTCGTGGTACATTTAAATGAGTACAAAACACTGTTGGATGTCTTTTCTTCTCTAATCCGCTGCGGGTTAAGGATACACTGGTTGGTTGTTTTGCTATATATATATATATATATATATATATATATATATATATATATATATATATATATATATATATATATATATATATATATATAAATATATATAATTAATGCCATAGCAATTTTATGGGTAGAAACAAGTTGGTGCCCCTGGGCGTTGATAGATTTCATCAATGACGCAGTTAGCACTTATTTCAACGTTCCTTGTTTTGAACTCTTCATTGGTCTGCTGAAAATATGGCTCGGTGTTATAGTCTAGTGCTAATATATCACTAGAAATATCTAGTGTCCAGTAAGATGTATTTTCGATCTTTAATGGTATCGGAACTGCTTTTATAAGGGTATATTCTGAGATATCTTTAAATGTAATGAAGCTGGATATATGTATCCATTGATTTCGTTCTTCACATTATCTTTGGTCTAGTGGAAGTTGGAAATTCGTAAATTGGATTAAAGTTTCTTGTTTCTCCTTGACTATCTGATTGATGTATATTTCGTCATTTACTCTAAAAACTGCCATAGGAATTTTCCAAATAATCAACTTTTTCGTCGGTGCCTTATTGGAAAACTTTGCCTGACCACCTGGATTTTTCTTCCTCTTTCTTCAAGGTGTTTACCAACACTCAGATATTGAGTTTCTGTTGACAATTGCAGAGTCTGATCGCACGGTTTTTTTAAAGCCACCTTTTTAGCGTCTTCCTCGCTTCTGGATTTGTTGCTGCTAATTTGTAGTTTAAATATTCTTCTGTCTATTTTAACTATACCTAGGTATTCTACGTATAATCCCTTTTCTGGCTGATGTATGGTGTCTCCGAAATGTAGTGCGTGTAGCGGAATGAAGTGCCACTTGATGCTAATTGAGCTGAGGGTGTCTTGAATCTCTGGTTGTTGAGTGATTTTTATGACTTCATTTTTATTTGATTAGCGGCGCCCACTAAGGTGGTTCCATTGTCACTGTATATAACGGATGGCTGTCCCCTGACTATTTCCAAGTGAATTGCTTTAGTTGCTAAGCATATAAAGACAGCTATATAACGCGCCCTTTCATTGCTCTAATTGGTCCTGCATAGTATATGCCAGTGTAGATAAACGGGCGTGTGGGTGTCACTTTTTGTGTAGGCAGATTGCCCATTTGTTGCTTGTATCGCATACATGTTACACATTTGCCAATTGTGACTTTTACTGCTTTTTTGACATTTATAATCCAAATTTTTTTTGTGATAGTGTTAGCGTCTTTATAAGCGTCTCGGCTAATTAGATATCTTAACTGGTTATGCCTGGGGAGAATGATTTTCTGATCTTCCGCCTACTTGTAATATACCAACTTGATCCCCTAAGTAACACAAATTAACTGATGAGTTTTTTTGGCTAACAGTTAGCAATAAAAGACACATAAAAACCAGAAATTTGTCAAATTTTGGCAAATGATTCTTGGTTTGTTTAATTGCATAGTTACTTGGCCAAAAATATCTTTTATGGGGTAATTAAACCTTCAACTTTTTTTTGTAGTATTGGACGGCCAAAAAGTAGAAAAATCTGTCAATTTTGTTGCCACAACATAACCAGATATATTCTAGAAAGTACTGAAGTTAAATTATAGTAAGCATAGCTGTTTAAAATGCCAGAATACGGTATTTTTAATCAATAGAAATCGGGTTCAGAATATAATCAATAAGTAGGCATTTTTCCCAAATTCCAACCAAACATATTTTAGCAAGTATTTAAATTTAATTATAGTAATAATAGCTATATAAGAATGCCAGATTATGACATTTTAAGACAACAAAAATTGAGAGGAAAAAATATGGCTTTTATTATCATATTTTTGTTTCAAAATTAAACTAAAATTAGTTTTATTTCGCTTATTTTTGCTATAATATTGCCAAAATATGCCACATTTACGTTTATAACGTTTATAAAAAGATTAAATATTCCACCACATATCATAGAAAAACGCCGTCTTGGGGTAATCGTCGTTTAATTTTGTTACGCTGGCTCCTGGGTCTTAAATTAGCCATTTTTTTTTTATAGAGTACTTAAGGCATTTTTATTGGCAAATTTTTAGTAAATGTTGCTACATTTTGGCTACATTTGAAAATTATTGCCATTTGATAAATATTTGCTTACAAAGTGGCCAATTTCAATGAATATTTGCTTAAAAAATAGCCTAAAGCTTTTTATAATACGCCATGATTGAAATTAAAATTAAACTAATTTCCTAGCAGCCATTACTTGACCACTTTAAATAAACATATTCTTTCTACCTACAAATACGTATTTTCATGCATGTTTTTTTACGTCATGAACCCTTTAATCAATTTTCTTAGTAAAATACATTTCCAAACTAAAAAATAAAAAAAAATATTTTTAGAAATCGAAATTTTTAGTTTCAAGAAAGGGCGCGTGTTTTGCATGCCTATCTTAGATTTTTTTAACAGTAAAAGTTCCTTCGCAAGTGTTTTTTGTCCCTACCAACCGCCAAATCATGATTTGTTATCTTTGTATTTCCCCTTGGCTCATACATTCTTACACTAATTGGCTTTGTCCTCTGTCAATACTATTTCTACATAATTGATGATTTATGATATGAACGAAGAAAAGGCAAAACATGAAAAATTATTTAGGTAAATTTCGGAAAAAATGTTACTTAAATTTCGGCTAAAAAACAAATCAAGATTAATCTAAAAAAGTTCGATTTTAAAGTCAAAAAGTAGCTAATAAACCCAACCATAATATCAAAAGAGAGGGTCGTATAATTGCCAATTGGCTATTTTTACCCCATTATGGCCAAATTATTATTCCACACTTTAGCCATATTTCCGTCTTTATACTGTAATAGAACTGTTATTTTGGCTAGCAATTTAGCTAATTGGTCAGGGATATTAGTCAATATCACAGCATTTTGGCCCATTATATGCGCTACTTGGGCCATAAATGGGGTAAGTCTTAGTAGTTAGTTGGATTTTCTTTATCAGCTAACGCAGTTTTTTCTTGACTGAATTCGGACGACTGAAGGTATCTTATTATTGCTGTCAGTGTGCTATCTATTTCTTCTGGAGTTAAGTTACTGTCTTTGGGCTTTCAAGAATCTTCTGCAATAAGTCCAGTCTTCTCGAATTTCTACACACGTTTAATATTAGCGTTTCTCTTCCTGGTCACCTTTGGGGACCTCTGTAAATCTTGAACATTGCTCTTTTATTGACAGCCAGGCTGGATCTCTCCACCAAAAGACTGAGTCTTTTAGGGTGAGATTAAATCTGATGGATTTTCATTAGTTTTACATGGATCCAATTTTCTGGTAGGATAATCTATATTTCGGAAACTATATTTGCGACAAATGTCCTCCATCATAGTGAATCGCCCTTTATTTACCCTAGTGTAATCATTGAATCCACCTCGGAATTTTTAGTTTTGCTAAATGTTTGCTTTCGTCTTGAAATTGTTGCCATTTCTCGAGGATTTCCTTACTAATTGGTTCATCCCACATGAATTCCTCTCACCAGAAGTCTAGGATCAGTAGTTTGATAACAAAACCGAGCCATTCAAGTGGATCAAAAATTTTCGGACAGCATTTGCCTCTTAGGTTTACCATTTACCCGGTTACCGTCTGGAATATGGGCACCCGCCTCAAAAAAGATTGGATTAAAGGGGAAGAAAAGTCGCTGGACTTAGACATATTCCATGGAAAACAGAGCCTGAAGGTGATCTTTGCCCAAATATGTTATTTAGTAATTTTTTAATTTTTTTCAAGCAATTTTTCCTTTTTTTGAACCAAATTTCTCAACTGAAGGAAGGTATTATAGAATCAATTTGTTTTTAAATAAATATCATAAATTCACATATCTTAAAATTAAGTGAGATTTTTTCTACCTTTGATAACGTGGACGCAGGGTGGATAAAATACTACAACTAATTTACAAAATGATTTTTGGTTCAAGTTTTTCCACTAACACAAAAGTGGCATACTTTATGAAAGATTGGCGTAAAGTGTTTCAAGGAATCTGCAGTTTAGTTAAAATTTTAAAAGTTTATTTGCACTTCACTGACTTTTATTTAAGTCGCTTTTTAACTTCACAGTTTAAGTCCGAAAAGTTTGTTCAACTGATTAAGAGTTTATAATCAAGGTCTTTGTAAAACGCAAAATTTACTAACAATCGCTTTGCGTTTAAACTAAAAGGTTTTACAAAAATGTCCTGAGGACAATACAACTTACAATTAAAAGTTTTACAAATTTTTTTAGATGTTTAAAATTTTAACAGTGGATTTTTGAGTTTTGAATTTTTTATTTTTTCTGGTGGGAAAGTATTTCCTCTGTTCAACAAACGTTATAAAAAATATAACTTCATTCAGGAGCTTATCCAGTAATCCTTTTGATTTATCAAAGATAAAAGTATAGACTAATCACTATGTCATGTAGCAATCAGCTGTTTATTTTTGGCAATCATTTTTTAAATCCAAAAGATCACTTTTAATTGAAAAATAGATTTTTGCAGGATGTTACTATAAAAAGAATTTTACAAAGGAAAGACATCGACTGTCACTTTAAGCAACAATTAAATTTTCTTTAAAAAAAAAATTAACAAATTAAAAAAAATACTTATTCCGCCGCGGCATTCCACGCACCACGAAAATGTTAGTTCGCGAAATTATCAAAATATGGCAGTCACAAAATATCACAAATGTGTGCATGCATTAAATACCATGCACCAATAAAATAAAAATAAATTTAAACATTCAATTGATATTAATAATTGCACGGGTTTCTAATGCACTTACTCCAGACAAGCTTCTATTGTTAAGAGACCTTGTAAGTTTCAGTATCTGGGCGAGCCATGTAGTCTGATAGGATTATTTAAAAAGCGTATTTTCGAAGCTATACCTTAAATTCTATCTTATATTTATACATGCCCTAATATTGGGATACACTCAGTACAGGCAGTTTATATCACAAGTTTTTTCTGATAAACAATTCTAGGAACCATCGAATTAAGGAACGAACCTTTAAAAGTCAGTGAAGGTTTGTCCGGAATAAGAAGGTAGAACTTAAAATTGTTAGATTGTTATTAACAAAAAGATCACTGATAGCTTAAAGCAAAATATATATTTTTGACTTTAAAAAACAATCACTTGAGATAAAGTTCAAAATTAAAACATATAGCTCGCAGTTTAAGAAAAAATATTTAAGTCACAAGTTGAGAACAAAATTCCCTTAACTTTAAAAAATAAATATTAGCAAATATTATTTATAAAAAGGAAAATATGTTTAAGCAGATCAATAAATAGGGTCGCGAACTTGAAAAATCTTTATCAGATAACGCTAATGTTTGCCGATAATTGTGTGATCAGTTAAGTTCATTTAAAAAATCATTAAAAAATATTATTTAAAATATTATCACAATCAAGTTATAAAATACTTAAATGTTTAGAAAAGTTATTAAAGGTTTTGAAATAAAATTTAAAATTTTAGAAAAAAATTCTTATTATATATATTAAGTTCATTAGTTGAAAATCAAAGTTAACACTGCTGAAGGCCAAAAAAAGAAAAGCTGGGAAATATTGAAACACTTCAAAGGGAAATTAAAAAGCCTCACCGGGGTATTTTTAAAGCATTTTTTGATCTCTGCTTTTGTTCTGCTGACCGCTTCAAAGGATTGAAAACGTCGTTACAGAAAATTAAATATTTCCTGGAAGTGTCGAAATTTGTTGTGGTTCCTGTAGGTTTTGGTTCGTATAAGTTATTAGTTTCTTAGTCCCATTTTCTCGTAATTAAAACAAGGAACTCTGATAATATACCCTTACCTATTCCTAAGTAAGCGCTCATCAAAAGTTAATTTTTCTTTGAGGGCCTTAAAATATATAATCACTTTCCACTAGGTATAAAACAAATAACAAGCATTAAATTATTTAGAAATTCTTTAACACGTATTTTAATAGAAACAATATTTTATAGTTTGCAGGAATTCTGTGACTTGTGATTGACCAATTTATTGTTTAATTAGTAAATTTAGCCGTTTTACAGTTTGTTACTACATTACTGTAATTTTAACGGCTTACATAATATTTTTTTAGCATTATGTAATTATTGTGTTGTCTTTTTTTTAAGTCTATATGCTTAGCTTAAGCTATTTTAGTTTGTATGACCTTTTAAGTTTATCGAAGCTGATGTTTACAAGAGTTTAATCTTTATACAATAAAGGGATTTTTTGATTTTGATTGTGACTATAATTGTACTCCGTGTTGCTGTTTCATAGCCCATTTATTTTATTGCTTCTATGCACTCATTAGTTATGCATGCAGGTGTTTTATTTTTTCTGCCGATTCCTTCGTTGATGGTTGAGACATCTAGGATTTTTGTCAATTAATTTGGAGATAATTGCTTGATTCTGTTTAATGATTTTTGTAAACAAATCGCAGAAAGTTCGCCTTTCTTCATAATTTCCGCTAAAAGCCAGGATTTTTAATGTTTGGAGATTGTTACTTGTGGGAACTATTTGACTTTGCTTAATCTTGTTTTGTAGGACTGCTATGGTTGGTTGGATTTTCTCTTTAAGGACCCATTATTATATTCTTGTGTTGCATTTGATATTATATCTCAATGTAGCTTGTGGATCGTGTTCCATTGTTCTTGTAGTTCGCTTAGCAATGCCTCGTATCGACGTTGGCACATCTAATTCCAGTTCTAGGTCAATCATGTCTTTTTGGATTCTTCCAATATCTAGTACGTCTGGTCTTGAGACTAAAGGTCTAAAGACATTGACAAGAACGTCGTTAAGTGTCATAATTATTTTAGAAATTAGTAGGTACTCTGATTAAAGGTGTGCTTGAGAATATTTGGGAGTTTAAAAAACAATGTTAAATCTTGTAACGAAATCTATCCTTTTTACGAAAAACATCATTTTTGTTTTTTATGGCTACATATGTTCCAATTTTTATATAAATTATTCATTTTTTGTAACTTTGTTATATGCATTGCAACAGTAAATGTCAATTTAAGTTGATATTTGATTTTTAGTTAATAAAGTTTTTGTTTCTGATTCGTGAAATATTCTCCCTAAATACCGCTCGTGCTTAAAAATTAACCAGAGCATTTTTAAGCACTCGCGGTATTACGATTACCCCCGAAAAATTCCTTAAAAAATACCGCCATGCATGTTACCTTTTAAACTTAAATAACGAAAACTACTGTTCTAAATTTGTGTACAAGTAAATTGTACAGTTTTGAGAACTAAATATTCTACTTTTATTATAAAAATGTAGTTTTAATAAAACGTCAGTGTTTTTCCGGTAATAATAATTGCCGTGCTCAAACCCGCAGCTTAAACAATCTTCCGTTATACAGTACACCGTACTCTATTGTTTGATTTTTATAAAAATAATATGTAATGCGACAATATTTCTTTTGGTGATGAATCTTTTGATGTTTTTGTTTGCGCTGCCATGCCACCCTGATAATTCAAGAAAGTAGCTGTACAGAAGAGAGATAAAATTCCTTCCTTCTGCGTTACAGGGCAGTTTCCTTTATTTTTATATAGATAAACGGTGGTTCCTATTAATTGTAGTGTAGAGCGCTTTCAATGCGATGAAGTTCTTAGTGAACCAAGGGAACACAAGACACGATGGAATTGGTACTGATTTTAATGCTAGACTTAACACATTTATTATCATAGTGTAATAAGAATAAGCATTGTAGTGTATTATGTTGGCGCTGCAAGGTTTGGGTTAAGACGATGCTTTGTTTCTGGCCGCGTTGATTCAGTGCTATAAAACCTTTAGGTTTTTAAATATGTTTATTTTTCAGTGATATACAGTTTAACACGAAAAGAGTTAACGACAGTTTGGTCTAGGTTTCAATATTACAAAAATGTGCTTTATCTAGGACTAGAATAATTCCTTAATATACATTTCTGTAGAAAGGAAAAAATATATATTTTCTCCTTTCTACAACAAGTCAGATATTGCGAATATGGATTTCTTCTTCAATCTTAATTGAGAACGGAGGGATGAAAATGCATGGATTTGGCTAATGTAAATTGCGATTCCTTGAGATCATTCTCAATTTTCTTGTATTGTCATTATAATGCACGCAGGAGATAGTTTGATTATATCGGTGGCGTCCAATATTATGTCTCCAATACGTTTGCAAATGATGGCTAACTGGGTTGATTTGTTCGTGATAAATAACCAGCTGTGTGAAGCTGATTCCAAATCATAGATATTATAACATTCTTCCGAACCACATAAAGGGGTGCATCGTAGGATTATGAGGTTGGAGTTTACTGTTTGGTTCAGTTATTGGGGTGATAACATGAGCTCGTAGACTGTCGTTGCATCGGATAGAATCCGGGCGGCTTTTGAGTAAAATGCGCCTACCTCATTTATGTAGTTGATGTGTTAGTTGATATGTACTTACCAGATTAATCTTTAAGGAATTTAAGTCCATGAAATTATAACATCTTTGAATTTCTGTGATTGCCTTTATGCCTTGTTTAAGTTTAACTTCGGTGGCCATTTACCGAGGAAGCAGTTGTTAAAGTGCGGGACACGAAAGAAAACCGGGCGGAGTCAATCAGTTTAGGAAGGTCGGCCAAGAAATCTCTTTAAACCAGTGGTGTCCCGTCGTTTTTTAAATAATATGGCACTCCTTTTTGACTATACGAACTTCAGATAATTAAAAAATGTAACTATGCTTAATGAACATCTATATTTGTCTGTTTTCTTTCGTGTACCGCACTTCTATATCTCTTTTGTGTTGCAAAAACGGCGAACTTTCGAATTTTAAAATGATTTAATTTTGATTTTTCTTGATCGATTTACCTATAAATATATTTTTTCTTGAGTTCTGTCATTAACGGTTCTCGGGCTACTGCTACTACGTCCACTATTATTGGACCACCCAGTATAGTGATACACAAGGGCAGCCAGCATCAGATCCAGTGAACGAGATTTATCAAAATTTTAATTTATGCATTTCGACTTTGGGCTACTCGGGTACGCCAAAAGTGGCCGTCTGTCTCCGTTTGCCATATTACTTTATACAGGGGCCGTCATTGTGAAGTACTATACAGGGCGTTTCCTAAATGCGTGCTATAGTTAAACGGGGTGTTTTTATGTCCTAAAAGTCTTAACTTTTGAGATACAGGACAGTAAAGTTTAAAAAGAAAACATTTTTTTTCATCCCAATTCTGATGCTATTGTAGATACTTGCATGAAATTTGATACACGTCTTCTATGCATTAAGGAGCATACGGATTTCCCCAGGTTAATTACATATGCACGCCACTGGTAGAAATTTCAAAAATTGATTGTTAATAAAAAATGCCCTTTTATGCATAAAAGACGTGTATCAAATTTCACACAGTTATTTATCTATAATAGCATCATAATTAGGATTTTAAAAAATTGTTTTTTTAAAACCCTGTATTTCCAAAGTTAAGACTTTTAGGTTCATATTAAACTTGTTTCTTAAATAGGTCCAAGAATCACCCCCCTTTAACATTAGCAGGCAATTAGGAAACGCCCTGTATAGTACTTCACAATGACGCCCCTTGTACAAAGTAATATGGCAGACGGAGACAAACGGTCACTTTTGGCATACCCGAATAGCCCAAAGTCGAACTGCATAAGTTAAAATTTTGGAAAATCTTGTTCACTGGAATCAGCCCTGGCTCCCCTACTATAACTACATTGATGTGTGAATTTTGGAAAAATTTGAGTTACTTATTTTTCAAATATTAATTGCAATATTAGATATTTTTTGACACCCGGTATTGAACAGAAAATTAATTATTTTGAAGCAGTTTATTGACAGCTACTTTATGAACAATTTTACAAAATATATGAAAAAAAACTAAGCCATTCTGAGGTTGACGGCTGTGACGGCTCTCTCGAATATATTTTTTTACTCCTGCCCATGCAAGTTCAATAGGGTTGAGGTCGCACATGTATGGAGCCAGCCTTAAAGGTTTTTCTCTAGGCTTGTTGGTTGATATTACTTCATATAATTGTTATTTTCTCCATGTTGGATCACATACAAGATTGTTCGATTTAAGCCACGATATCTTATGAGCTTTTGTAGAGTATTTAGTTGGCACTTTATCTTCTACGTAAGAATGATAAAACGCATTATCTATTACGACGACTGATTTGGGAGGAATGTTAGGTAGAAGCTTCTCGAGCAACCACTTTTCAAAATTATCTCTATTCATCTGTCCATGATAGTCTCCAGTTGTTAGTCCCGAGCGAAAAACTAGAGCAGCACCTGGAACAAATCTTCTGAACTAGCATGAACTATAATAAAGCGACTACTAGAGCGGATTCCCTGAACAACACCTGTAACACTTTCACTTTGCCAGCATTTGTTCACTGTCATATCATTATCTACCCCGGTTTCGTCTAGATATACAATATTGCGTTCTTCTTGCCTATATTGCCTTACAGTTGATAGATATTTCACCCGCAAGTGAAAAATATTTGGTCTCTCAATGAGCAAATTTCGTTTATTTTGGCACTTGCGCCAAAGCCGATTTAAGGTTTTATACCCGTACGGAAAATCTATTTTGTTCTTTACAGCACGAAGTAGGGCTTTGCAGGTCGGAACCTTCTTCAAGTTTATATAAAAATCCTCTATTGTTCGTCGAATTACTTGAAAATCACCTTCGTCAATTTAATCTTTGTATGTTAATCGGGGTCTTTTTTTTACCAGGAGATTTTAAAGGTGAAGTAGAACATAAGCGATCATTATGTTCTCTTTGAATTTTTCTTACACTACTTTCCGAAATACCAGTGTAAAATGCAGCGCTCGTTACTTCGAAATAATAATTCAAATTCAACGCAACGCATTTATATAGAAATGAAAACAAATGCTCGAAATGTATAGGCGCCACTGGAAATAGCGAGAACCTTTTAGCGGCAAGTGCATGGAGACTCTGGCAATCTATCAATGTTCCTGTATATTTCTTCATTTACACCAAATACTGAGATTAGTAATTTTCCAAGTAGACCTCTTTTCCTGCAAGTTGTTGTTTGGATGCTTTTTCATGTAAGCTGTATTTCATTCTTTTCTTCTAAGAGAGGATGCAGTAATGTGAAGTATTGTATTTCTTGAGACATCTCTTTGCTTCTGTTGCAAAACTCCTCAAGCTGGATTACCGAAAACTGGAAACAGAGCCAGGTTTATCTACAACAAAAATAAAGTAATGATTTTTTTGCTGAACATTTTTATCGTCTCAAACTCCCACCTCCCCAGAAGAAATTTCTATATACTCCACTGCTGGTCTTCAGTGTATCTTCTTCTTTGACATTTTGAAATTGTGTTAAGAATCAACTATTCAGTGTAACCATTTTACATGAGATCTTGTTTAACATTGATGATTTCCATTATTGCTCGACTATATAAAGTTTTCTGGTTGATGTACTGTTCCTTGTAAGGAGGTTTTCTGTTAACTGAAGTCTTAATAATATTATCATATTTATATATAGGTTTTTCAGGAGGATGAAGCGGCATTTATTGAATGTAACAACAGAATTTGCAGAACGCCGCCTATTGAAATAATTAATTCTTAGCTTTGGCGACCATTACTAGGTCGCACTGACTCTCATCTTTGTGACTAGTACATAAGCATCTTTTCAGATTGGCTTTTAGAGTGCGCTTGATACATTAAAGATACTACACTAGTCGAAATGCTGTGAATGAATCAACAAGACAATATCCGACAAGTAAGTGCTTTTCTTAGGTTAAGTCCTTTTAAGGTGAGGCTGTAATATGGTCACACCCCAAATTAGAGTAAAGGAATAAACAAGAAAATAGAAAACAACAAAAAAAAACATGAGAAAAGGATAAGGACAGAATTTGAAACAAGTTTGTCGGTAATAAGAAACATATTAACAAATACTCTATGAATAATTTGAACACTCTTCTTGTCGTTACTGTGACAAATGTATGAAGTGATTCATAATCCATTTGTTTGACAATATCATTCTCTATGAACAAAATGATTGAACTACTTAAATGTAACTGACTTGAATTTTCATTTTTATTGTTCTAAGTTAAATAAAGGTTGGCCGCTGACATTATTGATAGGCGGTATAGGCATGCTTTTAAAAAATGTTTAAAACATTCTACTTAGAAAATGTAGAGTGCAACACATTAAGTTTTAATTAATAATTTAAACATATCAATTAGATTTGAAACTTTTTTTTTGAGTTAATAGAGATATAACTTCATCTTTAACATAATTATTATCGATGTTATCTTTATATTTTATCAAAGACCGATTATTGATTTCACCAATAATCTGCCTACACATGCGATAATTCGTGAAGTCACAGAAACAAGTACTTCGCTGGCAAATAACACGGCTGGTATTAAATTACACTGTTGATTTCTGACTTTCATGGGGGGCAATAATGTGAATATCTTTTTATTTCATATTGGAGCAGCGTTATAATAAGGAACTGAAACACGTCCGGTAATGCCACAGGCACATTTTAGTCAAATGAAATTAACGATTTCGCTCTTTTTAGAGCTCATTAGGCCTTCATATAGTAGCGAGCCCCGTGTAACGCAAAGGCACAACACGGAATCACGAATCACAGAAGCAACTCCCAACAAGCAATTTTATTTACTGTTTCGTATCGGTGGCTACATAGAAAAAAGTTGCAATTACTAGTGGTGGGAACCATTTAGGTATCGTTTAGATACCACGCTGTTGACCAAACTAATAAAGAGCAAAACGATAAATAAAATAATTATATATTAGTTTAGTCATTTTACAAGGTTACTATCTATATAGATGACAGAATAAACCTTAATATGAATTAAAAAAGTCACTAATATAGCAAAAAGTGATACTTTCACAAAACCTAACTACAAGGGTGACAGAAAGATTAAATATAGTGATGTATTTTTTTTTATAGAACATGGCGAATATTAAATTGAACTACTTTAAAGTTCCTTTGAGTCCTTTAAAGTTAAATTTACTTAACAAGAAGTAATATATGGAAGTGCCTATGATCTGTTACCTTATAATGTTACTACTGAGTTCCTATACATTAAAGTTATTCATGGCGTGTGAAAGTAGCGTCCCTCAATTTAAACTCAAGATGGTGTTTAGCGGGTTAGGGACATAAATCAAACCTCAGTTTTTTAAAAAAATTGGCCGACGTTTCGACGATTTATTTGTTGTCTTCTTCAAGGCTGAAAGAGATCTTTTTTTTTTATTACAGTATGGCCGCTCATAGGATACAAACAAAAATTTAATAAAGTTTCACAAGGCTAACAACACTAACTGAATATTTTTAAATTAATCTAAAAAAACAATGTTTGTTTTAGTCTTAGGAAATATAATTATTCGATACTAAAGAGTTATTATTTTTTATTTTTAAATACATTTTTTCTTAAATATAAACCATATACATATGGAAAACAAATAACTACGAACAAAAAGGTAACCACAAAAACATAAAAAGACAAATTAAATAACAATAATAAAAGGAAACCCAGGGTTCATAAGTATTGTTATTTGTGACATTTCACTTACCTAATTCCTTAGAATTAGAGGCTCACGTAAAAAAAATACAACTAATATAATTATACTTCTCCATATAACACAAATGATGATTACCACTGCAATACATTAAAACACAAGGTGGCAAACAAGTAAAAGAACAAAGGACATTTAGCAGGTCTCGGAGTTTTAAAAAACATTCAAAAAGGATTATTCAGAAAAACAAAAAAACGCAAATAAACAACTCCGGAACCCACTGCAGCAAAACGACGACTAATGGTTTGGTTTATAAATTAATATTTCTTATCAGTCGGTACAAATAAAAAAGGGACAATTATTAGCGCAATGGTTTGTTTACTAGGGCATGTCAAGAAGTACTTTCTCTATAACGATTCAAAATATGGTTATATTGCACACTTAAGCCTTGAGTATCAGTTCTGTGATTCACCGAATTATTTAATTGTATGTGTATCATTTCACTGATATTTCTTTTAATATAATGTTTTTCTCTGTCTAGTACGGTGGTACCTTGAAAATTAAAATTGTGGCCTGTAGAAAAGTGATGTTCCGATAGTGCAGTTTTTTCTTTTTTATTGATGTTTATCACCCTACAGTCGTACTTGTGCTGGTATAACCTAGTCCTTAAATATTGCCTCGTAATGCATATGTAACATTTATCACAATTATGACATGGAATTTTATAAACCAGATTTGAGCTCAAATCAATTGGTATTGGGTCCGTTAGTTTTGAAAACAGCACATTTGTTGTTCTTAAATTATAAAATGCTAATTTACAATTTTGATCCTTTTCCCGAATATTACGTTGAATCCTTTCCGACAATGAATTAATGTATGGAAATTTGAAGTATTTTAGTGTCCCTTTGTCGCTCTTTACTTGGCTAGTGATATTATAGTTGTTAATTACTCTGTTTACTAACGTTGTAGGGTAGTTATTATTTTTTAATATGCTCTTAATTTTCTCAATGTTAGAACTATGATATTGTGGGCTGCTTAGTTTAAAAGATCTATATAACAAATTTTTTATGGTAGCTATTTTATGGGACATGGCATGTGATGAGAGGTAGTTGACCACTCTACCCGAGGAGGTTGGTTTTGTATACCAGTTTGTTAGTAGCGTTCCATCGAGGTTGCGTTGAACAATAACGTCAAGGAATGGTATACATTTGTCACTTTCCATTTCCATTGTAAATTTTAATTTATGGTGAAAGCTATTGAAATACTGTAACAGGTAATTTACTTTATTAGATGGGCAAGAGAGGATTGTATCATCGACATATAATTTTATTAAGGGTAAGTCAAAAGGTAATTTATTTGATATCTCCATAAACAACTCATTATTAACCAAACTGGCTAATACCGGGCTAGCAGGATTACCCATTGCTGATCCGTCCAATTGTAGGTAAAATTGGTTATCAAATGAAAAATAACTGCTATCAAACAAAAATTCAATAATATTTAAAAACAAACTTTTCGGGATTTCCGTGTACGGCGCTATGTGGCTCCATTTTCTTTTTAAAATATTTATAACTAATTCTTTGGGGATATTTGTAAATAACGACGTAACATCTAAAGACAATATAACGTGATTAGGTGGTAATTTTACACTTTTTGTGAACTCTACGAAATCAAAAGAATTTTTAATATTAAAATTAAAGGTTGTCGTTATCTGGCTTAAGATGTTATGCAAGACCCATAAGCCGAATTTGAGCTTAAGACCAGTGGTGAGTTGTATTGACGCTCCTTCTTATAATCTAGCCGTGTTTGTGCAAAATCTGGTTTATAAAATTCCATGTCATAATTGTGATAAATGTTACATAGGCATTACGAGGCAATATTTAAGGACTAGGTTATACCAGCACAAGTACGACTGTAGGGTGATAAACATCAATAAAAAAGAAAAAACTGCACTATCGGAACATCACTTTTCTACAGGCCACAATTTTAATTTTCAAGGTACCACCGTACTAGACAGAGAAATACATTATATTAAAAGAAATATCAGTGAAATGATACACATACAATTAAATAATTCGGTGAATCACAGAACTGATACTCAAGGCTTAAGTGTGTAATATAACCATATTTTGAATCGTTATAGAGAAAGTACTTCTTGACAGGCCCTAGTAAACAAACCATTGCGCTAATAATTGTCCCTTTTTTATTTGTACCGACTGATAAGAAATATTAATTTATAAACCAAACCATTAGTCGTCGTTTTGCTGCAGTGGGTTCCGGAGTTGTTTATTTGCGTTTTTTTGTTTTTCTGAATAATCCTTTTTGAATGTTTTTTAAAAACTCCGAGACCTGCTAAATGTCCTTTGTTCTTTTACTTGTTTGCCACCTTGTGTTTTAATGTATTGCAGTGGTAATCATCATTTGTGTTATATGGAGAAGTATAATTATATTAGTTGTATTTTTTTTACGTGAGCCTCTAATTCTAAGGAATTAGGTAAGTGAAATGTCACAAATAACAATACTTATGAACCCTGGGTTTCCTTTTATTATTGTTATTTAATTTGTTTTTTATGTTGTTGTGGTTACCTTTTTGTTCGTAGTTATTTGTTTTCCATATGTATATGGTTTATATTTAAGAAAAAATGTATTTAAAAATAAAAAATAATAACTCTTTAGTATCGAATAATTATATTTCCTAAGACTAAATTGTTTTTTTAGATTAATTTATAAATATTCAGTTGTTGTTAGCCTTGTGAAACTTTATTAAATTTTTGTTTGTATCCTATGAGCGGCCATACTGTAATAAAAAAAAAAGATCTCTTTCAGCCTTGAAGAAGACGACAAATAAATCGTCGAAACGTCGGCCAATTTTTTTAAAAAACTGAGGTTTGATTTATGTCCCTAACCCGCTAAACACCATCTTGAATTAAAGTTATTTTTCAAGTTCTTGTGTAGTCGTGGGTTATTTCCAGTGACGCACTCAGAAGAGGTTTTAAAATTTCGCAACACTATATGAAAATTTATAATTCGTATCTTAATTGTTTACGATCTTTCTGATGGTGTAAATTTTATCCTCCCGGGAAACCGCAATTTTTTTATTTTCTCGAAATGTACAATCCGTTTTGCCACTGGTTCTTTGAATCAAACCTCTTAGTACCTCTTACTTTAATGTGGTCTCATTTATGTAGTTAGTGGACATACTGTCCCAACCACTATCAGATTTACAATA
>JAUTXW010002721.1:32500-292500 GCA_030620095.1 Kuschelorhynchus macadamiae | reverse complement strand
AAGGGGAAAACGAAAGTTGGCGAGGTAGGTGATAAATAGGTTTAATATCAAAAAATAATTTCGTTGTAATTACAATAAAAATAAATCGTAAATACAACTATTTTAAGTAACATTTGATACATATAACATTTTCTATTTAGTGGTACACGAATATCCTTTCTGCTAATGAAGTTATTGAGCATGCATATGTTTTGTCTTATCCAAATATATTTATTTTTTGTTTTTTTTTGTGCACATTAAAATAAACCTTATTCTAACTCTGTAAGATTGTTTGGCAAATTATGGGGAACCGATCGGTGGAAAACGAAAAAGTATGTTTTCATTAAAAACAATTTTTTCAAAAAAATATCAAATCTACCAATTTTATTTTAAACAGATAAACTGCTAATTTAAAACAATATATAGTGGATTTCTAATTGAGCGCTAAATAAATATATATTTATTTTTGATCCTTTGATCGTGAATTTAAACTATTTAAAGCAAAGACAGATTACCATAAGTACTAAATATAGCATTTGGTTATTATTCCCATAATTTATAAAAAAAATAAGCCTTTTTATGTTTCGTCGACATAAAAATGTAACTCCTAAACATTAACAAATCATATAAAATAACCTTGTTAGAACTTTACGCTTAGTTATGAATATAACCTTATAATCTGATATAATTCGTTGCATGTTAGATACTTATATCATTTTGCAGTACTTATTTAATTACATCTTTCTAAAAGCCTAAACATTGCAAGCCTAGAATACGTAGGTAATGGCAAGGGGTTGAGGTCTGGTTTTCTGGCCCTTATTTCAGTGGCAATGGCTTAAAAAATAAAGGAATCCAGGTTTTATGCGAGAATTTGAATTTATAGGATAGGTGTGTATTTTTCATTAAGAATCAGTCTCACAAGTGCAACTTTTTGGACTTTGGAAAATATTATTTGTCAGGGAAGGGGCTCCTGCGAAATATTTACATTCCTGGGTAAACACTTTAGAATAATAAATATAATAACCTGATATGTGTAATCTGATCTATATAGATTTTTTTTAGGAAAAAAATTGCTTTAGCAAATTTAATAACGATGGTCTAACGTGTTTGTTTTTGCCACACTAAATATATTTTTAAGCAATGCATGTTCTAACCTAAATATATAAATTAAGAAAACTAGAATAATTATAGTAGCTACACATTTATCTTTTGTTTTTAAGTTTTTGTATGGTCTTTTTAGTTGATTTTCCCTTATTCTTACGTATTCTAGATGTGTGAAGACGGTAACCAAAAATTATTTTCCTATAGTGGTAATTTATAGATACATGATCTGATACAATGTTCAATGAATCAATACAATCTTCTAACATGAATCTACTTTTGTTTGAAGGCTTTCTTTATGCAAGGAATGTCCGTTAGAAATAAACCAAAGCCTTTCTATACGTCATTTTGATTTACAACTATCCTTGTATAAACAAGGCAATTATTACTAATTATAGTGTTCTAATATAGTTATTCCAGTGGCGTGCAGTGCCTTTTGAAACAGGGTAGGCAATAATAAATTACTATGTTCTTAAAGTTACTCCTTAAAAGTGTTTCTGTCTTGCAGTCTTCAGTCCATAAACAGTTTAAACTTAATTTATAGTGACTTAAAACCCTTTGTCCAAAAAAAAATGCACTAGTTCTTTCCAAAAAAAATCGGTTTAATAATACTGCTGTTTTTTTAAGTCATGTAACAGTAATAGTTAAATTCTTTAAATACGTGTTTTTCAAAGAAGTGCGACTTATTGTCGAAAACGATCGTACTGACTGTAATTTTATTGTTATTAAATTTGCTAACTTTAATAATAAAGGAAATACACGACACATTTTGTTATCTTCACAAAATTTAAGCATTTCGAATGGACTAATTGTAGAATATTTGGATGAAAAATTTAAACAATTAAATTAATGTTTCAGTCTGTAAACTAAACATTTTTCAGTACATGTTTATAATTTATTTAAGTATATAAGAGGGCAAAAAAGCCAGACGAAACTGATGAATTATTGCTATAATAACCCATATTATGATTCGGCAGCATGCCGATTATAATCAATATTACGACATATTTGTCTCACTGGCACGAAAGCACTGCTTTTGGTTTCCATAAGGTTTTTAACGGTGATCGAATTTTGCTTGCCTATTAGCTCATGTTATGTGATGCTTTTCTGGCGGAATAATTTTAGGTGGTTCTGCACTTTTTTTTAATTTTTGATGATGGATGGTGGATTTTATAATAATTTTATGGAAAAAGAGCCATAATAATTTAAAATTATTACGAGAATTCTGACAAAACAAAAATAGATTACCCACTCATTTTCACATGGTAGGTAATGCTTTTTTGCCTATATTGTATAAACGACACTAAGTTATTCCGTTAATTTCAAATGTAAAATGAATACAAGCAAGTAGCCAGAAATTCAGTTCAGGGAGGCTCAAAATAAAAAATTTGGTTCGGGAGGGGGGGTTCAACGGTTCAATCTCAAAAAATTAGAAAAAAGTAGGCCTATATCAAAATATTTTTAGTTTCGGGGGGGGAGGAGACCAGACCCCAGGACCCCCCATGCCTGAACGAATAGGAAACTTATACTATGTAGTATGTAGTATTTAAACATAAATATATTAAAATATTAAGTTTTAATGGAAATATAGATTCGAGCTAAATATATTTTTAAATTCAATAAATTTTATCTGGAGCGTACATCCGTAACGTTTAAAATTTAATTGACCCAATTTGAACCCTGAGCGGGGGAGAATCTTTTCAAGAGGAAAATACTCGTTCAGGAGGAAATAGGCAGTATGATATATGGATCGCATTCAAATCAAAGTATTTACAAATGTACACATGAGTTCCTTTTGGAAAGATGGGAGGTGTTTAACACATTTTTGAAGTAGAAATAATGTCAATTAAAAACATAATGCAAGTCGTCTGAAAGTAATGCAGGAAGTCATAATATGCATTTGTTTTGTTAATTAAGCTTAGAATATCACAATCAATCAAAATCAGTAAACAAATATAGGGTGTTCCATTTAAAAAATAAAAGTTAATAACAGGAATTCGAAAAAAATTTTAAAATTATGCCCTAATTATTAAGTCACTTATTTATGTCTTCCGGTGTACTACGAATCAGTTTAAAAGATCTGGTAAAAACGGGGAAATAAATGCATTGGTGATCTCGTGAAATAAACAAGAGGCAGGCTTGGGATGATGCGCCTTGACGGCATCCGTAAGATTGCTGAAGAAATGATTAAATCATAATATTAGTACAAATTAGGGATGAATCAAGAAGTAAGGTGAAATACAATGACCAGGAGTGGATTTCAGAGGTCTGAGATTGAAAAATACATAACATTAGTGGTAATTTTGTTAGCTAACGCAACTAGGATTTTCTTTGATATTACCAGCGAACATTAACAAGACAAGAAGGGATACAGTCTGTCGGAACTTTTATGTTGTGCTTACAATAACGTGCCGACAAATCCGAGAAAATCATACAGCTGTGCAGGTGCCCGTGCTTTTACGAGGTTGATGCAAACCGCTAGCGACTAAAAACAATAAACCTTCACCTGCCAGGGTGATTTAAAAACGAGTTTAAAAATATCTATCCATAATTATTGTTATTGTCACCTATTTTGCTCTACATGTACTAAAAGAAAAAAGGGGAAAACGTCAAGTTGTAATTAATAGATCTTAATATAATTATAAAAAGTACTGTTTGTAAAAATTAAGTAAAAAAGGAAATTAATTGTTGAAAATTTTAATCCAAGATGGCGGAATAAAATGGCGGCTTAATAAAGTATTTAAAAATTCAGTCTAAAAAATTAATTATGTTATAAAGATAAACTAGTAAACCTGTGGTACTAATTCAAGATGGTGAAACAAAACGGCGGCCAAATAAAATATTTGTAATCGTGAAAAAAATCATCTCAGGTTTTACATATTTTCAGGTTTTAGCGTCCCTAGATGCTAAAAAATATGTTTCATCAAATCCGTCGGTCCGTCTGTCAATTTGTCTGTCGGTCTGTCAGTTCGCGACATAGCTTAAAACCTACTCATCAGATTAACTTCCAATTTCGGCAAAAATTAAAAGTCATATGGGGATAACCTGGTAATATTTTGGTAAAAATTCAATATGTCGAAACAAGATGGTGGACTAGTGAAAAAACTCAAAAACTAATTATTCAATTTCATCAAATTTTGCACAAAAATCAAGTGTTAAAAATAAACTGTAAACATTTTGATATGAATAAAAGATAGCAAATCAAAATGGTGATCTAATGAAATATTTAAAAAATCGGCGTGAAAAAACTACTTATTAGATTAATATCAAATTTTGTGCAAGCAATAAATGTGATATAGAGATAAACTGGTAAAGTTGTGGCACGAATTCAAGATGATGGAACAAAATGGCGGCGAATAATTTTTCAAAAATTCAATTGACAATAAATTTTATAGAAAAATTAAATGTGATATAGGGATAAACTGGCAGAATTCAACATGATGTAACAAAATGCCGGTGTTTGTTAATGTAAAAAGTACTTACTGAATTTATTTTTAATTATGCCCAAAAATCAAGTGTAGCATAGGTAGAAACTAGTAAAATATTGGTAGGAATCCAATAAGATAGAAAAAAATGACACCCAATAAAAATGTTTGAAAGGTAACAAAGACTATTATATTGAACTAAATTGGGCCACTCTTCACTATTCCTGATAAAAGAAAAGATTCATAACAAGTTCCTGCTAAAGAAAATTTTCCAATTTTTTTATAGATAGCCAGTAATGTAAACACTAGAGCATTGCCGTCCGTACTTACAAGATTTATATAGTCGTATGGAAACACTTTTAAAGAACTATTTTTTGTCATTATTGGTACATCGACATTTTTATATTCTTCGATCATATCAGGAGTTACATTAACCAAAATTTTATTAATATCTTGGAAACCTTTTGCACCTTCGACCTCATTAAGATATTTTTGAGTAAATAATTTCTTGAATCCCTTACAAAATTGTATTGTGGTTGGATTTCTCAAATTTCCGCCACAATTTCTTATCAAGACAAAAAAAAATCGATGAAACCCTGATTAGGGTTTCTTGTTAAAAGAAATGAATAATTTTTCCGTTTTATAGTTTCCCATAAGGATAGAACGCAGTTAATCTTAATTTTGCAGCCATTTACCAAGCACAAAACACTATTAAGTAAATTGGTAAATGCATATTTTAATTTTAAAAAATAAAAAATTAGTTTCATGCTGCGCGCCGGCAAATATAAAGACAATTGGTATATATTAATGTTCGATGGTATGTTTCATTACTTTATTCTACGATGGACAACCGGTTTATGTATCTCGCCCGGCAGCGATTTCGAGGGATCGAAAAAGCATATTCGAGTGAGATAGGTATATCAAGGGAAGGAACTTCGAGTGCTTCTTCTTGTTTTGTTAATGTTCGGTGGGATTACATAGAAATCAACTGGTAAAATTTTGGTACGAATTCAAGATGGCGAAACAAAATGGCGGCTTAATAAAATACTCTCAGTCTGAAAAATCTACTTAATAGAAATATCAAATTCTGTGCTAGAGTTAATAGTGGTATAGAGATGAACTGATAAAACTTTGGTACGAATTTAAGATGGCGGAACAAAATGGCGACCGAGTAAAATGTGTGCAATCGCGAAAAAAATCAAGTATTAAGTGTAACATAGAGATAAACTGTTAAAATTGTAGTACGAATTCAAGATGGCGAAACAAAATGGCGGTCAAATAAAATGTTTAAAAAAACAACGTAAAAAATCTTATTATTTAATTGTAGAAAAATTAAATGTGACATAGAGATAAACTAATACGAATTCAACATGACAGAACAAATGGCGTAATCAAGGTAAAAATAACTTATTCAAAGTATATTTAATTATTATTTAAAAATCAAGTGTGGCATGGCATATATATATATATATATATATATATATATATATATATATATATATATATATATATATATATATATATATATATATATATATATATATATATATATATATATATATATATATATATATATATATATATATATATATATATATATATATATATATATATATATATATATATATATATATATATATATATATATATATATATATATATATATATATATATATATATATATATATATATATATATATATATATATATATATATATATATATATATATATATATATATATATATATATATATATATATATATATATATTTACATATATATATATATATATATATATATATATATATATATATATATATATGTATGTATATATATATATATATATATATATATATATATGTTGATTTTTACTCCTTCACGGATGGAAAAATACAATGTGTTTTCATTCCGGGTGTACATCCGTTCACTACTGTCGTTCTGAAAAGAACAGTTTTGCTGACGTTTCGCCAAAATCACATTTGGCATTTTCGAAGCTTTCTTTCTCGCGTCCGAATAGAGTCTCTATGAAGTAAGTTCCTTGTTGCTGGCTACAAGCACCTACTGGCAGGGGTGACAAACGACAGCGGAGGTACGAGAACGTATTTTCTTCAAAAAATTGGTAACATTGAGTTTACTTTCTTATAGTAGTTTCTAAATGACTGCAATTTTGACCAACTATTGCCTATAATTAGACAAATAGATGGTTGTTTCCAGCAGGGGCAGAAACGACAGTGGCGTCATAACATAGAATTTTCATAGAAAGATGTTAAAATTCAGTTAACTTCCTTATAGTAGCTTAAAATTATCTGAAATTTTAACCACTTAATGGATATACATAGACAAATATACAGCTTTTTCGTAATGGGGTTGACATACGTCAGCGGCGGCACGAGACTGAATTTTCTTCAAAAAAATTGCTAAAATTCAGTTTACTTTCTCAAAGTAGTTTCTGAATGACTGCAATTTTGAACAACTGTTGCCTGACATACAACAATAGCGTCACGAAACCGAATTTTATTTAAAAAAAATGTTAAAATTCAGTTAAATTTCTTATAGTAGCTTGAAATTATCTGAAATTTTAACCACCTAATGGATATACATAGACAAATATACAGTTTTTTTGTAGTGGGGGTGACATACGTTAGCGGCGGCACGAGACTGAATTTTCTTCAAAAAAATTGCTAAAATCGAGTTTACTTTCTTAAAGTAGTTTTTAAATGACTGCAATTTTAACCAACTATTGCTTACAATTAGACAAATAGATGGTTTTTTTCCAGAAGGGGTGACATACGACAGTAGCGTCTCGACATCGAATTTTCTTTTAAAAAAATGTTAAAATTCAGTTAACTTCCTTATAGTAGCTTGAAATTATCTGACATTTTAACCACTTAATGCATATACATAAACAAATATACAGTTTTTTTGTAGCGGGGTGACATACGTCAGCGGCGGCTCGGGATTGAATTTTCTCCAAAAAAATCGCTAAAATTGAGTTTACTTTCTTAAAGTAGTTTCTAACTGACTGCAATTATGAGCAACTATTGCCTACAATTAGACAAATAGATGGTTTTTACCAGCGGGGTGACATACGACAGTGGCGTCAAGACATCGAATTTTCTTTTAAAAAAAGGTTAAAATTCCATTAACTTCCTTATAGTAGCTTGAAATTGTCTGAAATTTTAACCACTTAATGAATAAACATAGACAAATATTTAGTTTTTTTTGTAGTGTGGTGACATACGTCAGCGGCGGCACAAGACTGAATTTTCTTTAATAAAATTGCTAAAATTGAGTTTCCTTTCGTAATTTCTAAATCAATGCAAATCAACCAATTATTGCCTACAATTAGACAAATAGATGGTGTTTTTCCAGCAAGAGTGACATACGACAGTGGCATCACGACATCGAATTTTCTTTTAAGAAATGTTAAAATTCAGATAAATTCCTTATAGTAGCTTGAAATTATCTGATATTTTAACGACTTAATATACATACGTAAACAAATATACAGTTTTTTTGTAGTGGGGGTGACATACGTCAGCGGCGGCACTAGGCCGAATTTACTTCAAAAAAATTGCTAAAATTAAATTTCTTTTTTTAAAGTAGTTTCTAAATAACTCAATTTTAACATTTTTTTTTAAATCGATGTCCTGACGTCACTGTCGTTTGTCACCCTTCTGGAAAAACACCATCTATTTGTCTAATTGTAAGCAATAGTTGGTCAAAATTGCAGTCATTTAGAAACCACTAATTTTAGCAATTTTTTTGAAGAAAATGCAGTCTTGTGCCGCCGCTGACGTATGTCACCCCCACTACAAAAAAACTGTAAATTTGTCTATGCATATTCATTAAGTGGTTAAAATTTCAGATAATTTCAAGCTACTATAAGGAACTTAACTGAATTTTAACATTTTTTTAAAAAGAAAATTCGATGTCGTGACGCCACTGTCGTATGTCACCCCTGCTGGAAAAAAACCATCTATTTGTCTAATTGTAGGCAATAGTTGGTCAAAATTGCAGTCATTTAGAAAGTACTTTAAGGAAGTAAACTCAGTTCAGTCTCTTGCCGCCGCTGACGTATGTCAACCCCATTACAAAAAAACTGTAAATTGGTCTATGTATATCTATTAAGTGGTTAAAATTTCAGATAATTTCAAGTTTCTATAAGGAAGTTAACTAAATTTTGCTGGAAAAATACCCTCTATTTGTCTAATTGTAGGCAATAGTTGGTCAAAATTACAGTCATTTAGAAACTACTTTAAGAAAGTAAACTCAATTTTAGCAATTTTTTTTAAGAAAATTCAGTCTCGTGCCGCTGCTAACGTATGTTACCCCCATTACAAAAAGCCTCTAAATTTGTCTATATATATCCATTAAGTGGTTAAAATTTCAGATAATTTTAAGCTACTATAAGGAATTTAACTGAATTTTAACATTTTTCAAACGAAAATTCGATGTCGTGACGCCACTGCCGTATGTCACATCTGCTGAAAAAAAAACCATCTATTTGTCTAATTGTAGGCAATAGTTGCTAAATTGCGTTATTTTAAAAATATTTTCTCCTGTGTATGATCTATAAAGATGTCATCAACTTAATTTGACTGGTCCACTGTAATTTTCTGTTGCCAGCTACTTGTAGCTAGCAACAGGGAGCTCACTTTACGGATTACGTTAATTACCATATAAGAAGGCTTAGAATTAGTCTTGAAACAAATTCTTATCTTAGACAGTAAATCCGGGAATCATACAGTATTGTTGGTAATCAATTTTTTTCGAGATTTATATTTAAAAAATGATTCGCCAGCTTTAATGCTGATGTATAATATGTAAGTTTTATTTTTTATTATTGAACTTATTTAAAATAGTATTGTGGAGAATATCTCTGAGGAAACCAAGCGATATCAATATTATCTGCCTTATTTAAACTTAACAAATAATTACCTTTGTTTAAGAGATACTTCGATTTAAGTAATGTATACGATTATATTATATTTTATATATCAAAAATTAAAATGAAATGCTTATGGTAAGGGAGCAGGAAAATGTGCAACTTAAAGTTGAATTATGTTATGAGGTGGGTGTTTTTTTATGAGTAATTATGCAACTTCTTCTGGATATGTTAAGTAGAAGAAGTATAGTACGTAGTACATTTCTAGTACAAATCTAATTGGTTGACATTTTTAACCCTATGCAAATAAATTACTTAGCAAATATATATAAGTGTAGTTGAAGTAGTGAAAATCTATTCAGAAGGTTAAAATAAAACAAAATTATTCAATTGTCTATAAGTAGGTATATTATAATTTAATTTATAGTCAAATGTTAGGATATTTAAATTATTTTAATTAACAGAAAGGCACATCAACTAAAGAGGAATACATTAAATATTTTGAAAATCAGTGTTTTATTTTTGAAAAAACGCTCGGCCTTGTCGATTTTATTTTATTGTTCTCCAATTTTTGAATATATATGCTACTATATAAGGTCACCCCCCATATTTTTGTATTTTTAGATTCTGCTTCGAATTTTTCATATAACTTACTATGTGTCAAAATTCAACTGTTTTTTAAATATTAATATCTGAAATTGAACACTTCTCGAAACCAATTTCAATCCTTTGAAATGCAATACGATTTTTATGTACTTAGCTCGATATTAGATCGTACGAAACAATTGCGGCATGATTTTTTATTTAAATCTTTAGAAACAAGTACTTAATAACAAAACACAGATATACACAGAACTTAAACAAAAAGATTCTCAAAAACTTTTGAAAATGTTGACCATTTGCAGCTCTACTGTGCCCTGGACAGTATTTACAATACAGTAGAGGAGAAGATATCAACACATTTTCAATATGGCCGACGCCGAGCGATAGCTCATAATAAATGTGACAAAAAGGCCGTGTATACGTGCCAAAACTGTAATAAAAAATTGTTAATGTAGCGAGGTGCAAAAAGTGTGTACATTTGTTACATCTAGCATGTCTGGAATAGGCTGCTGGACAGAAAAGTGCTGAATATATTCATGAAGCAGTCAAGGTTAGAAAAGAAAACTGAAGTGTAACTTAAATGAAGATTAACAAAAGTAGAACTTCTGAGAACTCTAGTAAAAGAACTGCAGAACAAGAACCGGATCCTTGAGCAGAATGGTCAGCTTTTAAATGAAAATGTAAATTTTATCGTCAAAAAATTGAAGAATTATAAAACATATAGTAACCAAGTATTCCAGTATGCAAAACTATAATATATTACACCAGCGATATATAAAATGGTAGGAACTAGAGTCTCAGGCAAAAAGATCTGAGATCCCAAACTAACCAGAACTGAGACAACTACTGAGATCAACACAAACGTCATGGCGGTAGCCCAGAAACTTGCTTCCATTGCTGCTCCGCCACCGATCTTTACAAAAAGTGACACTATTGCAGACAGCTAGACAGTAGTCAAAAGTCGAAATAAAAACAAAAGAGCAATGAGTAACAAACTGATTTATAAAAAAGGTCATAAGCCCTTTAGAGGCAATAATGAATATGTCACCACTTTTAAGGCTGCCATCAGGAATTCATTTTTGTTTCTGTCTGACCTAGCACCGGAGATAACCTGTGAGAATGTGAAAACATTCCTAAAAAATAATAGCTTTAAAGGATACACCTGCGAAAAAGTGAAGACAAAGAAAGAAAAGTACATTTCGACCTGCTGTACTTCCTGACGACATCAACAAGTATCTGTGTTCAAGTATTTGGCCATAAGGGGTTGTAATCAACCATTTTCGAAACCTGCAGCGCCAGCGGATGGCTACAAAAAATTCGCGCCTACTAAAATAAGAACCAATCAAACTTCGACACCTGTGAATACAGCAGATTCAGATAATTCGAAAGGCGTGGTAAATCACACGTCAGCTAGTTTTTGGTGTTTTGCACTACAGTACCAGGTCAGTTCAAAATAAAATCCACGAGCTTGAAGTATCACTGATGGACTTAAACTTGTCAGTAGTTTGCCTCACCGAGACTTGGGTATCTAGTGAAGAGGCAAAACATTTTAATAAAGACGCCTTTGTTACAGCATCTTTTTCAACGAGGATGTCTAGTATTGGAGGACGGACTGCAATTCTGGTTAATAGACAGGTTGATTTTGCCATGCTATAACTTATCTTCATGGCTTAATAAAATATTAAGGGAGGTGACAGGTTTCCAAAACATCCACTCGATAAAAAACTCAGTGAGGTTGGCAAACCATCTTAAAAACATTAAAATACCTAATGAAGCTATCCTAATATAACTAGATGTCAAAAACTTATTCCCTAGTATACCTCGTGATGAGTGTATAGATTTAGTTCGAGATCTATTAGTAAAAACGCATCTTCCAGATATAGTTAAAGATAACCTTATCTCGCTTCTCTCTTTAGTCCTCGACCAAAACTTTTTTAAATTTAAAGGCATGTTTTTTAAACAACTAACGGGTTTAGCTATGGGGTCTTGCCTGTCTACATTTCTCAGCGAAGTCTTTATAAACCACTTAGAGAGTAACATCATGAGAAGTCATTTTGCGTGCCATCTGATCACATATAAGAGATACGTGAATGATATTTGCGTGATCTGGAATGGAGATGACCAAGAGTTGTCTGATTTTCTGAACTTTATAAACACCCTCCATAACAAAATTACCTTTAGCCTGGAGAAAGAAAGTCTTGGTAAGCTACCTTTCCTAGATCTTTTGCTTATAACAAATGGTAGCCGAATAGAGTTCGAGATGTTTAGAAAATCATCTTCCACAAACAACATTATACAGTTTCATTCCAATTCCCCACATACACATAAATTTGCAGCTTTTAATTCTTTCTTTTGTAGACTTTTTAAAATACCCCTATCTAAGGACGCTTTTAAAAAAGAACTAAATACTATTAAGTCAATAGCATTTAACAACGGCTTCTCGCAAAATTCTATCAACAAATTATACTTTAAGTTCTTTAACAAATATAAAATGTCCTTTAACGTTATACATGATGCCTCAAATAATGACAAAATTTTTAAAACTATTTCTTATTTTGGAAATATTTCAACCCAGTTGGCTAAATTTTTTAAAGGGTTAAATATTTCTATCGCCTTTAAAACTATCAACCAACAGAAAAGACATTTAGTGAGCATGAAAGATAAACCTGAATTTCTGTCAAAGTCGGGTGTTTATGCTTTGAGGTGTGGAGAGTGTCCTGCCACATACATAGGACAGTCAGGACGAAAGATCTTAACAAGAGTCCAAGAACACGTTCATTTGGTCAACAAACATAAAAATACAGATATCACAGACACAAAATCAGCATTCGCTAACCATCTTCTATCTACAGGCCACCGATTTTCTACATCGGATGACGTAACAGTTATCCATGAATGTCAGAAGGATAAAAAATTGGACCTTTTGGAGAATATGGAAATAACCAAAGCTAAAAAGAACCCTGTTTTATGTTGCGTGAATGATATATTTAATTTTGAACCGAACCTCATCTTTAATAATTTACCTAACAACTAAAAACCCAAAACGAAATATTGTTATAGTCCCGAATAGCAATAAATCTATTATTATTGCCTCTCACCTAGAAGATACGGGTTGAAATCTAACCACTGGTATATCTCTTTTTTTATTTTTCATTATTGTATTACTACCTTATTTATTTATAATTTAAGCATAAGGAGTTTTTATACATACATTTGATGACATTTCGTTTCAACCCTTAGACAAGGAAAGAGAGAGAAGACTGAAATTCGAGAGGACGCCATTTTAAGGTGGCAAATATCCGTGGTGGCATCAAAATTATTTCGAGGCATTGTGCTTAAATTTTGACTGAAAGACTAGATTATTTTTAGTATTTCACTATGGTGAATTGTTGTGCTTATGGTTGCAAATCTCGGAGTACGAAAAAAGAACCTGGAATTACGTTTCATAGGTAAGAATTAAACACTTGTAATTTTTAGCGACTCCTATTTTTAAAAATATCTTGGTTGGTAATAGCTTTTCAAACATAAAACTTATTCAGTGTAATATGTATCTTTAAAAGAACGTACTCCAACAATTTGAACTTCGTCCTTGAGGATTTTCATTCATGTTATCTTAATTGAGTAATAAATTATGCCGTTCCAAACATCGTTTTCCAGTGGCGTGGGTAATTCTGTTAAACAAAAATTACGTTCTTAATTGACTGTTGTAATGAGTGATTGGTAAATCTATTATTTTAGAGTAACTGTTTAAACTGCGTTTGTTATTTCTAAATAACAGGTTTTTGTTGATGATCTGTTATTTTACTTCCTTTGTGTTTTTTGTTTTTGTTTAAATTTGGGGTTTTGGAGAACGATAATTAATATATTTGAAGTTAATTGTTTTTCTGTTGAGTTATTACTAGACAAATAAAAAAACTAAATATTAGAGCAATTAACAGAACCTGTGCATCTCAATAAAAAAGAGAGATTTTAATCAAACACGTTCAATTTAATATAAAACAGGCTAACTTCCTGTTTTTTTAAGTAATAAATACATGAAGTATCATAAAATATCTATTAATCGTTTTTTAATTCAGAGCTAAAATTTTATTTCAAGTAAAATTCTAATTCAGTTCTAAATATTCGTAAAACTATTACATTGTTTAATGTAAAATACAAGCTTTGGCCCAAAGAAAATTGTTCTAAAACAATAACTAAATCTAAAATAAAATTTAGTTTTGTATGATAATATCTGCTTGGTCAAACAACTGTTACACCACCGCTACAACAGATAAATTATTCCACTTTGTTTCAGCCGTTTCTGTAATGTGCTACTAATATAGTAAACTATTTGTTTAATGTTATATAAAAAAAAGCTGTAATGAACTGTTATTTCTGAATAACAACTGTAAAACAACAGATTGCTAAATAAAAACTGACCACTAGCTGGAATTGATAATGCACTCATTATTTTATATAAATTGAGATCCTAAGAATTTATTATTTTTTCAGATTTCCGAAAGATACTAGAAGGCATGATCTTTGGATTAAAAACATGCAAATTATAGATTGGAAGCCTACAAAAAATGATAAACTTTGTTCAAAGTACTTTGAACCAAATTTGTTTTATCATATTGGGGATAGGACTTGTCACAATTTTTAAGATAGGTGAATATCCTGGTCTCAAATTATCGCCCAATATCTCTACTGCCAATACTTTCTGCTGGTGAATGCAAAGTCTTTGGGTTGCAGATAAAGGCCTAAGAATACTTGCAGGCTTGAAGTTTCGCAGACGATTGCAGACATGCTAACCTCAATATACGCACCTTTCCCTCAGTTTACATATTTAATATGCATTAAAAAGAATGAACATCTTTACGTCCAGCACAGGGATGTGTGCCATGCCACTAGCAACAAAGATGACCTTGGAGCCCCTTATTGTAGACTTCAAAGGTGCTAGAATAGACCAGAATATGTAGCGGTTAAGCTTGCATGTCAGACAATTGCCCTTTAATAGTATGAAACAAAGAGTGAGACTTTTTACGCAAGAATCCGTTTTATAGTGTGTTCTTAAATTTTAATTAAAATTTTTAAAATATGTAAATAGTATTTGAACATGTTTTCCATATATTACAATAAAATAGATTTTAGTCTAGTAGGTATCTTAAGATTTTATAAAATTTAATGTTTTTACAGTCAGTAAGATATAATATCAGCAATAAAACAACAAATAATAAAAATATATTGTGTTTAAAATGGCGAATATATGTATCAGGTGTTTTACCGGAATACTTGGCTTGCGAACAAAAATATTAACATTTTATCATAATTTGATATCGATAAATTTTGATCTTTTTTATCTTAATGAACAGGGTCGTTCTTATGGGTGTGCACGTTGTGCGGCCGATTCTAGAGCGGTCAAAATAGAATCAAGCAAAAATAATAATAATAATAAAACAAACGATATTTTAGAAAATGTAATCCTTTGTCTCTGCTTTTAATACATCAGACTACAGGATATTGCGTTAGTTTGAACTTCGATTTTTAGTTATTTCCAGGAACCATGTACTCTTATTTTTTCTTTCCTTGTGATCTCGTTAGATATATTTAGACTGGCTAAGGAAAAGCGTACATAGAAATCTATAAAACTTTACCTGGGTTTTTATAAATCATAATTTTGAATTTAATATTGCCTACTTTATTAATTTAGTTTTAGGAGTGGTTTGGTTTTTTAAATGTAAGTTTATTTACTCGACAAACAGCTTATTTCTTGATTTGTGACCCAACATAAAAATGGGTTGTTATTCCTTTAGAATCAAAATTAAATAACATTTTTATCGATTGAATTATCTATACATATATAACATATATTACTTTTTTACTTTTATTCAATATATTGAAGTAAGTGAGATTTTAAGACGAATCTTCTGAATTTTTTAAAATTCCAGTTTTAAGAGGGTAAAAAGGCTCAGTGTTTTTATTTTTTTACAATGTCCATTTAACAAAATGTGATTTTGATCCAATATCTTCATCAAGGGTTCTTGAAAATCATTACATTACTTTAAAATACATTTCTGAATTTTTGAAAATTTCCTTCTTAAAAGGTTGCCTAAAAAGATGATTAATTAATTAATGGTTTTAAAAAATACTTATCTAAGGACAAATTCTTTTATTATTTTTTTTTTAAATCTACACTTAAAAGGGTAAAAATTAATTTATATTTTTTCAGTATCTCTTTAACCAAAATAGATTGTAAAACAATACTACAACAGTTTTCTTTTTTTTTTCTCTCAAACTTGGCCTTACAATCTTAGTGTACAACTGCATTCAAATATAGTTATTTTTAAAAAATGTTTAAATTTTCTGAAGTTCAATTCAAAATCAGGAAAGGAAAAATTTGTTTATACCTTTTAACAAAACCTCTATAGATAAGTGATATTTTTAACAGATTCAATACCAATAATAATCTAAAAATCGATTCCTAGATGTTCTGTAATTACACCCTTAATGGTTAAATCAATTTGCGATTTTTTTTTCAAATTTCAACCTGAAGAAAATGGTAGAGTAGACCATTCAATCATTCAAATCGATTTAATGAATTCGCAAGTACAAGGTCTAGGAAAAAAAAAATGAATTCCGGCCGACCAGATGCCGGGAACATGAGTCTAATATAGAAGTCATCTGGATTTCTCTAACTAACTCTACTGGAGAAAAGAACTACATATGTAGGTAAGTCGGAAAAAAAATATGACAGATTGATAGTGCTTTAAATGCAATATGTTCTATCTATAAATAAATACATTGATTGAAACGTATATAACTTCTATTGTCATTAGATGTAAATACCCGACATATTTTTGTTAAATAGATATAATAAAAATCAAAAAAGAAAAAAAAATATTTCACAAAAAATAAAAAATTTATAACAATAAAATCTCGTATCAGGCATATTTCAGTTTGTGCCGCAGGTCTAAGCAACTCATGAAAAGGGACTATAAGGACTTCACTGAATCCTTGGAGGTAAAAATTACCACAAACGCAAAGAAATTCTAGAAGCAAAAAAATTCAAACCACATAGTCTTCACTTTGAAGATCACGTTGCAGTATTGTAATCGTGAAAAAATCGGTCTCCCAGATTTTTTCAAATCTTCACGTTTCAGGGTCCCTAGATGACAAAAAACATGTTTTCTCAATTCCGTCGGTCTGTCTGTCTAAGGGTCGTATGGCGATGACCTGGTAAGATTTTAGTAAAAATCGAGTATGGCGAAACAAAATGGCGGCTTAGTGAAATGTAAAAAAAATTCTTTTTACAAAACTACTCATCCAATAATGTATCTCAAATTTTGCAAAAACATCAAGTATTATATTAGAATCAACTGGTAACATTTTGGTACGAATCCAAGATGGCGGAACAAAACGTCGGCTTAATAAAATATTTAAAAATTCAGCATGAAAAACTGCTTAATGGTTTGATTTCAAATTGTGTACCATAAGTAATTGTGATATAGGGATCAATTTGTAAAACAGTGGTACTAATTCAAGTTGACGAAACAAAATGGCGGCCAAATAAAATGTTTGTAATCGTGAAAAAAATCACCCTCTCAGGTTTTACATATCTTCACGTTTTAGCGTTCCTAGATGCCAAAAAATATGTATCATTAATTCCGTCGGCCCGTCTGTTGGTCTGTCAGTCAGTTCGCAGCATAGCTTAAAAACTAACCCGAGTGACTTCAAATTTTGATAAAAAATTAAGAGAAATGTTAAAAAAATATTATGATAAAGCTACTTGTCGAATTTATTTCAAATTTTGCACAAACATCAAGTATTATGTTGAAATCAAATTTTGGTACGAATGCAAGATGGTGGAACAAAACAAAAAACCAAAAACTACTTAATGATTTCAAATTGTGTGACATAACTAATTATGGTATAGGGATCAACTAGTAAAACTGTGTTACTAAATCAAGATGGCGGAACAAAATTGCGACCAAATAAAATTTTGGTAATCGTGAAAAAATCATCCTCACAAGTTTTACAGTGTGACAAGCGAATGAACCTTATCAACGCCTGAAGGGGCAGGTGCGAAGTTATTTGAATCAGATTATTACTCATTAATATTGATAACAATAATACTAATAATAATAATAATGATAATAATAATAATAATGATAATATCAATAAATATTACTTTTGGACTTCCCTCGTAAAAGGGAAGATTGTAATCATGAAAAAAATCACCCACCGAGATTTTTGCAGATTCTTACATTTTTGGGTCTGTAGACCTCGGAAAACATGTTCTCCCATTTCTATCGCTGTGTCTGTCGGTCTGTCTATCTGTATGCGGCATAGCTCAAAAACTATTTATCCACTATCTTTAAAATTTAGTCAAAAACCATAGATCATAAGAGGATAAAATGGTAACATTTTGGTGAAAATCCATTAAGGCGAAACAAAATGGCGGTCTAGTGAAATATTATTACTAAGAAATACTAAGATTATGTGGTAATTAGCTGGTTAATGTTGGTTTGAATTTAAGATGGCGAAACAAAATGGCGGCTTAATAAATAATTTAACAATTCGGCCCGAAAAGACCATTTTATAGATTGATTTCAAATTTTGCTCTAGAAATAATTCTTGTATAGAGATGAACTGGTAAAATTTTGGTACGATTTCAAGAGAGCAAAACAAAATGGCGGTCAACTAAAATATTTATAAACATGGAAAAAGATCAATATTTTACGTATCTTCGTATTCTAGCGTCCCTAGGTCCCAAAAAAATAGAGTTTCTTTTGATCTGTCTGCCTGTTTGTCTCTTTGTTAATTTGCGGCATAGCTAAAAATCTACTTGCCATATTAAGTTTAAATTTTTGTCAAAAATTAAGGATTGCATGACAGTGACCTGATAATATTTTGGTAAAATTCCAATACGGCGCGGCGGAACAAAATGGTGGCCTAGTGAAATGCTAAAAAGTATATTGCTAAAAATGTAATTAACTAATGTATCTAAAATTCAGCACAAAATTCGAGTGTTACACAGGAATGAGCCCATAAAATTTTGGTTCAAGGCGCAATTGTTCAAAAACTATTAGTTCCACAAAGCCTGGTTTTGGTGTACATAAAGTACTTAACAATGACTATTATTTCATCAAAGGCTTCCACCACATCTTCAAAAAATAAGGACATGCATTTTTGGAAAAAGCTTTACATAGTCAACTTTAGATGTTTTGGTCACAAAACTACATAACGGACATTTAGAATACACCGTGTATAGAAAACCAACACATACAGACAGATATTTAAACGCAAAATCACATCATCACCCAGCACAAATTCAAGCTGTGGCAAATACTCTAATATCTAGATCCGTGCGACTAACTGAAACACAGACGAGACAAAACGAACTCAAGGTAATATCTAGTGCTTTAAAGAAAAATGGTTACACAAATCGCACCATAGAGAAAGCTATTAATGCACAGGTTTCCCGAACAACGAACAACAAAAAATATGAACCGGGAAGGCAACGAGTAGTCTTACCATATGTAAAAGGCACAATAGACAGAATCGGAAGAATTCTTAGGAAACACAACATACAAACAATACACAAGCCACAAACAACTATAGGTAAACTACTTGGAAACCCAAAAGATAAATCAAACTGGAAAACCACGGAGTATACAGTATTCCGTGCCACGACTGTGAAAAGTTGTACGTAGGGCAAACTATCAGGCGAATATCAGCAAGAGTGGAAGAGCATAAACTCAGCATCAGAAATAAACAAACAACCTCAGCTTTATTCCTACATCATCAGGAAACCGGCCATAAAATAAATTTCGATGGGTGTAGGGAGATTGCCAATATAGAAAATTATAAGACCAGAATAATCCGAGAAGCCATAGAAATTTCAAAACAAGGTGATTTGAATAAAAGGGACGAATCATTAAAAGTATCAACAGTATGGAAGACAATAATCGACAAATCTAAAATCGCAAAAACTCAAGCGCAATTAGCGCAACAACAGCACCATCCGGAAAACATAAATATATATATATATATATATATATATATATATATATATATATATATATATATATATATATATATATATATATATATATATATATATATATATATATATATATATATATATATATATATATATATATATATATATATATATATATATATATATATTTATATATATATAAACTCTCAGAGTTGCAACTGCATGGATGCTAGTCGCCTGAAAATGCCTTTTTGTTTGATAAGTTTGATTACTCACAATACGTAATTTATAACATCATAAATTTTCAGCTTTTATTAAACAATCGTAATGTATTATTAACATTATAGCATTGTTCACTTCAGACGTTCTATCAAACATCTCATTATATATATATATATATATATATATATATATATATATTATATATATATATATATATATATATATATATATATATATATGTATATATATATATATATATATATATATATATATATATATATATATATATATATATATATATATATATATATATATATATATATATATATATATATATATATATATATATATATATATATATATATATATATATATATATATATATATATATATATATATATATATATATATATATATATATATATATATATATATATATATATATATATATATATATATATATATATATATATATATATATATATATATATATATATATATATATATATATATATATATATATATATATATATATATATATATATATATATATATATATATATATATATATATATATATATATATATATATATATATATATATATATATATATATATATATATATATATATATATATATATATATATATATATATATATATATATATATATATATATATATATATATATATATATATATATATATATATATATATATATATATATATATATATATATATATATATAACCAACGGAGCAGTTGTTTTTGATGGTTCCATTTTTTGTCATCGTCGTATTTTTCCTTACCTCAGCCTGCTTCTATAATTCAGAGTCAGCAAGAGCGATCAGATATGAAGGCTTAAAAATAACCTAAATTTACCTACAATATTATACAATAAAGAGTCGATTTTTGACCTGAGATAAAGCGATATCTATAATACTTGTTTGAAGGTCGAAAACGATGAAGAATGTTCACTAAACTCATTCTCTCAGACTTGCATTGCATTTATTTTGGGTTTCTCAATATTTCAAATGGTAACATCGTTTTTGAATGTAAAGTATAGTGATGTCGCGAGACGAGAAAAGGCGAGCTTAAGGCTTCATCTCGTCTTGTCTGGACTCTGGCTAATCTCGTCTCGAAATTTTTGTCGAGACAAGATGAGATCAGGTCCATGTCTGGTCTTGTCTCGAAAAATCTCTTTAAGTATATTAAACTATCCGGTTAAAGGTTATATAAATAATATGTTTACTGAAGATGAAGTTCTAGCTATAAACTCTCAGAGTTGCAACTGCATGGATGCTAGTCGCCTGAAAATGCCTTTTTGTTTGATAAGTTTGATTACTCACAATACGTAATTTATAACATCATAAAATTTCAGCTTTTATTAAACAATCGTAATGTTTTATTAACATTATAACATTGTTCACTTCAGACGTTCTATTTAATAACTTTTTAATTTACAAAATGTCAGCTTTGATAAAGTAACTTTTTGACATTTTTCTTTGCTGCAAGTTTGAACTCTTCCGGGGTTTCCTGTTCTAACAATGTGGTGTTTGCTATAGGGGATGCATTTTTATCCTAAATAATAAATATTTCAATATATATATATATGTATATGTATATATATATATATATATATATATATATATATATATATATATATATATATATATATATATATGTATATGTATATATATATATATATATATATATATATATATATATATATATATATATATATATATATATATATATATATATATATATATATATATATATATATATATATATATATATATATATATATATATATGTATATATATATATATATATATCTATATATATATATATATATATATATATATATATATATATATATGTATATATATACAGGGTGCCTCCGGTTAAGTCGGCACCATTGCTAACTTCCTTATTATTGGAGATATGAGGTCGGTTAAATTAGCAAACTAGTAGCATTTTTTCTGCTGATTAAGATAGTGAAATCAGAAAAACAATTGAACATCGCGTCTTCGAGTTATTCCAAAAAATTTATATTTTTTCAATGGAACACCCTGTATATTTTTCGACATGTTATGACGAACGTTAGCAAATCGTCCTAAGAATAAAAAAGTTCATATGCACTATCTGCCTAAACCTAATAATAACAAAGTTATAACGATATTTTACTAACAGTCAAGTTGGCCATGAAATTAAAAATAAAAACAATTGATTGGGTGGCTTGGCGATATAAATGGCAGTTTGTAGATGAGGGGCGTTTTGTTGTAGCAGAAAAATAATATATTTACAGTTTTAGTTGCTAAAGCTTGTTTTAAAATGTTGTTCACGCATATTGAAAAATGTGATATGTTAGAAACATACCTTATGTGTAGGAAAAATAGTACTATGGCAATACAAGAATACCGCCGAAGATTCCCTACTCGTAATTTACCGGACAGGAGGTATTTTTTAGTTCTCTATAGAAAATTTAAAAGTAACGAGGAGGTTTTTAAAAAGACAAGGAAGAGAAAACCTTTTATAATAAGCGAAGACGTTGAAATTACCATATTAGCCTATTTTGAAGCACACAAAGAATACTCAACAAGGGATTTAGCAAGAGATTACGGTGTTAGTTTAGTGACAATATGGCGGATCTTAAAGAAGCACAAGTTTATTCCGTATAAGTACCGGCCAATTCAAACATTGTTGCCTGGTGATAATGAAAGAAGACTTGCGTTTTGCCATTGGTTGCATCATATTTATGAAAGAAATAATGACATTTTGAAGAACATTATTTGGAGCGATGAATCCAATTTTTCCAACAAAGGTATGTTCAATCGCAAAAACGTCCATTATTGGTCGCAAGAAAATTTATTTCTCACTGATCCCAGAAATCCTCAGCATCAATTTAGTGTCAATGTTTGGTGTGGTATGAGAGGAAGCGAAATACTTGGACCTGTATTTTATGAGGGTACTTTGACAGGAAGGAGATATGTTGACCTGATAAGTTCTGGGGCGTTAGAAGAATATTTGGACGGCGTCAATTTGGCTACACGACAACTAATTTACTTCCAGCAAGATGGGGCCCCACCTCATCAGTTTGGTGATGTAAGAATGATGTTGCAGAGATTATTTGGAGACAAATGGATTGCCACAAATGGTCCAGTTCGCTGGCCACCTAGATCCCCAGACATAACTCCTCTTGATTTCTATTTTTGGGGTTACGTGAAAAATGAAGTTTATAAGAAGAAATATGCAAATTTGGAAGAACTGAAAATTGAAATAAGGAGAATAATGGCGTCTATTGATGGAAGGACAATTTTAAAGGCGACGAGGCATGTGCTAAAATGTGTCCGAAAATACATAGAACAAGATGGTGATGTGTTTGCTCATTTACTGTGACAGTTAAATCTAACCAATTAAGTAATATTGTTTTTATTTGGAATTTCATGGCCAACTTGACTGTGAGTAAAAATATCGTTATAACTTTGTTGTTATTAGGTTTAGGCGATTAAAGCATATGAACTTTTTTATTCTTAGGACGATTTGCTAACGTTATGTCGAAAAATATACAGGGTGTTCCATTGAAAAAATATACATTTTTTGGAATAACTCGAAGACGCGATGTTCAATTGTTTTTCTGATTTCACTATCTTAATCAGCAGAAAAAATGCTACTAGTTTGCTAATTTAACCGACCTCATATCTCCAATAATAAGGAAGTTAGCAATGGTGCCGACTTAATCGGAGGCACCCTGTACATATATATATATATATATATATATATATATATATATATATATATATACAGGGTGGCCCATCGAAAACGTACCGCAAGGCATAACGGCCAGGGTAATTTTTTTTTAAAAAAATCCAAAAACACGTCAATTTTGTTTGTGAGGGGGACAACTTTTGCCCTTAAAATGATCGCAAAATTTTTAACCCTCTAAGCGGGGGTGTCATCCCCCAAACTTTTTCAAATGGGAAGAGGGGTCAAGTGGTACCGCAATGAAAAGGGCTTTCTATTCTCTATACATTCCCGCTTTGGTTTTGAAAATCGGTCAAGTCATTTAGAAAATATGAAGGATTGAAATTTGAAAAATACATTTTTCAAAAAACGCATAAATTGAATTAAATAAAAAAAAACTTACCGTATTAATGAAGCAAATGCTGAAAATGTTGCCCGTCGACCTCCATACAGTAATACAAATTAGCTTCAAATCGTTCTCGAACATTCTGAAGAACTTGAGGGGTCACTTCGCGACAAACGTCAATAATTCGTGTTCGCAGATCTTCTAATGAGGCAAGTGGAGTGCTATACACTTTACTTTTTATGTGTCCCCATAGAAAAAAGTCTAAAGGAGTCAAGTCGGGTGACCGGGGAGGCCACTCAATGGCACCCCTTCGTCCTATCTACCGCCCGGGAAAGTTAGTGTTTAAATAATTACGCATATTTTGAGAGTAATGTGGAGGTGCACCGTCTTGTTGAAATATCAGTTCCGCTTCAACGTATCCAGGATTATTTTCGATGATGTCAGTTAGGGCTGGGTCTATGGTATTTTCCAGTAAATCTAAGTACATATCACCTGTTAGAGTTCCAGGAAGAAAAAAAGGACCCACAATAGAATTTCCAAAAATACCAGCCCACACGTTCAATTTCTGAGGATGTTGTGTGTGCACCTCGTGAAATACCCTGGGGTTGTTCTCAGCCCAGTACCGACAGTTATGCCGATTAACTACACCGTTCAAAAAGAAAGTGCACTCATCCGAAAAACACACATTGAATAGAAAATTATTATTATTGGCCACTCGTTCACTAATAGTTTCACAAAATTGCAAGCGGCGATCAAAATCGTCTTCGTTGAGTTCTTGTACCAACTGAATTTTATACGGGTGGAAATGGTGTTTTTTCAATATTCTTTGGACACTTGTACGATTCACGCCGGTCTCATTGGCTAATTTTCTTGTACTCAGCGTACTATCCATGGCAACTTGGCCCAATACAAAGACCTCCATAGCTTCATTTACTACAGGATTTTCCATCTGCCTCTTTTTATTCATAAGGGATCCAGTTTCGCGAAATTTTGCTACTAACTCGCGAACAATTTTGCCGGAAAGGTGTTTTTCAGGATGTCGTTCATTAAATATCTGCGCAACCCGATTGCCACATTCATTATTTTTAAAATAAAGTTCGATTATTTCCACTTTTTCTGCAAGTGAGTACACCATAATTATTGATAAAAAATTTAATGATATTGAGAAATTTAAACGCACAAGTTACAGAACAGCTATCTAGCAACTACCGCACCTGATCGTTGTGGCATGTCAAATCACTAAAATCAGCAGTAAACATTTAAAATAACAGGACAAAAATAGCGAATTGGTCGAAGGAATTTATCCTTATCATTTACTCTGATAATTTGTAAATAAACATTTTAAATTCAATCCTTCATATTTTCTAAATGACTTGACCGATTTTCAAAACCAAAGCGGGAATGTATAGAGAATAGAAAGCCCTTTTCATTGCGGTACCACTTGACCCCTCTTCCCATTTGAAAAAGTTTGGAGGATGACACCCCCGCTTAGAGGGTTGAAAATTTTGCGATCATTTTAAGGGCAAAAGTTGTCCCCCTCACAAACAAAATTGACGGGTTTTTGGATTTTTTGAAAAAAAAATTACCCTGGACGTTATGCCTTGCGGTACGTTTTCGATGGGCCACCCTGTATATATATATGTATATATATATATATATATATATATATATATATATATATATATATATATATATATATATATATATATATATATATATATATATATATATATATATATATATATATATATATATATATATATATATATATATATACATATATATATATATATATATATATATATATATATATATATATATATATATATATATATATATATATTTAGCAGTAATTATGTATAGGACATTTTTGTTAATTTTTTGTTGAGTTTCGAAATCCCGTGCGGGTTTTTATAAAATATAAACCAGACATATACAAATAAAACGAGACAAATGAGAATTCACCCGGTTCATCAAGACTCATTCATATGGGGTCCAATAGTACTGAATAAGGATTTTATTTATACTGGGCGGATAAGTAGTAATAAAGCATATATAATGTTATTCACGAGTAGTAGTTATAATATAAATTATATAGTATAAACAAATAATAGTATAAACAAGATTGTAATTGCAAAGATTTTCGAAAAGCGTAAGTTGTATTTTCTCGAAATTTTAGTGTTTTTAGGTTACGAAAAAAAACATATTTTCGAAAAAAAAAATGTCTGTAGTGATATAGTGCGGGACACGAAAAAAAATCGAGTGGAGTCTATCGATTTAGGAAGGTCGGCCAAGAAATCTCTTTAACCCAGTGGTGTCCCGTCGTTCTTTAAATAATATGGCACTCCTTTTTGACTATACGCACTTCAGATAATTAAAAAATTTAACTATGCTTAATGAACCTTTATCTATATTTATCTGTTTTCTTTCGTGTACCGCACTTCTACATCTCTTTTGTGTTGCAAAAACGGCGAACTTTCGAATTTTAAAATGATTTAATTTTGATTTTTCTTGATCGATTTACATATAAATATATTTTTTCTTGAGTTCTGTCAGTAACGGTTCCCGGGCTACTGCCTACGTCCACTATTATTGGAGCACCCAGTATAGTGATACACGATTTACAAGTCTAGATTTTACAACGGCAACCAGCATCAGATCCAGTGAACCAGATATATCAAAATTTTAATTTATGCAGTTCAACTTTGGGCTACTCGGGTATACCAAATGTGGCCGTGTCTCTCCGTCTGTCATATTACTTTATACAGGGGCCGTCATTGTGAAGTACTATATAGGGCGTTTCCTAATTGCGTGCTGATGTTAAAGGGATGTTTTTATGTCCTAAAAGTCTTAACTTTTGAGATACAGGATGGTAAAGTCTAAAAAGAAAATATTTTTTTCATCCCAATTCTGATGCTATTGTAGATAACTGCATGAAATTTGATACACGTCTTCTATGCATTAAGGAGCATACGGATTTACCCAGGTTAATTAGATATGCATGCCACTGGTAGAAATTTGAAAAATTGATTGTTAATAAAAAATGCCCTTTTATGCATAAAAGACGTGTATCAAATTTCACACAGTTATTTATCTATAATAGCATCAGAATCAGGATTTAAAAAAAATGTTTTTTTTAAAACCCTGTATCTCCAGAATTATGACTTTTAGGTTCATATTAAACTTTATTCTTAAAAAAGTCCAATACTCACTCCCTTTAACATCAGCACGCAATTAGGAAACGCCCTGTACAGTACTTCACAATGACGCCCCCTGTACAAAGTTATATGACAGACGGTGACAAACGGTCACTTTTGGTATACCCGAATAGCCCAAAGTTGAACTGCATAAGTTAAAATTTGGATAAATCTTGTTCACTGGAATCAGTGCTGGCTCTCCTACTATAACTACATTATTGTGTTAATTTTGGAAAAATATTCTGTAGTTTTTCAAGTATTAATTGCAATATTAGATATTTTTGACACCCGGTATTGAACAGAAAATTAATTATTTTGAAGCAGTTTATTGACAGCTACTTTATGAACAATTTTACAAAATATATGAAAAAAAACTAAGCCATTTTTGAGGTTGACAGCTGTGATTCTAATGGTTCGATTCCTTCTAAATCGTTGTCTTCCTCTGAAAATGATGAGGTTTCGTCGTCACTACTTGAAGATCCCAGTGTGACAACTAAATCATCAATAACCGTTTCAATTTTGCCATCTACTTCCCAGTATTTATCTTCAATAGAACGAACATGTGTAACATACGATTTCGAATTTTTAGCCGATATTGAGTCAATCGCTTCTAATGTTATTTTATTTAAATCTTTAATTGAAAGTTCACAGGTGTTGCGCTCTCGAATATATTTTTTTACTTCTGCGCATGCAAGTTCAATAGGGTTGAGGTCGCACATGTATGGAGGCAGCCTTAAAGGTGTATGACCGAGGTTACGTAAAAGACCATCAATTTTATACTTTTTCTCTCTAGGCTTGCTGGCTGAGATTACTTCATATAATTGATATTTTCTCCATGTTGGATCACATACAAGATTGTTCGATTTAAGCCACGATATCATATAAGCTTTTTGTAGAGTATTTAGTTGGCACTTTATCTTCTACGTGATAATGATAAGACGCATTATCCATTACTACGACTGATTTAGGAGGAATGTTAGGTAGAAGCTTCTCGAGCAACTACTTTTCAAAACTATCTCTATTCATTTGTCCATGATAGTCTCCAGTTGTTAGTCCCAAGCGAAAAACTAAAACAGCACCTGGAACAAATCCAGCTTCTGAACCAGCATGAAATATAATAAAGCGACTACTAGTGCGGATTCCCTGAACAACACCTGTAACACTTTTACTTTGCTGGCATTTGTTCACTGTCATATCATTATCTACCCAGGTTTCGTCTAGATACAGAATGTTTCGTCCTTCTTGCCTATATTGCCTTACAGTTGACAGATATTTCACCCGCCAGTGAAAAATATTTGGTCTCTCAATGGGCAATTTTCGTTTATTTTGGCACTTGCGCCAAACAAAACCATTTGATCATAATAGCTGATTTAAGGTTTTATACCCGTACGGAAAATCTATTTTGTTCTTTACAGCACGAAGTAGCAGTTTGCAGGTAGTCTTCAAGTTTATATAAAAACCCTCTATTGTTCGTCGAATTACTTGAAAATCACCATCGTCAATTTTATCTTTGTATGATAATCGGGGTCTTTTTTACCAGGAGATTTTAAAGATGAAGTAGAACATGAGCGATCATTATGTTCTCTTTGAATTTTTCTTACACTACTTTTCGAAACACCACTGTAAAATGCAGCGCGTTCTGCTCGATTTTGAATTGGAATAGTCAAACTATTATTTTCAACGTCTCTAGTACAGGCCTCTATAACGCTCGCAATAACTTCACGTGCACCGCCTCGAATTGTTTCTTTCTCTTTTGCTCGCCATCGTTATTAATATAATATAATAATTCAAATAATTCAAATAATTCAAATAATTCAAATTCAAATTTATATAGAAATGAAAACAAATGCTCGAAATGTATAGGCGCCACTGGAAATAGCTAGAACCTTCTAACGGCAAGTGCATGGAAACTCTAGGCACATCCCAATTACAAGTGGACCAGTGCGAAATTTACTAAACCCTCGATTAATTTTCCGTACCGCTTAGCTGGCGCACTTTATAGGTGAAGCGGTAAACTATTACAAGAAATAAAGTAACATAAAATTTATTTGCGTACACAAATTTTACTTTTCCGCTTGCTTAAGACTATGAACCTTTATTTTAAGGACCGCCCGGTTTTTTTCGTGTCCCGCACTATATGTGTGTATGTAAACAAAATTTGGACTAACAATAACTTGAGAACGACCATTCGTTTCAAATTTACACCAAAAATAGACTAGGTCAATGTCTCAGGGAATATGATTTTGGGTGTCATGGGCGTAGGTCTTTGACTTTTTAAGGAGTATAAAAGAGTAAAAAATTCATATTTTGAGAACGCAAAACCGGTATTAATCAAATTGATGAAAACAGAAATAGTTGGGGTAAAACGGTAAAAGTTCTCACATTGAAAAGTGGAAGTTATTGGCGTAGATACTTAATTTTTTTTTCGATTATACATATTTAAAATAAAACTGAGGTAATAATTCGAAAACTGCGAAACACGTAAAATTTATTTAATTTTTTGGATACGAGTAATGTTTGTCCATTATACAAGGTAGCCTAAAATGGAAGAGAATGGAAAAAGGGGTTTCACTATTTGATGAGATATTTTCACAATTCGACAGGTTTTCAGTATATAGTTAAAGCATTATATTAAATTGTACAGGGCAAGCAGGTAATTTTTCATAAATTTTGGTTAAAAAGCTGCAATTTTTTTCCTAGTGAAACATTCCGCTGTATGACCTCAGTTTAGGAGGTTTGGGTACTAAATAGCCGAAATTTTGTTTTCGCAGCCGTAATTTTTTCATTTTTTTTCTTTACTGAAGCTCCTATAGAATTCAAAGTTTTGATTTCGGATTTTTGGTAACAGGATATTTCAAGTAACTTTTAGGGGTTGCATTTATAAAAACAATTTTTTGACAGCTGCAAAAAAGGATGTTTCCTCCCCGTGATTTTTGAACTGCTTAAATTTTAATGTAACTTAGTGTTGTAACTTATTTGGAAAAAATAGTTTGACACTAGTCAAAAAATTGTTATGTCGCCGTAACTTGAACTGCTTCAAATTTTTAAATACGGTTTCAGAGTTCCATATAACATTTAGAGGCGTAATTTATTTTAAAAAAATTGACATCTGTCAAAACAATTGTCTTTTTCCCGTAACTTCTAAACGTCTTAAAATATATAAATACGCTTTTCACAGTTCCATGTAAGTTTGAGGGACGTACCTTATAAGAAAAATATTTTTGACCAGTGTAAAAAAGCTGTCTTTTCCTCGTAACTTGTATATACATATTCCATGTAACTTTTAGTGGCGCAATTAAAAAAGATATTTTGACGTTAAAAAAACTATCTTCTTCCCGTAACGTCTAAACTATTTAACATTTTTAAATACGATTTTCACAAATTAATGTAACTTTTAGTGGAATTATTTATTTGAAACAAATATTTTGACACTGTCAAAAAAAATTGTTTTCCCCGTAACTTTCGAACTGCTTACATTTTTTTAAGTACGGTTTTCACAGTAATTTTTAGCGTCATAAATTATTTTGTCATGGTTCAAAAAATTTTTTTCCCCTAATTTCTTAACTATATAATTTTTTAAATACCGGTTTCACAGTACCATTTAACTAGTAGTGGCGTAATTTATTTGAAAGAAGTATTTTGACATCGGTCAAAAAAACCTTTTGGTCCCCGTACCTTTCGAACTGCGTAAGATTTGTAAATACGGTTTTCACAGTTCCATGTAACATTTAATAGTGTAATTTATTTAAGAAAAATATTTTGACAGCGCTTTAAAAAAAACTGGTTTTTTTCTGTAACTTCTAAACTACTTAAACTTTTTAAATAAGGTTTTTACAGTTCCATGTAACTTTTTCTGGTGAAATTATTTAAAATAAATATTTGGACATCTGTCAAAAAAATAATTTATTTAAAAAAATTTTTTTGATAGCTGTCAAAAATATAAATATCGGATAATATCGAGAGTTTATAGTCAAATCATAGCCATGCGGTTATGATGTAAAAAAATATAAAAAAATAATATAAGTAGGTAGACAATGTCGAGAGTTTATAGCCAAATCATAGCCGTGCGGTTATGGTCTACAAAAAATATAAAAAAATATAACATAAAAAGGTAGATAAAACGTCACAATTTGACATATAACTTGTTATAACACTCGACTCGGCGAGTATAACATTGTCCTTTCCATTTTTAAAATTCCCTATTCGTTATAGTGTTGAAATTCGGTACATTTTTAAAGCACATTTGCGGTTCTCGAACTATACCAAAGGAATCTTCTTATCATTTTTGGTTTTACGTCTATTAATTAAAAAAAAATGTTTTTTTTTAGTCATTTTTGGTTTTTCGTCTATTAATGAAATAAAGCATGTTTTTTTCTCGAGTTTCTAGAACTTCCTGTGACCCACGATAACTATCGAAAAAATTGAAATATCAATTTGAAACTTTTAAGAAACTTTCTTCTTTGTTGTCTCATGGACCTTATTGAAAATTGACGGGATCTAATTTTGAGAAGTTTTTTTTTTTATTTTTAAACTACGTTTTTTAGGCAAAAACAAGGGTAAATTGAATTATAAGGGAGTAAAAGGTACAAAACTGCGTTTCAGGTTTGCAGCTAAATGCTTTAGATCAAAAAACTATTTGCGTGTACAGCATTACATGTTTATTTTTCGTTTGGTGCTTTTTTATCTACACTAACTAACAATAAAACCTATCATAAATCAGCCCTACCTCTTGAAGTTTTAGGGTATTTTTTTTCAGTATATTGATGTCTCGAGATTAAAAAGCTATATTTTTTAAAATCGAACTTAATTCTAAAGGGTACCTTTCTTTTCAAGCCGAGTATAATCAAAGTTATTTAATTTTTTAATAAAATAGCAAAGCAGATTCAAACACTTTTAATCTATTTTGTACAACTTTTAAATTTACTATGTATTTTTACATACTTAAATACTCGAAAACCTGCCTTAAAAAAGTCTATTTATGTTTGCACACAGTTTTCTTGTAATTTGCAACCACAAGGGCATAGCATCAAGTTGCATTGAATTTCAGTCAAATACCTCGTGGTTATAGCCGCTGTAAAAACTAACGAGTATATATCTAGGTAAATTTTATTTAATTTTAGAGCCTCAAAAATGGTTTTTCGAATTTTGAGAATGGCCTAGTAAAATTTAGATTTTTTAGGAAGAAAGCCACACTGGGCGGTGCAATAGTTTCCCCATTTTTGAAAAATTTCTCTAAGAAAATTTGCTGTCATTCGTTTTTTGAATTTAATGAAAGAAATAATATTTATGTACAAAAATAAATTTGAAGCATTTCGCCGTTTTTCGAAATATTATGGGTAAAGGAAAAAATGCAATATCTACGTCAATGACTTCCACATTGTTCCATGTTAAAACAATTTGGCTGTCATCGGTTTGTGCGACCTCAAAACTTGAACTTTTTACGTTATTATACCCATTAAAAATATCAAAGGTCTACTCCCATATTTCCCAAAATCCGAAATTCTTGACCCACAAAATTTTTAGTACAAATTTAAAATGAATTGGTTTGACCCATTAATGATGATTATCATTCAGTATACGCATAATAGTCCGCAACAATTTTAGACATTACAAAAAGCGGCCACTTATTATATACCCAATGTCAAAAATTAAATTAAATCTCCCGGAAAATGCCGTTACCCTGCACCGTATTGCTTTAACACCCCGAATATAAACATATAATACGAAACACTATAACACGAAACCATATAACACATTAAAGTCAACGACATTTTAAATACTGAATACAATATAGGTCTAAAACAAAAGATAGGTATATAACAATAATTACTCCTAAGCCCTGCTTATATCGAAGAATGCAATTACCTCGAATCTACTTTACCAGCTTTACTAAACATACTCGAAAAAGTTAACTTTGCTTACTATTACCTAAAAGGCAGAAATCCCTTAATAATTAAAACATGCATACCCTTAAATATCCACACCATCCATGTACTTATTATTCTGTATTATAATAACTTTCTGTTCGTAGATAAAATACTTGCTATAACTTTATTTGGACAGGATTCCTAGTATTTCTGTACTTTTTGGAATGTAGTCTATTTTCATCGTTACTCAAAGCATTTAAGATAGATAGATGCAAATGTTGGAGGCATTTCGGGTTAAAAACAACGCCACCCTTAGTGCTGCCAATCTCAAATTTCAGATTGTACGCGATGTGTTTGTAAATTACCCACTTTTACCCGCAGCCTAATATCTAATTACTCCCAATTTTACCCACATGAATAAAATTAGAATTTAAAGTGTGAAATTGATGAAATTATAAAATTTGATTAATTCATTGATGGTATGGTATGGTAACTGGATTATTGACTCTGTTCCGGCTGGAACAATTTGTCAGGCATTTTCATCCAGGGAACTGGTCGAACACCTGGTTCTGTTCACTATGTTTTAGTAAAAAAGTTAATTAATCTTGTTCTAATGCATCTTGGCTTCCACAGGTTGCCCCTTAAAGAAGTAATACTAGTATCACGAGATGACCCTTTCTTTCAAATCATACCTGTACCACTCCTACTCCAGCCACATAGCGGCCATTACGCTATATTGTCTATGTAGAACTGGGCAGACGAACAGGATAGAATGCAGGAATAACTAGGCCTCACATGTTCACAGCGTCTGCTCTCTTTATTGCGGGGTCGTTAGTTTCCACTAGAGATAGCAAAAGCGACTCTTTTTATTGAGTCAAGTCAGTCGAGTCATCAGCATTAAATGAATCGTGTCACTGACTCGAGTCATCGAGTCATTTATCGGAGCGTAGCTCTGAGCATACCTGTGATTTCTTGCTTGCCGCGAGCGACGGCGTACTGCTGACGATTCGCTGGATGCTCAGTGGATCACTCGCATTTACAGATTTCAGCTTGGTTTGCATGCGGACGGATAAGTTATTTTTGCTCCTAATTAGCAGATGACGCATTTTGATGAACATTTCTGGAATTTTATCCATGTTTGGCTAATGGTTATTAGGTTATTAAGGCGGATTCTGAATGCTGCGTAGATGTGTTTAGTTGATATGATATTGTAATCATTGGTATTATCCGCAATTATTAACAGTGTGCCTTTGGATAATATTTTGAAAATTAAAAGTTAACTAGCAATGTCAAGATTAAAAAAAACAAACGGGTATAGTGTGGGAATACTTTACTCGTATAACTCCTTAAGTTATAGGTTTTCTTTGCTTTTGTAAATTATAAATACTTAAATAAATATATTTTGTAATGTTATAATCGTCATATTTTATTTATAATGTATTAACTTTATTCTATTATCTGAAAGTCTGAGGTGCAAGTATGAATTACATTCATTCATAATCAATTTGTAATAACAAATTATGTTTCTTTTAGTATTAGGAATAAAAAATAAGCGAATAAAAAACCCCTTCCGTCTATCAGTTTTGTAAAAATATTGACAATTAAATAATATTTAATTCATCCGGGACCGACTGCCAGTTATAAAACAAAGAATGGTTCACAGATTGTTTCAGTGTACAAGAGTAACGAGAGCCGAAACATGAGTCAGAGAGTGTACGTAGTAAGTGAACTTAGCAGTCGTTTGAGATTCGACTGATTTTAAGATGAGTGACTCGAGTCATTCATTAAAATCAAAGATCGGATCACGCGAACCGAATCACTCACTCACTAGCCAGTCTAGTTTCAGTAGTTTCCACTCTGAACGTTTGAGTCTCTTGCATTCCCCCGAAACAACACAGCAACACCGAACACGTGGAACCACTTATGTTAAAAACACAGAGGTCCGTCTTCTACAAGGCGATTCGAGAGACTCGATTAATTCATTGATAATAATAAAAATGTAAATACCAATTTTGAACGAAGTTTTATGGTCGATGTCGTTTTGACCTCCGATAGGATGACTGAAAAACGAAAGGCTAATTTGTACGAACCACGCCAACGTTGCCAAATTAAGGATAGGTAAAATTTTCATTGGGATACCATACCAAGGCACATGAACATGATAGTATAAACCTATTTTGTGTATCTTAAAAATAATTGAACAAATAAAAGAAATTTTTATTTTAATAAAAAAAAATTGTTTTATATATTTTGTTTACGCAGCTAAAGTAGGTACATATTGAAAATACAAAAAGCTTATGAAGAATTAAAATAAATCATACAAGCACCTAAATACTTAAGTATTTTTATTAGCCATTTATCCATGATTACTTAGACCACCACAAACTACAATATAAACAACGTAATGCATACATTATATAAAATTAATCAAATATGAATAGGACTTATAAACACGATATCACGAAATCCACCGCTTACACCTTGTTTCAACATTAGTGGGTATTAATAAAGAAAAGAAACCATCAGCCTTCAAATCAAGTTAATATTTTTAACTTTTGAGTTGAAGTACAACAATAGAGACACATCTCTAGAATGCTTAGAGTCTTACCTATGCCGCATACGTGCATCTTTTGGGTGTAGAAAGAGATGGAAACGGAAGAGACATTAGGCACTAACGCATCCAACAGAGGCAGAGAGTGGCCTTTTCTAGCAGTCAAGAGATTTACGTCGATGAGTACAATTGACGACAACAGTGCGTTCCGACGTTACCATGGGTATCTGAAAAGAGAATCTGGCTCCACAAAATTAAACCTCGAATTTTTGTTTGTGGCTTATATTCCTGAATTACCCGCTTTTACTCACACGGGAATTCTTACCCGCAAAGGTGACCTAATTACCCGCAAAACGGGTAATTACCCGCACATTGGCAGCTCTGGCCACCCTATCAAACTGCTTATTATGACATGTCAGTCAAAGCTATACAGCTGGCAGAGCCAGCCCAACTTGAAAAAGTTGTAAATTCAATGGCAAATGGAAAAATAATACTTTTTAATCGAAACTAGATTTTACCTAATTTTTCGATTTCGGATAAAAAATGTAAATCTATGTCTTGTAGCAAAAAGATGGAATTTTTTGCATACTCTTATTTAATCGTCTTTATCCCATGAAGTTCCGATCGACCTTTACGAAGGGCCAAAGAGTGGCAAACAGAATTCGTGCACGCTACAATTCTAAAATGTCTCAAAATTCAACTCCTAACCCTGATCGAGCTGATTTTTACAGCAGACTCTAGAAGTAATAAATACGCGTCTTTGTGTATTTACTTGATTCGCCTTGGATCAACCGTTCATATGCTACAGGGTCAAATGTAAAACCATAGTGACATATATATATATATATATATATATATATATATTCGAATATATATATATATATATATATATATATATATATATATATATATAGCAATTTTATTTCTAGATTCTGTATTAACAGGAGAGTAATTTTGGCGATGTCCCATAACTAATTTCGGCCACTCCTTACTCGTCTCGAAAAAACACAGTGACATGGAAAGGTGGAAACAGTTTTTTTTGCATTTCGACAGCCTTTGATCAGTTTCTAATTTGCTCCAAAAATAGACTAGGTCAGTGTCTCATGGGAAAAGATCTTATATTTTTTAAGGGGTATAAAAGCGTAATAAAATCATATTTTAAATTCGCAAATCCAATAATAGTCAAATTGAAAATAGACATATTTGGGGTAAATGTTCTAACATTGAAAAATAATGGAATTCATTGGCGCGGATACTTAGTTTTTTCGATTATATATATTTAAAATAAAATTGAGGTAACATTTTGAAACACGGCGAAACACGTCAAATGTATTTCATTTTTTGGGTATGAATAATATTTGTCCATTATACCGGGTAGCTAAAAATAGATGAGGCAGCCTCCTGGTAAACGAAAAAAATGTAACAGGGTTATCGAGCGGTTATTTATTATATTTAAAATTATTTATTTAATTTATTTATTTGAGGTCTAACGGGCAACCCTATCACAATACTGAAATTACCCAAGATATGATAAGTAAAATCAAAGGTACTATGCAGGCTTCAATTCTGCGGCTATATAAACTCGAACAACAGCAAACTGCAACAACGATGGTATCTTCTTCTTAAATAAATATTTATTTTAACTATCAGGTGGTTTATTTGAATAACAAATTTGGTTTTTAAAAACAACTTAAAAATCTATTAACAAAAGTAAAGGAAGTGAAATACTGTACAAAAATAATACTTAAACCTAATAACAAAAAAAAGTATTTAAATCTAGAAAATGAGGGAATTATCTTAAAATCCCCAACCTTAGTACAAAAGAAAAGAAAACAAAAATCTTTAAATAACCCGTAAATTTAACTCTTGTAAACAAGTTACTCCCCAAATAAATCATAGAATGAAAATAAAATATCTTTGAAAATCCCTCAACTTTAATATCCCACTGTATACGTAAAACCCCATAAACCACCACAAAAGAACAATTTAAAACAAACTATAAGAAACAAAACTCTGACACAGACTGACTTTTAGTCTTCCCGTAAAATACAAAGTTAGCTCAGCTATTACTAGATCCACCCTTTAGACCAATCCCCTCTTTGTTTTTATAAGTCAGGACGAAACAAATAAAGCTGTGAATGGTGAAGCTTAAGTCCCTAATCTATACTTTAATTTCGGAACTTCGTCTTAGAGACACGAGGTGTCACCCATGATAACAAAAAGTAAATAAATCGATTAAAATAATATTTCCTTCAATTATTAGTCCTAAGATTAAGTATATAATTTATTATATATGCCTATACTAACTTATCCACATTATGGGTTCGAAAAGTCATGGCGAAAAACAGGCACGGATATACCCTTTCAGTTAGTCTTTTCTGTGGGGAAAATTATGCCCCAAAAACATGGCTGTTCGGTAATGTTTCTATTACAAAGTACTCTATTGTACTTTTAACATAGCAAATTGACCATTCATTATCATTACATCGAACCAAATAAAATGTTTCAATTAATATTTGCATCAAGTTAAATTAAACGGGTCAAAGAAATATTCCCATGAGACAGGGGTCATATGGGACCATGAACTCTCGAAAGGGATAAATTATAACCATTTAGGAAAGTTTATCTATAAATAAATCTGTGTATACCTGTCTATACAGTCTAGAAGATAACGTTTGAGATATACGATATTTATTATTTTGTTTAGGTTTTAAAATTCTCAAAACTAATATTAGACAAATGCACTTATAATTCCTCTGAAATAATCAAGCCTGTTTAAGCGTTAACGTGAAAACCAAGAGTTTTAGTAAAATATTGTTTGAATAAAAATAAGTATATAAAAATATGTACTCTATACCGTTGTTATAGTCTATTCTGTTACAAAAATAAAAAACGGGTTTCACTATTTGATGAGATTTTTTGGCACTGGCAGGTTTTCAGTATACAGTTAAAGCATATATATTGAAAATAGATGCGATCGAAGTATGAGAAGTATTTTTTGTTTATTTTCAAATCTCGTTTTTTGGACAAAAACAGGGGTCCATTGAGCGCCCTCTGGTGGCCAAGCGGTTCAGGTTTTCGACAAAAACAAAAAAAGATTCTGAAAGAGCCGCTTGCTAAAAATTAGCTATATTAAATTTTGCCAAAAGGCAAAATTGTATACAAACGCGTTTCAAGTTTGCAGCTATTTTTTTTTAGTTTTTCAGAATTTTGTCGGCTTTCAAAATGCCCCCAAAGTTACCCCAATTTCTTCCGGCAATTTTATTTTTTTAAGCGACGTTCCATGCTCCGATATTACTGGTTTATGAACTTTTTCCAGACTTTAAGATGGGAAATCTGGAAAAAATGTCCCTTTTCAAAAATTAACCTCTAGACCTGAATCGTGTTTCAAGTCGTTTCAAAAAATGTGCCAATATCAGACACCACTGCTCAGTTTATTTTCAGCTCTACTAAAATTTGTTTTTACCAGGAGATGCGCCTATTTATATTATATTACCAATCAACAGTGTGCAGATTTCGCGAAAATTGGATATTTTCAGTTTTCGATTTTCACCAAATTTTTTTCAAGTTCGATTTTATGATGTTCAGTACCTCGTGGAAGCAAGTAATAAATTGGAAAGTTGCGGAAAATATTTTAGGGTTTTTGTATCCTCTTTGCTTTTGTGCAAAAAAAGTGAGAACTTCGCTTATATTCGACTTTAAAGTAAGGGCATAGTTTTTCTCCTGAAGCATTTAGCTACAAACATGAAACGCATTTTTGTACCTTTTACCTTCTTATATGCCTTTTCGCAATTTTCAATAAAGTTAATTTTTAGCGAGCAGCAGTAAAAAAATCGGAAAAAAATTAAGAAAACTATAACGGGGTTAAAAATTTGAAATTAATATTTCAATTTTTTCGACAGTTATCCTGTAATATGGGAAATTCTAGAACATGTTTTATTTTATTATTAAATAAAAAACCAGTAAAAAGATACAAAAATCTATTTAGTACCGTTCGAGAGCCCCAAGTGTGCTCCAAAAATCTATCAAATTTTAAAAATTTATTTGAAAGCATTTCCGAGATATAGCGACGAAAATGTAAAAATGTACCAAAAGTATGTTCTGACACGACGACGTCGATAACGAATACGGGTATTTTGAAAATGGCACGTGCATAATAAACTCTCGTCAAGGGTTTATAACAAGCTATATATCAGGTCCTGATATTTTGTCTACTTTTAATAATACTTTTTTTTTAATTTTTTGTAGACCATAACCGAACAGCTATGATATGAATAACACACGACATTATTCCATATTACATGGTTTTTACATATTTTATTTTACGTTTTTAACGTACTGTTAAAAACCTATTTTTAGGATTGGAAAGTTTATTTGGTAGTGTACCTAACTAAATCACTAAAACTTATACATGCAAAATGTTTGACAAAATTCAAGTGTTTATATTTTTTAAAAAGAACTAAGATATTAAGTTGCGGTTTTCGGTCTTATCTAGCACTCACTAGGGAGTGTATGGCCCAGAAAAGCATAACTATAGCGGACTACAACAAATTTCTTTTACAGAGTATTATGTAACCTTGTAAAGACTATTGACTACTGTTCAAAAAAGATAATTGGTATTCTTTTCTAGTCAAGATAATGTACTCTTAAAACTCTAAAAAAACAATGTCTTTATTTCTTTTCATCTTATGCATGTTTTAAGCATTCGTTTCTTGCGTCAATTGTGGTCAATGCAATGTCTCTAAATATTTACACATGACTGTTTTACCTAGAGATTTGTCAAAACTGAAAAGTTCAGCGCCACCATTATACTAAAAAACTTTTTACTTCCCTGGGAAAAGGGAAGTATTAGCTTTAAACTAAGTTTCATGTTACGTCAAACGCCAACTTCAGATCCATTAAATTTTATGTAGGTTTAAGTGACTTTTTGGCCCAAAGTTTTTTTACCATTTAAAGTTTCCTTTATTTTTGAACTCTCAAATAACATTTGAGTTCACTTCGTTTAGTGCATTTCTTCAGAAGTCGCTACATTAAATATAGGTTTAATTTTGGAGATACAAAAAAAAGTCTAAAATAAAAGTATTCTACGTATCTTTTTAGAAAAATAGTATGTATGGTTATAGGATGACTTAAAATATGTAGCAGACTTAACATATCCTGCTATAAAGGGCAATGTATTTCCATTGAGTCCTCTATGTAGTAGAACGTTCTTCGTCTATCTTGGTCCTTATTGCAGAATTGTCTCAAATTTCTTGCGAAGATATTTATAATCAGCAAGTAGAAAACCATTTAATGCACATAAAAGATACAAATACAAATAAAAGTTTAGTTTGCTACATATCTTTAAAGAAGTTTCCATTATAATATTCATTATATATTTTTTCATTGGCTATTTAAAAGTTACATATATCAGTAAAAATCCTATTTAAAATTTTTCTTAAATAATCTCCAATAATTCTAATTTGCTTAGACTTGTGAACACAAAGTATATTGGTTGTACTTGTACTTGAACTTTTTTGTAAAAAAGCTTAAACCCTTTAGGAGAAAGATGCCCTTAAAATAACACTTGCTTTTGACCTACATTTTCTTTAAGAATGAAAAAAAAATACTTTCCAAAGTTTGATCCCATCCATTTTTTGAACGTGATACGGAATACCGTAAAAATAAACGTTTTCTGAGAATTTCAAATAATTCTTTTAATTTTTTGACAGTAACCGCGTTTCAAACGACAATCTGGGAAATTCTAAAAAAAAGTTTTATTATTAATGAACGGTAAACTAAATAATACTAAAACATTTTTTTATACTTTTCGATAACCAACACCAAGTTTGCTGAAAAAAACATACCAAATTTCAATATGTCTGAAACCGTTACTGAAATATGGCGACTAGAAGGTAAAAAGTGCGTTTTTTATGACGCAAATACGAGTAAATAGGCCGCATATAACACAAGCTATATAAAAACCATAACCTAGCGGCTATGATTTAAATACCACCATAGGAAGACTAGACGTTTTTTTGAGAGTTGCCAAAATACTTTTCTAAAATAAATTACGTAACTAAAAGTTACATAGAACAGTGTAACCGTATTTAAAAATTTTGAAAAGACAGTTTTATGACAGCAGTCAAATATTTTTTTTAAATAAATTACTCCACAAAAAATTACATAGAAATGTAAAAATCGTTTTTAAAAATTTTAAGCAGTTCAAAAGTTACGGGGGAAAACAATTTTTTTTTAATAAATTACGCTACCAAAAGTTATATCGAACTGTGAAAACCATATTTAAAATTTACAAGTTACGGGAAAGAGTTTTTTTTCATAAATCGCGGCAATAAAAGTCATATGGAACTGTGAAAACTATATTTATAAATTTTAAATAGTTTAGAAGTTACGGACGTCCCATTTAAAAAATCATAACTTGGCGTTGTATAAAAAAATGATAGCCCACAACCAAAATCAAACTACGCCAGTAGATTCTACGTAAAAACCCATATAAGTTGCATTTTTTACCTTGCCGATAAGTTGAAGAATAATAGAGATACGGGAGGGGGGTTCACCACATCCCTGTTCAACAAGCCGGAAACCTCTAAACCTTGGGAAAATTCCATCCTCTATTAGAGCTACTGCAGAATTGGCTCCCGGCAACACAATCATCCTAATGTTATCCCATCCCTATGTTAGAATATACTGTTAAGATTGTTAACTTGTTTCGATGTTATGTTGTTTGATTTTTTCATATTTTTATAAGCTTTGCTATATATTAATTATTACTACCCTCAAAGAGGGAAGTATTGTAATCGTAAAAAAATTACCCTCCGAGTTTCTTGCAGATCTTTGCGTTTCTGTTTTTGGTCCCTCGTCCCCGAAAAATATCTCATTTCCGTCAGCCCGTCTGTCTGTCTATCTGTACGCGGCAAAGCTTAAAAACTACTTATCCGTCAAATGTTGTCAAATAGAGTGTGATATAAAGATAAACTGGTAAAATTTTTGTGTAAATCCATTATGACAAAACAAAATGGCGGCCTAATAGATAAAGTACCCAATACCAAAAAACTACTTTTCCAATGGTCTTGAAATGTTGAAAAAAATCAAAAGGTAAATAGGAAGAGACTGGTAAATTTTTAGTGCGAATCCTGTATGGCAAAACAAAATAGCGGCTAAATAAAATGTTTAAATATTCGGTAAAATTCCATGTCCTAGAATAAAACCATCTTTTTATGAAGGAAAATAATAAAGGAGATAATTTATTTTTTGTAGACTATGTAAATAATGTAATATAAATATAATAAAATTAAATACTAAACTATTAGTTATTATCAAATGTATGTATGTATTATTGTAAGTAGTGGAATTCTATACAAGTTAATTTACCGATTTTTATATTTGCATATTTATTTGGTAATTGGAAGTTTATTTTGTGCCTTACTTGTAGGCGTATTTCAGTCTGTACTACTTATGCCGGAATATATTTACTAAAATTAATGACGAATAAAATATTTAAAAAAGTGTAAATTTTATTAATTCAGGACAATTTGGATCTCTATCATCGTTATTATATGCTATATGCTACCTTTTCGTCTCAGTCCTTGGAGCGCTTTCTTGAGCCCAGAGCTTGACTATGTCCTGACCCAAATGGTAACCTTTAGCTTTACAAGCTTTGCGAGCTCAGATTAATAGAACTTTCTTTTTCATTTGCCCTTAGGGGTATTACTTTCTTTTTCAAATAGGTTCCACGAGTAGATCAGAAATGTGGTCAACCCCATCAGATCCGGATTACTGAGGTAAAATTAGCTGTGCTAGGAGAAGGAGAAAGCTTGGGTTGGAACTTATAAAAATATAAGAAAGTGAAATCTTAAAATAGTGATGGTTTATCTTTGTTGCCCTCTTGGTACCTCATGTCATTTGCTGGAAAAAGGTAGAGAGAGTGAAGTTCCAAAAATATGTTTATAGAGTTGAGCTTCTGATGTTCTAGAGGCTTTGTTCCCTACATCTGGTTGAGATGCATTCATCGCTTGCTCCTCTTGGCTGCGGAACACTCCAGACTAAGCGACCCATAAATAAGACCTTACAGTTGCATCAATGAGGAGCCACTATCCCACCTATTAGGACTGACTACTAACGAGTGTGGAGACCGCGAGCGCCTGTGTTAATAAGTAGTTAATTGAAGCAATTTTTAACAACTTAGAAAGTAAAACTAAAAGCAATAGTTTTTAACTAAAAAATTAGAATCCTTATTTTAGTACCTTAACATTAAAAATAAGTCGACATATAGAGGCCTTCAACATGCATAGATTTGTTATGAGTTTTAAAAGTCTCTAAAATCAAGTAAAACTCCTATTTTTAGGATTGGAAAGCTTATTTGGTAGTGTAATATAAGATTGGCACATTTAAAATTCAATCATTTAACTCCCTGACACCATCCCCGGAACGTTGCTTTGTTGCGACAAATCCAACTCTCAAATTTTAAACTTTAGCTGTACAAAGTCTATACAAAGACAAGTCTTTTAAAATGTTGCTTTGATTAGAGAGAAAATTAAAAAATATATATTGTCATACTTTTTGGGCTTAAAAATAAACACAACTTTTCTAATAGTTGTTGTAGAACTATAGTAGTCGACAACAAAAGATTAATACGTCTCTATGAAGAAAATTCCCTCTCCCGCCCAGAGTCAAGGGAATACACCATTTGCCCGTAGATTACACCGGCTCTGTATACAGTTAGCAAATTGTTATTCTACACACTGTACCTGTATGTGTTATTTAAATAACTGTGTTTTGTTTTTAGGATCCAAGGAAAAAGAACCTGCCACTAGTCCTCCGCAACTTAATCATCACACTATTGAACAGACAATTAATCGCTCTGCAGACCTTCAAATGCAACGAATGCGAACAATTTCAACATCTTCATTTAACAGCGTGAGGAGTGTTCAAAGCTTTTATAGTACAAAAAGCGGTGAAGATGGAGACTTTTATAGTGTCTATAGTGACAGTTCCTCCAGAGAACGTTACTAGTCAATATTTAGATTTTTTCAGTGGGATTTGCTGAGAGTGCCAATCATCAATTTTTAAATAACAAGAAGATTCGAAAATTCTATTGAGTTCAAAGAGCTTGGAATATTGCGTAAAACAGATAAACTGTAATATCAATACGACATAATAGAACACTTATTTTAATTTCAAGTGTTTCCAAAAAGATAATAGATTTAAGCTAAATGTCAATACTCAGTAAATTTTATTAAAAAGAATATTAGCGTTTAAAGTTAAATTCTCGATTCTGGTCGCAAACCACATAGTATCTGAAGTGTGATGGTGTAGGGAGACCGTATAATAGCTTTCTTTCAATAAAAAATTTTTTATAATGAGATCTATATTAAATTGTATTCAAATTTTATACCAAATATCGGAAATTCAAGAGTTAAAAAAATACAATATAAAAAAACTTACTTTCCGATAGTCTTAATTAATTGTGATTCAGATATTACCATACGTACTAATTGTTTATGTCATCATGTTGATTACGTTTTCTCTATGAAAATGTGTGGAATAATAAAAATGCGCAAACTAAAAAATTAACATTATGCTGTATATTTAGAAATGTATTTAAATGCTGTGATAAATAGTGAAAATGTAGGAGGTCGTATGTTTGGTGACTTTTTGTTTAAATTAAATTAATAATAGGTAATATTGTGTTATTGGTGTTAATAAAAAAGTGGGTTTTTTCTTAACAGTTTTTATATTCTAACAACTTCCTATACCTATTATTTTCTTCAGAATATCTTAAAAGGCATATATAACTTTTGAAATATATGTAATAAATTTTATTTTTATTTCTATTATAAACGCAACAATTCTAATGTGTTTATACCCAACTACTGTTTTAAAATATGTTTTTTCCTACTTTCATAGTTTCAGTAAATTCCAGTAGCTAATATCTAAGAAAAGAAGCTATTTAATTTGACAACCACAAAAAATATCATGTTAAGCACAAACAAAGTAAATTAGTATCACAGTTTGCATAAAAATCTATTATAGTTTGAAACTAAAATAAAAGCGCTTTGGTTATAGTTGGTATAACTTAAAAAATAACTAAACCTACCTGATACGCCTGTTTGGTACTAAACTGTTAACTAAACTAAGTAAAATATCACAATCTATTTTGCCGCTAATAAGCTTGTGCAGAAAAAGTGGAAGTGCATCTTTACGCCGACCCTCCAGACTTTTGTACCCAAAAAGAAAAAGTTTAGTCTCATAAGTACGATTAGTGCAAGGAAAGGGAAGTATATGTAGCAGGTATTCTGCACTCTTTCAAGTCTGTTTAGGTGACAAGCAAAATTAGGAGATCATATAACAGAACAATATTCCGATATTCTTCTGATCAAGCAGTTGTAAAGGTAAGAAAGCGCCCTTGTGTCGTTAATGTGTTTGGTATTTCTTTTAAAAAAGCCTAATAACATAAAAGCCTAAAGAACAATACTGTGTATGTGTAAGTTAAAAGACAGATTTACATAAAAAATTACACCTAGGTCATTGAATTAATTTACTAAATCAATATTTACAGAATAGCATGCCATTATTGGATTCACATACTTATATAAGCATATAAGCTAATAACCTAGCGTTTGGAAATATTGATTTTTAGCTAACTTAAATTGCATCACTATTCAATTATTTGAATCCACTTGCAAACCATTGAAATCTGTACAGACGATATTATAAAATTTGAGGTCGTCCTTGTATGCAAAAGAGACAGTGGGTCGTTTGAAAACAGGATAGGATATCTTTGACAAACAACAAAAAATACCACAAGTCCGATATGGGATCTTTGAGGGACGGCGGAAGTTATTTTACAGAATGTAGAACCACAAATAACCACATGTTGTCGACGCTCGGACAAGTAGGATCAAGGATCAAAGTACTGTCAGGAAATACCAATATTAGACAGTTTTTAATAAGAAATAGATGACACACAAAGGCTTTACACAAGTCGGTGTAAAAGTATCCACTTATTTGACGGCCCCTACTGAGGAAACTAAAAAGTTTTGGTATATGGCTAAGTTGTTGTTTGCCCTTATAAAATCCATGCTGTTCGAGAATGATATAGTCCTTAAAAGTATTGGAGATCTCGGCTGTTATACATGAAAGAAACGATGTTTCACAATAATTTTCGATATTTGTTTTACGACTTTACTTGAAAATAGGTTGGAGGCTAGATTTCTTCCAAATTACTAGAAAGTGATTATAGTCTAATGATTTCTGGAACAATTTACACTATGGGTCTGCAAGTGAGTGGCGGCAATTTTTAAGGAAAAGTGGAGGTAGCCATTGACGTACATTGAAATACTCCTCATAATAATAATAATAAGAATAATCCGTTCAAGATCGCCGTCGGCCGTGAGAAAAGACAGCAGCTTGTATATAAAAATCATTAAGCTCAGTAGATATAGTTTGCCTTGTGAAAGAGATAAACGACGCTTATAGGATTGTTATTTTTAAGGACTTGAATATACCAGAGATCAATGTTACGGAGTTCCTTGGGTTTGGCGGAATAGAATGACAATCAAAGTTGTCGATAATAACGCAATCTAGTTTATGACCCAGATAATTAGAAACACAGTTAATTTGTGAAGTTCAAGTACATACATAATTTCAGCAGCAGGTGTGCTCAGCTCTCGAGGATTCAGCCTATCGTCCTCGATTAACCACTCAATCGATGGAAAGTCGAAATCTCCAAAATTGATAAACTTGTGATTATCGTATCAGTTTCTGAGATTTACATGTGTTACAAAATGATTGATAAGCCTCCAGGGATAACGCTGGAGGCCCGTACAGCAAAGACCAATGTTGGAGGATACTTAAGTCACTTACCAAAAGTGACCTTAAATGACCGGGTAACTTTGATAAATATCCAGTCAGTTTTAAAATGACTGCTTCAATGATTTAAAATAATCAGTCATTTACTTATAAGTGACCGATTTATGAAGAATAAAAAAAGAATTAATTTAACAGATGAACTTGGCTTCGCATCAATTAAAAGCTTAAGATAAAAGCGACCTTTTAGGCATACATTCGAAAGTTTTTAAAAATGACCGTATAAATAATCATCAGTAATCGAGCCACAAATGTCATAAGTGAGCAATTTATAAATGACTTATAATTTGCCAACCCTATTAAAGACTTATCAAGAACTGAATAGTGTCGGCCGCGTCTGAAAATCATGTACTTCGAATAAAACAATCGGAATCAAAAAATTCTTCGCTCAGCCATGACTCTGAAGTAACTATGAGGTCATAACCACAAGAATAGGTACTTGTCAGTAATTCGCTGCACTTTGTTCTGAGCCCCATGAAATTTTGGTAGTAAAAGGTGAGACGATAATTATAAGTTTAAAGAAGAATTGAGCTTTGAATAATAGCTGACAAGTGCTCATTTGTCCGGGATTTTAAAACAGTCTAATACAATCTAATTAGGGCGGGGTTCCCTTTATTGCATTGTGGAAACCCCAAAACATAATTTTTAATAAAGCAACAAAGATTTGTATTCCAATTTTTTTAATCACCTACGGTTGTTACAAAATTCTAAATCGGATGTCTTAACAGTCAAGCTAATCGAAATTATTTACTTTTTTTCACGGTTGCTATCAGGAACGTAGACAGAAAATTCATTTTGGGGGGGACCAGTTGGGGGCACAAATAGTTCTAGAGGGGCCTATATACAGGGTATGTCAAAGTAGCATACTTTCCTACTAAAGATTTTTTTTACATTAATAATGGATCCTGTAACAAATAATATGTGCCAGTAAAAAAATTAAAATGAATTTTCTACATTTATTTTAGGTTTTTGAATTAAATAGCAAATTTTATACAAAAGTAACTTAATTAAACACATCTGAAGAAACGTGTTTTTTCACTTTTATTTAATGTACCGTTGTGAAGGTATTACTAAAACTAATAAAAAATAAACATGAATAATATAAACCTTTAACTAAAAAATACGGAAAAAAAAACAATTCATAAAATTAAATTTTATCTTCTCTTATTTTCCGCGAAAATATCTTTTACTCTTTACACATCTGTTTTTTACCAATGACTTCTCAATTGATAAAATAGCTTGATAGTCTGTCATTTCTAATTCTATTTCTCAAAAATTATTTTATTAATCTTAAACAAGAGAAAGTTCGCTCACATGAAGCACTAGAGACCGGGATTGTTACAGCGATTATTATTGTTTATATTTTTTCTGTTTTAATTAGTTAAGAGTCAGCTTATATTTGGGATTCTTACTATTAGAGATATTTTATGTTGTTGTGGTTTGAGTATTTTATTTCGTAAAAAATATTGTGTTTGTATGAGCGTACTATAATATATTTAGACAGGCTAATGAGGGGGCAGTGGGGGCCACAGGATAAAAAGGGGGGCCACAGCCCCCCCTGTCTACGTCCCTGGTTGCTATCCAAATTATTAACAAAGATCCGAATCCCACGTTTTGATGCAAATGATAGAGGCTTTATAAATAATTGCCATTTCAAAAGTATACTATAACTTACAGGAATTTCGCAATAATAGTTAATGTGCGTACCATGTATTTTGTTTTTTTTACTCATGTATTTCATGTTCCGTGGCTAAAATCTCTACAAGGTTTGAAATCTCTTTTATTATATCATATAATGGGTTGACGGGTTTTATTATAGCTTATAGTTTTTTATAGATGTTAGTTTGTTGACAAGAATTATATGCTGTAATGCACCGTAAGCAGTTGCAGTTCTTACAGGTGGGAGACGCTCCATCAGCAATAGTTAGTTAGTTGATAATTTAGAACTTTATCATGTCTAATTATTGAAGTATTTTTATTAGTGTAAACATTTTTTTTTAAGTGAAATTCGGAAAAGTGATTATAATAATTGCCAGAGTTGGTAGGATCTGTGTAATGTTGTCAGAACAACAAGACTGCTGTTTAACTGGTATCGGCAGATTCCAATCCCTAAACAGAACAAACAGAAGAAAGAACACAACGATGCAAATGTTCCTGTTGTAAGTTAATGAATAATCTCCCTATTGTTTATTTTATTGTGTTATTTACTTATTAAAATTGTTCGATTTTTCAAATATTTAATATATAATATATATATATATATATATATATATATATATATATATATATATATATATATACATATATTTATTGGTTAGGTTAGAATGTTGTTTAAGACATTTTGCTCTTCCTTTAGCTATGAACTAGGTTATTAATGTTGTTAGTATCATGATTAATGTGCTTGGGAAGAAATGCCTAATTGTCTACGCCATAATAAAAAGACCTTTCTGTTATGTATTGTAGCTTGTTTGATGTTAAGTTTGGTCCATGTTTTTAACAACTTAACAGCGGTAATGTTCAATTGTTGTGTAAAACCCCATTTCTGTAAAAAAGTAAAAGGTTGGTCGTGACTGACTAGTTAGAAAAAAACACTTTAAACCAGAAAAAAATATAAAAAACTGAAAATCAATTTAGTTTTCTTGGTTCTGGATTATATGAGGATGCAGTCAAATTAAGGAGGAGGCCTAGTGTATAAAACTCACTGTAAGGTCTAGCTTTCCAGAATGCTTATTCTCTTCTTCAGGAGCTTTCTGGATTTAAAATAAATGAATTTATAAGTAAGGTATATTGCTTATAAATTTCAGTATAAATCTTGCGAAAGTCAGTTAAAAATAAACAAATCCACATGCGATATTGTAGAACTTAAATTACTTAACGCTTGAAACGACACAATTAAATACTAAAGCACATGATGCGATATATTATTACGTTTTAGCTAACACGGTTTTAAAACTGCATAAACTAAATACGAATGCAAAGAAGTAACTCTCAGGACTGGTACGACGCCATTGCTATAATAAAAACTGGGAACTGTAGTAGATAAAATCCAATTGGATGGATGTCTTTAAGTACATAAAATATATTTTCTTATCAGACGAGAAAATCAATTTATGATTTATTTTTCAAAACAATATTTATTTCTCAAGTTATTCGGTACATTAAGTCTCATAAAGAGCCTAAGATAAAATTAACCTTACTAAAAAATTGCTACCACAAATAAATAAGCTTTTCTAGGTGCTTGGGGAATCTAGGCCGGGCATTACTATTATTTTATTCCAAAAGTTGACATATTGACTAAATTGTGTTCATTTGCAATATTGCAAATAAAAATTATTTGTGCACGGTCTCAAACTTTGAAAACCCACAGGTATATGACTGGCCCGCTCTAAGAATTAAATCGCGTTTGTTTTAACCCCTGTATCAACATCAATATTTTAGTATCAAGCTTTTCTGTCAGTGCGCCTTGGATCTCAAAACATCAAAGGTCCGACGGGGCAACTTATATTTTATTTGGTAAACTCTGCTGTGGTCATACCACAAGATTAATAACCAATCAGATACCGCACTCCTGGAGTTTTCATTCATAAATGTCTTTAATCGAAGTCTATAGCTGAGCGGAGAACTTATTTGTTCATGGTTGGAACTTATTAAAATATTTTGTGAATAACGTTTAAACATGTTTAATATATTTTGAAAAATTAGTGTATACATATGCACGTAGTGAGTGGTTTGAGTTTTTATAGACATGAAAAAATAAGAACAAGGTTAAAATTTAATATTATTGTTAGTTCATTTTTGTCGCTGGACTTGAAAACATTGTGTTTAAGTGCTATGTAGAAAGGGTTTAAGCTCATATTATATTCATTTAACTTCTACCTACGGCACACACTGGTCGAATTGCTTAAAAAGCTGGCTATAAATGATATTTCCATTTGCGATATTTTTAATTCAATTTATGACGAAATTATATGTAATACTCCAGTGCACTAAGTTGGCCTAGAAAAAACAATTGATATCTCGTTGCGTGGTTACGGCGGCACCCTGTCAAACATTGCTTAAGGTTTCTTGTTTGCGTCATTATTTTCAACATGTTAATATTTTGATAAAGTTCGTATTGTACTGGTGGTTTCAAAATACTCTAGAACTTTTTAATTAGTTATGGATAATAATACTCAAGGTATGTAGTAACTAGTATTTAAAAGAAAAAAGATTTTTGTGCCTTTTCTATAGGGCTGGTAAATTAAAATTAAAAAGATTCACAAGCATAACACATCATGATTAAAAGTCTCTAATATAATAATATTTTTGTTAGTGATTTCACCACATTTCCGACTTCAAAATTACTCTAAAATGTACATCACGATTCTAGCAAAAGAGATCAAAAAGAAAATCTTGCTCGAGTTTGCTCCATTTTTATTTTTTTTTATTTAAGTTGCAATGTGTAAGTACCTAAAAACCTAATATTTGGCAAGTTTATCTTAAGGTATAGTCGGAAGCATTCTTAACGTGGGGATCCAAAGGTCACAATTTAATTTCAAAACTGTATTTTTGGCAGATTTTGGATGTGAAATATGTCAAATTAATGACAGTTAGTATAAAATTTGCCTTTTGGACCCGCACGTTAAGACTGCTTCCGACTAGACGCGGTATCTGTGCAGGGGGAAACAAAACATGCTTTTCACCAATCAACTCATCATTAGTGTTTGAGTTTGATTTACTCCGAAGCTTGTTTTCTTCTTTTTAGGGCCCTTTTAAATGAAAGCTTTTTCTTTAAAGATACATACTTTAATGTAGTTTTTAATTATAAAGTTTAATTAAAAGTATGTTAATAATTTATTTTTTATTTATGGAGTAAAGGTGTAATGATACACGAATAAATCTTTCATTAGTTTTTTGTTCTTTTAGATCGGAGCTATTTAACTTTAACGTACAAGCAATTATTTGAAATACTTCAAAGCTTTCCCGACCAAACCAACCATGCAAAATTTCAAAAACTGAAGGTACGAATATCTGAACTCACAGGATATCAAGCTTTTCCCAACGAGTTTATATCGACTTGCAATACTTTTTACTACAAATATATTGTTAGGTGGAATAAATCAACTAGGATTAAAGACAGGTTTTTAGAAAAAAACAAAAAGTGGCTTGAAACTGTGGTGAAATTTAAAAAAAATATAGTAAAAGGACGTAAGACAGTAGCCTTCAGTGAGTGTAGTGAACGGTCCAAAAGAAGGAAAACAGAAGCCCTTCCAGAAATTTCAACGTCCCAGGAGTTAACCTATGCGGCTCAAATGAGCTACAGATCGTGTGGTAACTTATCTGCATCCAAAATTCTCAAGACTATTAGTAACGAACCTGAGCAAGCTAAAATGTTTGAAAACAAACAGGTAAATTCACATTCACAGTTAACTGCTGATGAAGCATTAGCTGTAATTGTAGAAGCCAATTTATCTAAGCATCAGTACAAATTCATTAAAATGCAAGCTGTACAAAAAAATTGCAATCTATATCCATCGTACGATAATGTTTTGGAGGCAAAAAGAAAATGTTATCCCAATAATATTGCAGTCAATGAAACTCAAGCTGTTATTCCGGTAGAAGCATTATTGCACCATACTGCTGCACGGCTGATGCTATTACAAAAAGAGGTAATAAGTACCTTGGCTGAATCAGCAGAAAACACTTATAATTTAGTTTTAGTTTGTAAATATGGTTTCGATGGTACTTCAGGGCAGTCAGAATATAAGCAAGTGTTTTCAAATAACAGCTCCACTGATGCTTCTGTATTCTTCACTAGTTTAGTCCCTATTAGGTTAATTTTTAAAAATAGCGATAACTCTGAAGTACTTGTTTGGCAAAATTGCAGGCCTTCATCAACGCGTTTCTGTCGACCGATTGACATTCATTTTGCTCGGGAGACTCCTGAATTAACACTTGCAAAAAAACAAAATTTAGATAATCAAATTAAAAATTTAAAACCTTGTTTCTACAGCGAAGGAGCCACCAATTTTAAAATATATTTTCAGATGCATTTTACAATGATTGATGGAAAAGTAGGCAATGTTTTGGCCGAAAATAAATCAACACAAAAGTGTTTTGTGTGTGGGGCCTCATACAAGGATTTTAATAATATACCTTTAATTTTGAATAAACCGGTATTAAACAATAGCCATCTTCAACTTGGGTTATCCACTTTACATGCCTGGATACGTTTCTTTGAATACCTGTTGCACCTATCATATAAAATATGCATTGAAAAATGGCAAGCAAGGTCAGCAGAAGACAAGCAAAGCGTGGCAGATTCAAAGAAACGTATCCAGGATGAGTTACGTAGTCAATTAGGTCTGATTGTTGATAAGCCTAAACCAGGATTCGGTTCGTCAAATGATGGCAACACGGCCAGAAAATTTTTTGAAAATTCCAGCGTTGTTGCCAACATTTGTCGAATCGATATTCGCCTTATCCAAAAATTACATATCATTTTACAGACATTGTCTTGTATTTATGATATAGATAGTGCAAGGTTTGGGTCTTATGCAATTGAAGCTGCAGAACTGTGTGTATCATTATATCTTTGGTACCCGATGCCAACATCTGTGCACAGAGTTCTACTACATGGATCTGTCATTATTTCCTCAATTTGTGTTCCGATTGGGTTATTGTCAGAGGAAGCCCAGGAAGCAAGGAACAAGGATATTAAACGCTTCAGGTCAAACTTTGCACGAAAAACTTCTAGGACGCACAATTTAACTGACATTTTAAATAGATTACTTGTCTCCTCTGACCCAATAATATCCAGTTTTCGCAAGATACCACCAAAAAGCAGCAAAACTTTGTCTCCAGAAGTCATTAATTTATTAAAAACACCTGAAATTTCTTTTAAATCAAACATTTCCATTGCCGAATTACACCCACTCAGTTCCGAATCTTCTTCTGATGAAGAGTAAAGTTTTTCCTTTGCAGAAACGCGTTTGATTTTTTGGTCTATTATAAGTTAGATAAGGCTAAAATATTGTACATATAGATCTGTACGTAGATATATATTTTTTTAATTAAGTCTTTATAACCTTTTACAGGGGGCCACCCTGTAAAAGGTCGTACCTCTATTTTTGATTTATCTGGTATATTTTGGGAAAAAACGGTCGGACACATCATTTTTTATTGCTTGGAAGACATATTTTCTACTATAGCTGTATAATTGAGCCACCCTGTATAAACAATTAGCCTTTTTAAATAAAATATAACTATCAAATATAATACCATCTTTAACAAATTTTTTTAGGTAGATTGCTTTCATATGTTGTCATATTTTCAAAAAATTCCGAGATCTCCTTTCCGAGAAAAAAATAAACGGCATTAATCCTTGAACTTCATCCATGTATGTAGCAGTACTTAAATTTGATCACACTATACATTATGTCAAAATGCATTTTTAAGTTGTTATCGTTAAAATAATTCGATATGTAGGTGTAATGGAAGTATTTAGGCACATACACATTATTTTTCTATTCCGTGATAATTGTTACACCCTGTATATAAAAATATATGATCCAAAATTTAAAGATAAAGTATCTTTATTTACAACACGATATTTTATATATAAAATCATAATTTTTGGGTCTTATTTCTGGTAAATTCTATTATGGCCAGCTTTTTAAGAAATTCGACCAGTGTGCGGCGTGCGTGTGAAAAACGTAAATAGGTTATACTTTCACATCAGAAAAGAAAATGGAATATTATTTTTCTGATTTTCAGAGTTTTTGTGGTCAACAAATTCAATTTTTCTATTCATTTATATGTTTTGTAATATTCAAAAACAAGTAAGAAGATGATTTTTTGGTACCAATAAATACCGATGTGGAAGTATATCGATTCCATTGTGGGCAGTTTTTTTTGGTGCGAAGTTTTGGTTGCAAAATACATTTAATTCGGTTTTTGTATAAACTGAAAATGTTTTTTAACCTATTTGCTTTCAAGATATCTTTTTTTTTTATTTTAACGGATGTTTTTTGTTAAATAGTTATATCATTAAGTGAATATTTTGAATAAAACTTTTTTTTTCGGTGGCAATGTATTGAACTTATTATGATATTTTTAACGCATAGTAAGTAAGTAGATATTATTTTACTGATTAATAGAATAGTTACAATAACTAAACTGGATAGAGGACAGCAAACTCTACTGACGTATTGAAACTTCCATCAATACACTGGGTGTTACAGAAAGTGAGGGTGCTTAAAAATAGGAAACTTTATATATATAGGAATTCGAATGCTAACATTAAAATTGTAGGTAGTCGCTATAAAAGCCTACCACCTCACTATATTACACAAATCGGGTGGGCGAAAGTGGACAGCCAATCGAGTGTTTTTTGCATTTCAATCGGAAACTGCTAATGAGATCGATCTAAAATCTGGCACACGGATAGAGGACAGGAAGCTCTACTGACTTATTGAAACACCCACACAAAGACCAAATATGTGATGATTCGCGTGCCAAACGAAAGTGCAGAATCTGTATTACTGTGGTCATTTTTAAAAATAATGGCCTTTATTTTAAGTTTTCTGTTCATACCAAAAAAAGTTGACCGAAATAAAAAGGGCATTTAATGCTTTTTATTTAAGAATCATTTATAAATTCGTAACTTATAAAGGTTAACCAATCATTTTATGACATTTATGTGTTCATTTTCTAAAATCTGTAAAATGGGTCACTTATAAAGTTAAATGACCGATTGTTTTAAATCATTTATGCAGTCATTTGGCGAATTCTAGTCACTTTTAATTTGGAAGGTGACTTAGGTGACACTACTTTAAAATATCAATCAGTATTACGAGTAACTCTTGGCAAACGGTGAACGCACTAAAAATAAATATATTTCGGGATAGGATTATTTCTCTTGATAACAGGATAAAGATGAAGGCGTTAGGAAACTCTTCTGATAAAATAAAAAAGGCACTATTCTCTATTAAACATTAAAAATAAGTACATTTCATTATTGTACCAGAAATTCTCTTGGCATATGGAGTTTGTATCCTTATTGATATGTCTATGTTACTGCCTGTGTTCGAATAATTGATTACAAACATTACTTCTATTCAATAAAAGAAACTATACAAATCACCAAAAAAGTATGTGTTGAGCTATATAATAAAACAGAACAACTTATCAATAACTTTTCCGGCTAAACATGAAACATTCTTGCAGACAAAAAACTTTTATGAAATGTTCCGAAAAAGTTCTAATATGAAGGTCATAATTATAATGAATACAAAAATACCGATTTTGGATTGTTGAAATTAAAAAAAAATGATATTCAAAATCAAAATGAAACGCTTGCTCACCTCCCACCTCTTACAAGATCATGGCACCTGCTAATTACAACACAATATTGTTTAATGTGCTTTCTATTGGTTCGCCGTTTATTTCCGTGGAGTATAAATAAGTTTTGTTAATTGTTTAGCATAGGCTTTCTAGCTTGGTGGTAAAATACCCGCATGGGTCTTAATTACCTTTCAGGATTACTTTTTAGGTTTTAAAACGTTTCGTCAAGTTTGATAAACATATATCTACAGTTTAATAAATCTGAAAATCGGAGACGACAGTTTAACAACACACGTCAACAAACCAGAACGTAAACGTCAAAAGATAAGGTTCCAAAAAAGTATCCGTCGTAAATACACTTTTTTACATTAAGCCAAAAAAAAGCATAGAATTTGCGGGCTAAGCCGGCCAAGTATCATGCTTCTTTGGGTTCTTGTACCAATATAAATACACTTTTACATTACCTGAAAAAAGTAAAAAGTATACTTTACCAAGGCTGACCAAAACGCTGTACACTTTTAAAAACACAACTACATACAAAACCATAAGTTTTGTTACAAAAAAAAAGTCAACGTCCGCCGGGGGTGTAACACAGGACCTTTGTCATGCTAACCCAGTTCTTTATTACTGAGCTAGCAGACCTTACAATAAAAATGTAACCCTTCTTCTTCGTACCCCGTTATTTTCAATAAGTCACCAATTTAAGCGGACCGCCGCAAGTAATCCGCAGTCCGTATATTTCAAGAGGCGCTTCTTCTAGGAAAGCTTCTGATGACAGCGAGCAATAGCAGAAGCAGCTGCGGAAGCCGAAGAGGCGTTAAAATTAAATAGTTCTGATTACTTTCAAAACTATGAATTTTTACAGCTTTAATCATGGTTTACGATTTTAATAATAGTTTTATCGACAAACCTGAGCTAACCTAATGCTAAAATCCTTGTTTTAATATAGTCCCGAAATTTTTTTGGCGCACTGGTGCGCTTTCTTGAAAACAAATCTAACAAATTTTAATCTAACCTAATTCTCATTTTCATAAATTATAAGTTTTGTTGAAAGAAAACTAAAAAGTCTTCCACTTGAACGGAGAGATATCCGCTGCATCTACAGCCGAGTATGTGAACACCTTAGACAAGGAAAGAGAGAGGACGCGTAATCTATGCATATGATTTGCTGCCAGCTGCCACCAGGTTTGCTCGCACAGTGGCGTAACGCTCGGGTTTAAGTAAAATGATGCCTGAAATGAACATTTAAATCTTACTAGTGGAAGACTGATCAAAGTGTGTTTATCGATATATTAGAGCCAATTGAAAAGTGCAGTAAATAATGGGGTTATATAACAAATTTTAAAAATGAAGGGAATTTGTTTAAAATTTCAAAAATTATGTCAAATTTCCTATTTTATTTAGGGTTTCATTTTATTTAAAGTTTGCAATTTTTTTGACTAAAACGATGCATTTAGGTAATTTATTAATAATTATAATAAAAGTTAATCACATTTACAGAAAACTGAAATTTCAATAAAGAAATTGTTACATACCTCATTTAATCACTACACTCTTTTAATAGCTCTAATATACCTACATTTTAAGATAACGTAGGAAAGATCTCTAAGACCAACAACCAATTATTTGTTGATGAAATAAAATATGCAATCATTATAAATCCATATATTACCATAAAAATACATCACTAAAAATATATTACATAAAAAAGTACCTAAGTAGGTAAAAATGAAAAGTGATATCCAAGGAAAAAAATAAACTTGAACAATAAAAATTAACACTCATTTATTATCCTCTAAATAAAATAAGTTTTGTATATTGATTTCTAACAGGATCTGTTATTGCAGACAATCTTTTAGTTATAAAATGTATGTGAATATTAAGATATTTTGATACAACAGATTCTGTTAAAAAGTATATATGGTTACAATTAGCATTAGAAATTAAAACATGTTGGTCCAAACTGCTAAAACATTGGGATTCAATGCATTCAAACATTATTCTCCTTTTTAAAACATTAATGCTAAAAATGGCTTTTACCAACTCATTTTCATTTATTCTTATAAAATGCTCGCAGATATTACAAATTTTTATCACATCCTCTGAGGGATACGTCAATCCACCATGACTTTTTTTTGTTATCAGCGAATGCAAAAAGTTTTCTCGGTTACCACTTAATGCAGTCAAACAGCTTTCACATTTGACAACCTTAATAAGCTGACGGGCAACAATAAATAATAATTTGTTTTGAACAATTGCTCAACATCTCATATCTCTTATAAGGTAATTATGATCATGCCAAACACTTTCCAAAGGAAATGGTTCATTTTGACAGCTCAAATACATCCTATTTGAATTAATATTTTCTTCAGGTGAATTGAATCTACTTGATCCTGTTAAAATAGGTATATCGTCTAAGGGTATACAATTTCCCATACCACCCTCCCTTATTTCTGCTCTTACTAATAATCTCTTATACGATGCCATAAACTGCCATGCACTAGGGTTATTATTGAAGCCACTTATTGATCTTATTGAAGAAAAATATAATTCTAAATGATCTTGGCTGACTTTATATAAAGGAAGATAAATTAATTGTTTGTTATTTGTAACTAATTCATCATACAACAATGCACTTTTTAAAGAAATTATAAGATCCATAAAGCCTGTTTTTCTTTTGGATTGAACTACTAATTCCCCATCATGAAATTTTAATAAAGAAAGATAATCAATAGAGTTAGCAATAAAACTTTTTGTCTGTTCTATATTTCTTTCCCAAACTGCCTTTTTAAAACCTGGAGGAATTAGTGATCTGGAGTTTAAAATATCAAAGCAGTGGTTAATTATTCTAATAAAGTCAGAGGTTGCCTTACAACCCATAAATTCTTTTAACTGCAATTCTTCCTCACAATAATTAAGCAAATCAGCAACCGATTCACTTAATAATTGTACTGCTAATCTGACTTTCATTTTTTGTTTGAAAAAATTTATGTGAGCTTTTCGTAGTTTATTCCCTAAATGCAAACCTTCTGAATCTTGCAATTTCTCTAAATTTTCCATATACTCCCACTTAATTAAATGTCTATTGCCATCTATAAGAACCTTTTTTTCACCAAAAGCATTACGTATCAATTTAACCATATGACAAGGGTCATAAAAATTATAAATATTGTTTCCTCTTAAAGTAAAAAAAGTTTGTAAGGTTGGCATATTATTATCACAACCCAAAATATTTGACATTGCAATGTTGGATGGCGCACCATCAAATGTAAGTGATGTAAGTGCCCCTGTCTCAATTAATAAACTTATACATTGAGAGCACTTTTCTGTTGACCACTCAATCCATCAGTTAAAAAGTAATCTACTGGCAATTTCCACTGACCATTAATGCACACAACCTTTAAAACAAAAACCTCTTTTGCCATATGATTATTGTCATCTTGTAAGTCGATGCCATAATTTATATAACCGTGAAATTTAACTCCATCCCAATCAATATGTTTTCTGATAGACATCTCATCTACAATGAGAGCAAGAAAAATAGGCTTATGAGAAAGGTCACATCGTTTTTTAGAATGTCAAATGACTCACTTGTAAAGCCAGGATCCGCATTAATATTTCTAAACCGTTTACCTATAGTACTTCTGTGTGGTAAACATGTATCGAACACAGAATGAACATAATCGTAAGCTTTTGGAGAAAAAAAAACTTAAAGTTATAGCAAATTTTTCTGGAGAGTACTTAATTTTCTTTCTTAATTTTCTTTTTCGCAGTTCTTTAGTTATTTCTGGCATATTTTCAAATAAATAAGAACTTTCTGATGACAATAGATTTTTTTGTTTTAAAGAAGTAATCAATTGGTTCAAAGAGGTAACCTTTTGTTTCAACCTTCTCACTTTCTCTCGCAAAACTTTAATTTTCTTAGACTTTGCACGACTTTTAGCAACTTGACTAAAAAGTTTCCGCTTCAGTTTTTGTTTTCTAGGAGTATTTAGAACTGCTGTGTCTGGAACCTCGTCTGGAACTGAAGAAGTAGATGCTTCTTCCTGATGAGGTCTCTTTATCCCCTGAAATGAAATACACAATATATCAAAAAAAAGTTAAGACAAAAATTTCTATATTCATAAAAATACATCTATGTGTTTTTAAATAAATGGTGTCATAAAAAAACTTAACAACTAAGATAAAATACAAACAAATGCTAATATTAAATTTAAACAATACATTAAAAGCAAAATGAACATTAAAATCAAACAATATGTTGGAAAGTAAAAAATATTTTATGAAATATGTGAATTATGAATGAAGATAAATAGATGGGATGAATTAATATTCTGTCATTTATATTTTACACAAAAATCAATATTGCTGATAAAACTTACCTTGCGATAGTGACTAGTTGGCTGCATATATTTTGGTACATCAGGGAACACTGTTGGTACTGCTTCATCTAGTAGACATTTTTTTTCGCCAACACGATAAAACAGTTTGGGGTCAAAATGTTTCGAGCATAGCCTATCATTTTTTGTAGGTGTCCAGTCTGCAATATGCAGCTGCTTTACCCATAAAGCAGCTTTTTGCACATCTTTTAGAGGAAACCTAAAAAGAAAAATACATTTAATTGAATTATAATAATATTCACCACACATGAAGGTTGAATAACTATTATTTCTTTATATTCATGAAGCATGGCCTACGTCACTGGAATAAATCGACCTTCACGCCTAATTAGATCATAAATTAGATAATTTTATAAGCTATTCTGAATGAAAGAGGACCAAAATGCTGAGTTACTTATTTGTCTACCAGTAAATATAAACTGTGTGGATAGAAATATGGATATTAGGCCGCCTTTAATAACGAAAACGCGAATTATAGGGACACCTAAAATATACAATTTTCTTTTATTTACCTGTGAAAGGTTATTCCAGCTTCTTTTCTCTCGCTACGACTTTTGCAACCTAAAGCACAACAATTCACCATTTTAGTTCGATAATAACCACAATGTCTTTAATTCACTTTTCTGTAAAAATCACACTACAAAACCACACTGCCACCACAATTCTCTGCCACCAGAAAATGGCGTCGATGGATAAATTGGCCTCACTTCTGAGACGGCGCATAAATGGTTATTACGCGTCCTCACTCTTTCCTTGTCTAAAGCTACGGTTTCCTCCGAAGCAGTGCCGTCTTTTGACGGCCGTCAAAATACGGCGGGTGACGGCACGAAAAACGGTGGCTTGTGAATATAGGCAAGTGGTTTCCAAGAAAGCGGTGACGCTCGACGTTTGCGTTACAGCGGCGCCGTCTTCATTTGAAAGCGGTGTGTTGGTCGCTACGAACAGTTTTGTCAACGTTTTTGTGAGGTACGTTGTGTGTAGCGGTGATATTTTTTTGAAGGTAGTTTGTTTTTAGGTCTCAAGATGTGTTCAAAAGAACAGGCTATATGGTCTATGGAACAAGACGAAATATTGATTGACTTTGTCAGGGTAAATGAATGTCTTTATAATATCCAATCGAAAGAGTATCGAAATACTCAAAAAACAACGTCTTTGGCGTGAAATTGGAGATTTGCTTAAAAAAACAGGTAAATAAATTATTGTAGAGCTTTTATTCGTTCTAATAAATTTTACAAAATACTTAGTAATAATTGTATTTTAATGTGGCCTGTAATAGTTTTCCTGCCATTCCACTGCCCCCGGACCATTAAAATATAACTTCAATGTTTCACGAATTTGAATTGGTGTGTTTGCTCCACGATAATTATTTTGAATTAAAGGTATTAGATTTTTCGATGGTAATGGCAACTGTTCCCTGTCATTGACATGCGTGGGAAGGGGTACATTTGCGTCTCGTAATAAATTGTGTAGTATGCATGCCGATGTGATTACTTTGTCAGTAACTTCTGGTGCTGTTGCAATAGGTTGAAAAAATATTCTGAAGTTGCGCAAAGAATACCAAAAGTATTTTCAGTTGTCCTCCTTGCGCGAGAGAGTCGATTAAAATACTGCTTTAGATTTGTCAATTACTGATTGCTTTCTGGGATATGGTTTCATTAAATGTTCATGCAAACTAAAAGCTTCATCCCCTACAAGAACATGGGGAACCGCAACATTTAAACCAGGCAAGGCGCGTGGTGGTGGAAATGGAAACTCATTCTCCAGTTCTGCCAAATTTGCTTTTTAAATAGATTCCTGCAAATCATTTATACACAGTATACAGAGGGTTCTGCGTCAATGATCCATATTACTTCTTATTTGTAGATATACAGAAAAATGTTAAATACAAAAACTTTTTATTTATTTTAGGTTTGCAAATTTAATTTTTGACACAAAATTGTAATTATTTATTATGTATTAACAAAATTTGTCTAGACTTTTACGTTCAAAAATGCAATGGTGTCCTATTTAAAATAACAAAACCGAATTATTTAATATTTTTTATATATCTACAAATAAGGGGTGACAAGATCATTGCAATTGTGTCCTGTAGAGGAACCCTGTTAAGGGAAATAATATTTCATTTAAATAAAGAATTGAATTTAAGAATATATGTATTTCTATATACTAGGTTAAATAATGTTTCTTGGAAAAATTGCATAAAAACTTAAATCTGATAAATACTTCTTTGGGTATACTCAAATAATTCTTTATTCATAAGGCAATATTTTTTCCCATAATGTTCCATAATGGGCTTGATAGTTACCTGCATCCCCTTCTCTGCCATATGATCCAATGTCAACTGCAGTAAACTTGCATTCTGCATCAACAATAGCTATGACCATCGAATAAAATTCCTTGTAATTATAAAACAATGAACCAGTGTTACTAGGGGCTCTTATTCGTATGTGTTTGCCATCGATGGCCCCCACACAATTTGGAAAATTCCATTGCGACATAAATTTGTTGGATATCATTACTAGGTGTCCATCTGTTGGTGGTGGTATCACTATTTCGAGCATTCTATTAACAATGCTACTTGCAACTTGCTTAATTATAAAGGAAATCCAAGAATGACATATTCTAAATTGAAACGCCAAAGACCTGAAAGACTTTGTAGCCAAAAATCTGAAACAAGTTCATTTAGTTTCGGTTAATTTTTTTTGTATATCGAAATGATTTTTAATTATTTGCTTAATACATATTTATTATGGTTTTAAGATGTTGAATGCTCCAAAAGATGGTCGTATATCCGAGACTACTACGTCAGGAAAAGGGGAAAACCCTGCACGGGTTCTGCAGGCGAAGCGGCTAAGAAGCGAATGGACCAGTTACACTTTTTAGATAAGTTGCATAAATATTTTCGGGCAAAAGAAGGTAAACAATAAATTAGTGTCAATATCCAGGTAAAATGACTATAATCGCAAATAATTTTTAGTACTATTACCAACATTACTGATGATATGGGGAAAGAAAATACCAATGACAATTATTCTGAAATGGTTACAAACATAACCGCTGAAGCGGAAGACCCTCAGATATGTAATGAGGATCAAAATAGCCTTGGTAGTTCTGAGCCAGAATTAAACAATTATAAACATTTGCACTTATTTCAAGCTTAAAATAAAAATTCTGATGAAAATTAAACTTCTGAAAGAAATTGCAGCAAAAAATCGAGAACCGAATTGCAACTACACAGGACGTTAACGATTTATTTTTTAGTAATGGCCAAAATAGTTAAGAAGTTACCAGAACTGAGATCAGTCCAAAATAAGATTACATATTGCTAACTATGTTGGTAACAAAGAGATTGAGTTTTTATCGGGACATACAAATCAGCCACCATCTCGCCCATCATCTGAATTGAGCTACGCATCTTTCGATTCTTATGATGCAAGTGGACATACGGCAGGCAAACCACCAGCTTCTCAATTAGGCAATTCTTATAATGAAACTTTGAATTATATGCTTCCCGTAACATCAGCACCCCACGCAACCAAAGTGGTTTCAGATGTTAATAATTATTTTGACAATAAGTTTTGTTCTAAACAGTAGAAAATAATAAAATCGTTTGTCAAGGATATTACTTAATCCACACACAAAATATTTCATTCATTTCATTCATTGAAAAAGTACTTACCTTAAGACACATAATTTTTGCTTTGCTGATAATGGATATGGGACTCGATTTGTTGGCTTTGACATAATGTCTTCCTGGAAGTTATTTAGAACATAATCGAATAACATCGTAATTAGCTTTAAAATATTCTTAAACTTGTTTTCATTATTAAATAAATGACGACAGAAAAACCTATATTCTCTTCTCGTTTTAAATTTATAGATTTTCTCCTCTTCTTCAAGGATTCCTCTGCCTCCAAAATAATTACAAGTTTTAATTCATCCATCATATCAAGGTTAAAAATATTGTCTGCCGCTAAGCACCGGACTAAATACACCGTTTTTCGTGACGTCACCCGCCGTATTTTGACGGCCGTCAAAAGACACCGCTTTTTGAACGCAGAGCCAGGAAGTCCATGGTGTACATTCAGAAAAACTTTTTTATAAATAATAAATGTTGTGATTGGTCGAGGTCATTTGAGATATAGGGTTTTGTCAATTACATAACCCTGGATTGGTTGTTAATCTGTGACCCTGGTTAGGCTTTTTTTTTGGATTGAAGTAAAAAAAGTTATACAAATCTACAATTATTTTAAAAACTGTTTTGGTAGAGTTCCGTATTCCATGACTATCCATGAGGATTGGTGTGACTCGTAATAGTTTGTTTATAACTTTACCGTTGATCAAATGCTGAAAGGCAAGACTCATGCTATAAGAGGCAATAGAAATTAGACATTGGGAGAGAATACTAGTTTACCCCTTTTCTTTAATTTAAGTTGAATTTATACAAACAAATAACATAAAATAAAAATATCATAAGACTTATTACCATTACAGATTTTTTTTTATATCTAGATATATATATATATATATATATATATATATATATATATATATATATAATATCCTATATATATATATATATATATATATATATATATATATATATATATATATATATATACACGTAACCCAATAACGATTTCTGTGCCACAAGTTAAGTTAAAGTCTAGTTTAACGAAAAAGAAAGAACTTAATGTAGAAATTTTCTTCCATTGGTGTCCCAAAAAAAGGGTTTTTTTATAAGGGTTCTAATTCAAGGTATTTAATTTGTTTCATTTTTTTTGCTTTTAATTCTTGTATGACTATTTATAATAAAATTATATTAAGTATTTTTATATGTTTTAGGATACGATGTCAGATTTAGGTGATTGGTATCGAAGTGTCCCTCGTTTTACTAGGGCATGGTTCACTGGCACAGTAGCATTAACTCTTTTAGGGCGTTTTGGCCTTTTAAATCCAGTTAACCTTATATTATTATATGAACCAGTGAAAAGGTTTCAGATATGGAGGCTCCTAACATCGGTATTATACTATCCTCTGACACCTCAGACTGGTTTTCATTATTTGATAAATTTATATTTTTTGTATAATTATTCAAGACGTTTGGAAGAAGGTAAGCGATAGTTAACATAAATATTTATTTTGTAGGTACAGTATAATACACAATAAAAATTGTATGGAGTATTGTTGGTCAGTTTTAAATTTTAAACAAAAGCTTGTGGTTTAGGAGTACAGATTAAAAATTATAAAATTTGCACTTATTTCAATATAAAAATGCAACAAAATTAATTAAATTAGTAAAAACATAAGAAGGTAAAGACAACATAACAATTACTTAATCTCGAGAGATCATCCTGCATATCAGCACTCTCTCAAAAGTTAATAATGACTCAAAAACGTAGCGTGCTGAACACCTTTTTATAAGAGTGACCTGTTGAGGAATCACAATCAGCCGTGACAAATTCCATTAGACTCCTTCCACATGCTGGCTTTCGCGCTTAGATTCATTTACGGCAGTTGCTATGCCAATGCAATGATGAATATTCGTAAGCCAAATAGAGATGGGACCGGCATAAAACTACTGCTGCAAGAGCGTGTTCTCTTATTATAGAATTAATGTAAAGTAGTGCATTTGGGTCATTGGAGGCGGAAGCAGTTTTGCATCAATCGAATTGAATCGTAATTAGCTTTAAGATATAGGTACATTAGTGTTTTTTAAGAACAAAAAAATATATTTCAAATCTTATAAATTTATATTATTTCCCCTAAGTATTAAAAACGACTCAAAGTTAGGGATAATTAACATCATAAAAAGGTTAAAAATATGGGGGTGGCACCCCGAAAAATTTTCGCCTGCGGCGCTATGCACCAGCCAAACCGGATCATGGTGAAAACTTCTTCAGGCTTTTTTATAAAAGACAACAAATCTTTTGAGGGGGTATTTTCTGGTCTTAAATTCTTGTATTTTCTGCATAATTCTACAATACAATTATTTTAAAAAGTGTACTCACATCGGCATAGAGCTAATATGAAAGTCGTGATCCGAATGAATAAATTCATCTATTGCGTAGACACTTAAGGGAGTATATGTGTATCTAGACTTACATATAATAACAACGAAAAAGACTTTTTTTAGTATATGAATATATATATATATATATATATATATATATATATATATATATATATATATATATATATATATATATATATATATATATATATATATATATATATATATATATATATATATATATATATATATATATATATATATATATATATATATATATATACATATGTTTTTTAATAATTTGCTTATTATTACCCAAAAGCACCTATGTACATACACCTTATGTTCTTTTATCTTAACCTAAATATCCTTAAATTATCCATCAACCTTGATTTTGACAAAAACATAAAAGAATAATTAAATTACCATGTAAAAATTAATAAACTCTCAGACTACTTATAAAAACAAAGACTTGATTTAAGCAGATTATTTCTTGATTTAACCAGAAAGAAAAAACAACAAAATACATAAATGTATTTAAAAAATGTAAATATATCAATTAAAAAAAAGTGAAAAATGTATATCTCATTTTAAAAATTACTAGTTTATTTCAGTTTAAATTTAATACCATCCATAACAAAAAAATCTTTTATTTCTTATTTTCTGCTAATATTGTTTTTTCTGACCATAGTGGGTTATAGAAGTTTTTGTATTGATAATTTTTGCGATTTATTTGTTTTTCTCATATTTTCTATTTTTTTTTGATTTCTTTGAAAACATAGTTTATCCAGTGTGACTATATGATATCCCGATTTCTAAAAAATTTTAGTGCAAAGTAAAAATGTATGCTCTATTGAATACAGAGGTTTAAATTTATATATAACTTTTTAGAAAAATATATATGTTTATATATATACAACAAAATATTTTTCAATATATATTTGCATAAAAAATAAGGAGTTAAAATGATATATAATCCTACTACCCACATGGTATATATATATTTTTATATTTTTAACATATAAACTTTTTATTAACAACAAAAAATATATTGCAATAATATTTGGGTTGCACACTATATGTTTTAAAAAAAAAATTTTAAACAAAAAAAAAACTATGTTTTTGAAAATTTCATTGTTAGGATATACATAAAAATTAATATGCATAATAATTTTAACTCCTTCAGAAATACTGAGTGAAATATCAACAAAAAATATACCTTTTGTGATAAAAAATTATTTATTTATTTAGTTGTAATTTCTTTATTGATGCCAAAAAAACAAATAGGTTATTTCAAATACAAAATAAGAAATGGTGAACAGATAAATTGTTTACATAAATAACTTCTTCCTTGGATAAGGAATTCCATTAAACCTATTATTAAATTTAAATAAATAAACTAAATAATATATTTACGGACTTGCCATTTCAAAATTTAAATATACATATATAAATCAATTTTGACAAATTGATACATAATTTTTTGTTTTTTTTACACGTAAATAAGAACATAATTTTGTAATTTTTACATATTCGCAAATTGGTTAAATGATAAAGAAATGAAACAAAATCAACGTCTTTGGTTATACAATTGGCTTTCTTACAAAAACTAGAGATAGGATTTTAACAGCATAATTTTTACAAATAATTTATTATTCTTTTATGTTTTTGTCAATAACAGACAGTATGAGAGTCAATAAGATTCCTTATAATTTTAAAAAAAGGATATATTGAGATTAAAATTGAAACAATTTAATTTTGTTATAATATATATGCATATATATATATATATATATATATATATATATATATATACTTATATATACATATATATATATATATATATATATATATATATATATATATATATATATATATATATATATATATATATATATATATATATATATATATATATATATATATATATATATATATATATATATATATATATATATATATATTTATTTATGCATATATATTATAACTAAATTAAATTGTTTAGATTTTAATATCTCGATATATATGCTCTTTTTTTAAAATTATAAGGAATCTTATTGACTCTCCAGCTTTATTGTCTGTTATTGAGTTGCAACCAAGGATATACCAGACAGAATAATTTATTTGATATTAAGTATCATAGGACAAATTATGCTGTTAACAATCCTATCACTAGTTTTTGTAAGAAAGCCAATTGATAACCAGCCAACGTTGATGTTGTTTCATATCCTTGTATCATTCATAACAATTTGCGATGTGATATGTAAAAATTACAAAATTATGTTCTTATTTATGTTTTATATTGTAAAAAAAAACAAAAAATTATGTATTCCAAATTTGTCAAAATTGTTTATTTATCTGTTTATATATGTATATTTAAATTGAAATGGCAAGTCCGTAAATATATTATTTATTTATTTATTTAAATGGTAATAATATTTCCTGGTCGAATTCCTCGTGATGTCCTTAAGTTATTTATGTAAACAATTTATAATAAGCGATTTCAATTTTTTAGTAATTGAAATAACCTATTTATTTATTTTGGCATCAATAAAGAAATTACAACTAAATAAATAAATAATTATTTTATCACAAAAGGTCATATTTTTTGTTGATATTTCACTCAGTATTTCTGAAGGAGTTAAAATTATTATAAAAAATATTAATCCTCCACTACTTACTGTATATCCTATAATAACAATGAAATTTTCAAAAACAGGTTTAGTTTTTTTTTTGTTTAAAATTTATTTGTTATTTAAAATTAAAACATTTTCAAGTATCTGAGTGTGCAACCCAAACATAAAAATTATTGCAATAGTAACTATTTTTTGTTGTTAATAAAACGTTTAGCCATGTTAAAAATTACTGTTATTTCAGTAAATTTAACACATCATAAGCAGCTCTTTTTTTCTGCTCAATATGATAAGACCATGTGGGTGGAAGTGATTGAAATAGATTTTCGAGCTTTTATACTAGATTGAGACATGTTTAAGACTTAGACCCGACTTTATTGTAGTGCAAAGTAAAAATGTACAGCTCTATTGAATACAGAGGTTTAAATTTAGATCAGAACTAACTTGACAGTCAGTCATATGTTTAAGGCGACATATACAACAAAAGAACAAATAATTTTTCTAAATATCGCATTTACAAAATATGACATGACGTAAGTAAAGCCTGACAGACGAAAGTTATTGATCTTCTTCTTGCGATTTTCCCGAGGATTTTCCATTTAAACTTTTTTAGAGAATTTCGGAATCAATAGTCACACTGGATAAAATATGTTTTCACAGAAAAAAATTGGTAAAACACAAAAAAAAATATTGAAAATACATTGAGAAATACCCCAAAAATAAATGCAACTAAGGGAAAATTGTGAAAATACAAAAAAATACTATAAAAAACTAGTAAATACCAGAAAAAACAAGAAAATACAGAAAATAAGAAATGGTAGACAGATTTTTTTGTCAGTGGATTCCTCCTTGGAGATAAAGAAATTAAACCTATAAAAAAACTCACTAAACTACCGGTAGATTATAACTTAAAAAATAGAGATACATTTTTCACTTTTTTTTAATTGATATATTTAACATTTTTTAAATACATTTATGTATTTTGTTGTTTTTTCTTTCTGGTTAAATCAAGAAATAATCTGCTTAAATCAAATCTTTGTTTTTATAGGTAGTCTGAGAGTTTCTTCTTTTTTTTTATTAAATTTTTACATGGTAATTTAATTATTCTTTTATGTTTTTGTCAATGAGATCAAGGTTGACGGATAATTTAAGGATATTTAGGTTAACATAAAAGAACATAAGGTGTATGTACACCTAGGTGCTTTTGGGTAATAATTTAAGCAAACATTGTAAATTTGTAATTGTAGCAAATAATAATTATAATAATAATAATAAAAATAAAATAGAGTGTCCTTATTATGCTATATACTAAGGGGCTTATAACAAGTGGTGTGTATTATTATTATTACTAGCTAAGTGAGACAACCATGATTTAAGGAAAATACACAATTTTATTTGGCAGCCGCGCATGTCCTCTGTCAGAATGCATCTGATGAAAGCAGTTCTCTGAGTTTAGTTTGGTTCACTGAATTTGTATGAGTAATTTGATTTAATGCTCAGGTAGTCTTTTAATATATTAGACAAAGTTTTTTTTTGTTTTTTAGGAAATTATCAAGGGAAACCAGCAGATTACGCATTTTTATTGATATTTAATTGGATATGTTGCGTCATTATGGGCTTAGTAGCTGAAATGCCAGTAAGTAATGTATATCAGCATATTTACAAGAAAATAAAATATATTTTTTAAGTAATAATATAATTATTATACATATTTAGCATATATGAGGCACACAAACATTTTAAAATTCTGAAATAAGTTATAAATTAAGGAAGATGCTCATAGGAAATTAAGATAATTTTAAAACTATTCATCTTAAATGATATATTTGTTTTTATACCGAGAGGACTGCTATAACTTTTCTTTACCAACATATTAAAATGGTATTTTGATTGGTTAAGTAAGACTTAATTTTACATTTTTTTTATCATAACAGCGTTGCCACATCTTCTTTTATTTCCCAGTTTCTGCAACCAATTCTTATTTTTTTTTAAATGGACATCATATACTAAATACAACGGAACTACTATCCAGGCTCCCATTTTAAAACAGTTTTAGATATAAATTTGAAATTTTGATCAACGACTGGGTTGAGTAATATGCATATTTTAGGCAAAACGATTTTCGCCAGCCGCTTCCGTCAAAGTTAATGATCGCCATCTTTTCGACGGCTAGCGAAAACTCAAACGGATTGCGGCAAAAATACATATCTGTACCCATTGCTTTGCGTTAAGTAAACTTCAAAACCATAAAAATATATTAGTTAAAAAAGCCTTAGAGTCTTGCTTATTTGATGATCTGGGATGTATGTGAAGCTTTTTTTGTTTTGATCGTTAAATTTTATATTTTTCGCAGTTTTTCCCAGTTATCATATTTTATGGAAAACCGTATAAGCTTTCAGTTGGGGTGAGCACTCCCATCCTTTTCAATATAGAGTGCGACCATTAAAGTCTTCATCATAAAGGATTTTTTTTTTAATCGACCAAACTAAAAACTGAGTTTACAGAAAATTTTGCTTGAAAAATAATGCAAAATAACAATAAAAAAGTTACTTACATAGTTATCTTAACTGGTAAATTTGACCTTTTGAAAAATATGTTTTTAATTCTGAAAGATGGTAGAGGAAAATGTTTGTTTGTTGTTTTTTTTTTTAATTTTATACCTTTATACGAAAATTCAACTGTAACTGTTAACATACTTTTTTCTCATTTTTTTTAAATTTATGGTTTTTTACCTAGAAACATAAATTAATCTGTCACTGCACTTTTATTACCAGAATGAGAAATTTACTCAGTTGTTTATATAAACTACCTTATAATTTAGGCTTTATTTGGTTTTTTCAATCTTTTAATAAAAATATTCTATTTTTTAGACAGGGCGATCTAGAACTAACGAAAAAATTTGATTAGAAATAGATTTTAGATTTATAGGTTTTGGAAGACTATAATTATTTTTTTCGACAATTATCAGTCAAACGGTGTATCAGTGTAGTTTTTTTTGTCACACCATTTTATCGTTCATATTTCCTAAACCGAAATAAATAAATGATTCATTTGAAAAACACTTAAGACTTCTCTTTTCCTGAAAAAGCAGTTCGTGAATTTATTTGGCCTCGTGAATTTTTTTGACACAGAAAACATTTGAAATAGTTATTATTAGTGGAACTAATTCAAGAGAAAACATGTTTTTTAAAATTTTACATTTTCTTTTTATGTAATTTAAGAATCTTGTAATATAGTGTACACTATTTTTGGCTAAGGCAGTATTTTTATGTGAGAATTGATAATTAAAAATTTATTTTTAAACCTATTGCTATGAATATCTATAGCAACTTTCAAACTTTCAAAAAATTCAAACCAATCAATCATTAAACTGTCAATCAACTGTACCTAATGGTTTTTTTCTAAAAACTAAAAAAATCTACTATTTAAGTGTTTTTTGAAGAATTAAAACAAAGATAATTTAGAGTAAGTTTGTATAAAATGTCTTCTAAATATTGTCCCCTTAACTTCAGTTATTGCATAAATAAGCAGCAAGCTGTACTTGATCACTGCTTCAAGTCGATACCATCGATTCGCCACCAAATCCTCTCTCTCTTGGGCAAAGATGCACCCGGATCTTTTCATTTAAATGTAAAACAAGCCAAAACGGTGTTCTTATGGGTTTAAATTTTAATCATAAACAATTGCAGACTAAACCAACATTAACATTCGGGTTTAGAGTAACTCAAATAGAATTTTTATTGATAAAACTTAAACTGAACTGTACAAAAAATTCCGATTTGAAAATAAATATCAGCATTTTTGTATTCAAGAGAGAGTTTTTTACTTCCTTGCTGTTATCTGCGGGGACGCAAATTACATTACCGCGTCAATAACTCTGGCATAAATGTCAAAGTGACGTTAATCAGTTGGCTGACTTGATTATAAATATAAATGTCCCATAATTTCATGACATTATTAAAGAATATATGACCTGACTGATCATCGGCCTGAGAGATAGGATGACCTAGGATATGTATCAGTCCTAATAGCTTCAAAACATCGATTTAAAAAATGTACGTGTATAATTTTATGTGCAAAAAGTCTTAACTATAAATAAATCTGGTGTTAACTGTTATCGGCCAATTTCAACTAATCCAACTTTAGGTAAGATTTTTGAAAAGGTCCTTAAAGAAATCCTGCTAGATTACTTATTTGGAATCTCATTTTTCAGAGACAAGGTCCACAGAAAAAACAGTAAGGTTGATTGTGTCTGACATAGTTGATGGGTTGGAAGGGCGTCACATTGTTTCTTTGATACTGTATGATGTCTCAAAAGCTTTTCTGTGTCAGCCATAAGATGGTAAAAACTCTCTTTAATTGGATTTTCAGATCATGCAGTGGCATTTATCAGTTCTTATTTTTATGCCTGTTCTCAGGTGGTCATGGTTAAGGGAAAGATCTATAGACTTTTTCCTCAAAGACATGGAGTTCCCCAGGGGTTGGTTTTGGGCCCCTTCTTCTTTCTTGTGTATTTTAACGATTTTCCGGAGTACATTATCCCCAAAGTGTGCACTTTTTGCAGATGACACCTCAGTTATATGTTGGAACAATACTATGTCTCTATTAGAAGAACGTCTGCGTGGGCTGGAGGGACGGGTGCGGGGCTGCTTCTTGAGAAGCAAACTTTTTGCTAAAGTAATGCTTCAATAAAGATTGAGAACGTCATTATATTTGACATTACATTTGATCATGGATTGAGCTGCATGCAGCACATATATGCTTTGTGTGAAAAAGTTGTCATATATTTTGTTTGTGGTGCGTAAACGTAAGATCTGTATATTTTGCAGAATGCTGTATGGCATTACTTTGTGGGGTGGGTCTAGTCAGACAGGTCGAATCTTGAATAAATTGGGTTTCAGGGAATCAAGCAAGCTCACGTTCCTGTATTATGAATTATGACTCCTTTTTATTATACATTCATAGAAATATATATGAAAAAATAAACCCGCCTAGGTTCTGCAGTCTGAGGTTTATTCTTTCCATACTAGAAACTCTGATAATATCAGAACTCTCAGGCACAGATTAGCTAAATCTGTCAAGAATTAACTAAATATAAAATTTTACAAGATACTGTTGACATACATAAATGATCAAGTATTTGTTGGTGAAAGCGAAATAAATGAATAATTAATTAACTAGTGTTGCTGTGAAATGTACAACTGAATTTCTCATTTTTTGTACTTATTTTGTATGTTCTGTGTTTTGATTTCATGTACTATATTTTAATACTAGTTTTATTTTAATTAACATTATTTCTGACATGCTACACATACTGTACTTGTATTATGTACTGAAATAAATAAACATAAACATATAAAATATTAGTTTTTTTGTATCGTTCATGTTATATCTGTTGAATCTTATGCTAAGTATGTATTTTGTTTCAGCTTCTTATGGATCCAATGGTCTTATCCGTGCTCTATGTGTGGTGCCAGCTGAATAAAGACGTTATAGTAACATTTTGGTTTGGAACACGGTTTAAAGCTATCTTTCTGCCTTGGGTACTGTTAGGATTCAATTTAGTCATGTCTGGTGGGGGAGTAATGGAGCTTATTGGAATTCTGATAGGCCATTTTTACTTTTTCTTAGCTTTCAAATATCCTCAAGAGTTAGGCGGACCAGCTCTATTAGCAACTCCTGGTTTCTTGAAAGCATGGTTTCCCGATGAGACAGGCGGTGTACATGGTTTTGGCCAAACTCCTGAAAGAGCTCCAGGAGCACCGGGTGTACGAGGTATGTTTAGAGGCCATAACTGGGGACAGGGACATGTTTTAGGAGGCAATTAAAATATTATATTTATATGTATATAAGGAACTTTTATATTAATTTAATTAATGTATGATGATTGAATGGTGTAATTTTTTAATTAAATGTTTTTTTTAAGTGAAGTATTTTTATTTTCATTTAGCATTCACTCAACAAGTCATGAAAGGATAGAAAACCTATATGTAGTTTTTTTTTCTCCAAAGTTTATAAAATGGTCATAAGGAAAGCTAATTATAGAAGTTTTCCAAAATTATAGTATAGTTTGAGAAAGTATTACAAGTTTTTAATCATTACATTTTCTTGAATAGGTGGAGGTGTGAAATTACCGAGGAAAATTCTCGGATTAGAGTTCACTAGGGCAGTGAAGATGTAGAACGTCGAAATATATAAGAATGTAGGATTTGAAAATCATAAATATTTTGAAAAGGTATAGAAGTAATTGAAAATAGGTTGTACTACACAAAGGTACATCTTTTCAAAAGCCAGACACGTGATAACTTTTTTAAATATATATATGTGAAATCTTCGACGAATTAAAGAAAATTCCATTTACCTACAAGCAAATAAGTTTAGAAGAAAAATTGATTTTTGTTAGTGGTGACTTAAGTGCAAAGGTCTCCAGAGTACTCTTTAAAGGCGCCACTAAAATTTTCTTTGACAGATTTTTATATTTACCGATGAATATCTACATATGTATAAGCAAAAATCCAAATGAAGGAGGCGATACTTGACTCGAAAATGCGGAAAGGGTACAAAATTGATAGTAAATTGTACCAAACAAATTAAGAACAAATATATATTTATTAGCCGCTGGGACAGATCTATACTCAATAATTTTATATATCAATTAAAATATCCCCTAGGCAATAAAACATAAAAAAAATACAAAAGTAGATTCATAACTAACAATCAGAGAGATTTTATAACTGGACAAACGGATATTTAACTATCACCAAACTGTATGTTCAAAAACGCTTCTTGCGAATTACAATAAATCCTCAACAGAAACTTGAGGCAAGGTGGATAAACGTACTTAAGTAAAAAGGTCTGCAGTAAATGAAAGAGGAATAGACGCATTCATTGGGTTCAGAACTGGATGGCGATATAGACGTGATATAATTATACCGTAAATATATAAAAAAAAATTGTAGCCAACATTATAAATGCTTCTAGTAAATCTGACTGGACTGTTTACCATTAAACATTCAATGTATTAGGCACAAGGTCAATGAAATGGAAGTATTGACTCGATTGGGTTGTCCCACAATTCTGCATTACATTTTTATATCCGACTTGTGCTCGCCGAACCGTGAACCTGTGTTAACATCAGTTTCCACGTGTGATGTACACCTTAACCCGTATCTTTTTGTATGTTTAAAAATTTCAGTAGATCCCTAATTTTTCGTTTATAAAATCCTGGAATCGGCTAGAACTTTGGTTTCCTTTACATTTATAATATAGCCTAGTGGTATGCTGGTGTTCAGCTACAGCAGATTGAACAATTTGTATATATTTTCTAAACGAAAAATTAGGGAATCTATTAAAATTTTTAAACATACAAAAAGATAATAACCCGTACGGTCTACACCACACGTGGAAACCGATCTTAACACAGGTTCACGGTTCGGCGAGCACAAGTCGGGTATAAAAGCCCGCCTGAATCTCTCCGAGCTCATTCAATTTAAAAATCCCTGAAGAAGCCTCGTGCAATCGAAGGCGAAATGTTGGATAGTAATTCCATTTTGACACGGTCTAATCCCAAGAATCACGATTTCTTAATAGCCTAATATGTATTTTCAACATCTATAAAGCTCGAAGCAGTGGCGGCTCGTGGGTAAAAAAAACAGGGGAAGTGTTAGAGAAACGTAGGACAGACAAGGTCTAAAATGAACACCGCATGCAAAACATATTTTGCAAATATCAACTGCTACACAGCCACTTAAATTCAGAAAACTAAGAATTTTTGAAATTAATATTGTAGGATTTAGAATTTGTAATATCTTTTTTAGCACTAATTGTCAGCACACTCTTTTGTCGACCCGTAATTACTTTCCAACGAGAAAATGGAGTTTCTAACAAACTAGAAACAATGTCACTACGGGCCCAAACGAATTCATTTTCAACCAGACACACGCGCCACTCCTCCAAACAATAGAAGACCGCCGATAAAATACTGAATAAATTGCGATCGCCGTGATCTACTTTACGTACAATACGAACGGAAGCGTTAAACTGCGGCTCTTCCCTAGAGGCGCGGTCTTCGTAATGCGATACTCGTCGCATTAGTAACGCATTATTTTCCGGTATTGTTTTCATTTCTGGCTGGAAGATATTTACTGCGCTCGCAAGTGGCTCTTCCGTTGGTGGATCGACAAAACCGAGTTTGCTGTCGGTGCGGTGGGCGCACATACGGGGGTGTTTAATACGTGCAAGTATATTACTTCGTTTTATGTTTGTCTCTAGGTTTCTGACGAGCGCACTGTAGGCCCAAAACCTAAACTAGGTTGCAAAAAGTCACTTCACAAAACCTAATTTTTAATATTACTACTTTTTTAAAAACATATAGAAATAGAAGAAATCATATTTTTTTACATAAGATTCCACAGGGTATTCTTTCAGAAACACGCAAAGTTACATAACAAAAATATTTACTGCAATCTATTAAATTTATTAAAAAAGCAGCGTCACTTGCGCATTTCTTTTTGGTCAAGCGGGCCATGGATAAATCAAAACAAACGTATATAACAGATAAAGGGTTAAGTGCTCTTTGAACCTTGTGTGTCAAATTAGCGTTTGCAATTAGTTTGTTGTGATTTTTTGGTGTCTGAAGTAATTTTGTATCGGTAAGTACCAATAAGAATTAGTTTTATGTTTGTGCGGGCTAAAAATACAAAAGGGCCAACGAGTGCCAACATAAAACAAGAATTTTTTGATAAATTAAAATATGTTCTTTTTAAATTCTATATTGAAAAAAAATCGCAAAATTTGCCCTGAGGGAAAATGTAAGGGACTTAAAAATTTCCGGTATGCAATAAAATTTATTCAATAATTTTTTAACTAAAAAAATTATTAAATTAGGACTTAAAATTTAATGGCGGTATCTTTTGCATTTGCATTTGCACCCCGCTTGGTATTATAAGGGTTAATTTAAAACAAAAATAAAAAAAACTTAGATTTTGTTAAAAAAAAAATATGGAGAGATCCCGCAGGGTAAAATGCGTTTTTATGCGTTATTATTATTTGAAACCCGTTAAATATGTATGTACAAAAATATTTTGCTTAGTCAAGTTTGTATAGGTGATTTAAAGCTAGGCTTTAAAGAGTTATTTCTCTTTTAGATAAAAATGTACAATTTATCAAAACAAACATTGTTTGAAATGTGGTTTAGTTGTCCCGGTGAAAATCGCAGGGAAGAAATCTATAAATTGGTTCTTAACCATCTTGGAATTGTAACTGATACTAATTCGTTGGAGACACGTGCTCTTTGGAAATCAGTTATAAAAGATTTTAATAACAAAGTAAACGCAAGATGGATGAGAGCAGGAAAAAGGATGGATCGCTTTTTGGAGAAGTACGGCGATTGTTTGGACAATTCTCTATGCTTTGACGTTGTACCACCTCTTGTTAAAGAAAAGGCGGATAACTGATTGGGAAGACCAAGTAAATCTTTTGGGGAGGTTCTTCATAGGACAAAAAAACAAAAAATTCAACATCTTCTTGCTAGTAAGACTGAGGAAATAACTTTCGCTGCAGAAGTCGCTTTAAGGAGAGATGGAAAAAGAGACGCAGCTAGCATAGTTAAAGAAATATGTGTTGCATCTCCGGGTACCTCCACAAAAATAAAACAATTATCTATAAGAGAAAAAAGTAGTGTTAAACAAAAGACCTACTTAAAAGAAGAAGCACTAGCACTTTTTATAGACTGTCGCCTAACCAAACAAAGTTACATAACTTTGCGAAAAAGTGCTCTTGAAGCAGGCCATGTTTTGTATCCATCCTACAAAGAAATTCAGAAGGCAAAAACAGAATGTGGCCCTTCTAATGAATCAATTTTTGTAGATGAGATAAAAGCGTCGATTAACCTACAGTGCATACTTAATCATACGGTGCAACGTTTATTACAAGTACAAGAATTAGTACTTAAACAATATGCTTCGTCAATGCATTTAGAAACTTTTGATTGTATTTTAACAAGTAAGTATGGGTGTGATGGAAGTTCTGGGCACAGCAGGTACAAACAAAAGTTTCAAGGCCCAGAAGCTGATGACGAATATTTATTTGTATTTTCCTTGGTGCCAATTAGGCTTCAGCCTATAGACAATAATAAAATTTATTTATGGCAAAATGATCGCCCGTCTCCTACAAAACTTTGTCGGCCAATTAAATTTATAATTTCTAAGGAAACAATTGAAATGGTTAAACAAGAATACGATGAGTTAGAAAAACAAAGATTAAAATTACTCCCAACCACTTTTTTTATTGAAAATATTCAGATAAATATTCATCATCAGCTTCATCTAACAATGGTAGACGGAAAACTGTGTAACATACTGACAGACACTAAATCTTCGCAGACGTGTTATATCTGTGGTGCAACGCCAAAATTAATGAATAATAAACTGGATCTCAAGCATGCAAAAAAGGAAAATTATGGGTTTGGTTTATCTACATTACATGCCCGAATAAGAGCATTCGAATGTTTGCTTCATATTGGCTACAAATTAAAAACGAAACAGTGGCAAGTTAGAGGAAAAGAACAACAAGAAGAAATAAAAATAAGAAAATTAGAAATACAAAAACGATTTAAGAGCGAAATGGGATTAGATGTAGATAAACCAAAACCAGGGTTTGGGTCCAGCAATGACGTCAACACTGCTAGAGCTTTTTTTAGTAATCCTGAAAAAAGTTCAGAGAAAACGGGGGTTAATGAAATATTAATAGAAAAGTTTGCTGTAATATTAGACGCTGTTTGTTCCAGATACCACATAAACCTCACAGAATTTGAAAAGTACTGCCAACAAACTGCAGATGTATACATAGGTCTTTATTCGTGGTACTATATGCCCGTTACAGTTCACAAACTGCTATTTCATTCAACAGAAATTATAAAAAATTGCATCGTACCAATAGGGCAACTCTCTGAGGAGGCCCAGGAAGCACGACACAAAGAGTGTCGGCGATATCGCGAACACAACACCCAAAAAAAATCGCGCAGTGCCACGAATAAAGACTTATTGCGAATGCTTTTAGTGTCGTCAGATCCTGTTGTATCCAGTTACCGTCAAAAATATGTTAAACCAAATAAATCATTATCTCATAAAGTCTTGGCTTTACTAAAATGCCCAGAACTTCCTTCAAATGTTAGTGAGAATATTGAGTCTGAAACTGAGAGTGAGTGATCTGCCAGCGATTAATTTATTAGGTTAATGTTTAAAAAAGTTTATACAATTACATATATATATACATATATATATATTTGAATTCAGAAGAGATGACGATTTTATCACAGTAATGACACCAGTTAATTCTATAAATATGCGCTGGGTTTCACTGTTTGGTTGACCTAATCGGTATCTATCCTGAATTGGACATTATGTTTACTTTACACTAAATTAAAAATAAAAACATAAGTCAGTGATGCAAATTTCATAAAGTTTTGTATAGTAGTTTAGATTTTTAGATAGAGTAGTCGGCTAGACATCCTATTTTTATAATTTTATTGTACTCCTGCTGTGTTACGAATAAAATAAAGGACATTTTGTTATTAATGATATGTATGTATAATTCACCATGCAACGTAATAAAAGAGAAATTAATAATTTTGCCTTCTTAAGACTTTAATTTAATATGTAAAGTATTGTAAAGGCACTTTTTAAATAATATATTAAGAGAATATACTATTTTTCCCAATAAAAACAATAAATATTAAAAAAGTTTAGTAAATTAAACTTACAAATTATTTAAACTTTATTGCAACCTAGTTTTGAAGTTGGGCCCACAGTGGAGCGGTCAGCGGCAATACTACGAATGCATTAAATTTAACATTGCAATTATTGATAATTTTTTATGAAATGAATTAGATTTAATATTGAAAATTAGCATATTGTATTGATTTTTAATGTGTTAAAAAATAATTTGCTAGGTTTTTTTTGGGGAAGAGGCACTTCCCCTACCTTGTCCGAAGAGTCGCCACTGGCTCCAAGTGGTATCACAAGATATGGCTTGTGTTTGGAAGTTGTAGTAAAAACTCTATGAGTTTTAAATGGGCTTTATTAGTCAGTAAAATATAACGCCTGATAGTAAAATCCCTGCCTAATTTCATTATCGATTCTAAAAGTTGTTAATTATATTTTCGCTTCTAGGATTTAATGAGTAACCCTAGCAACCAAACAGGCCAAATGACTAATAGAGACGGCCGCTAAAGAAATAGTTATTTTATGTATTTAAAAGAACAGTTCATTGTACTGAAGTTGTATTATCATGTTAAAAGTGTAATGTTTTCTTTAAGGTCTACGTATTTGTTGTGCCGCTAGCCTGATATCCGGAACTGTAACTATTATTGGCTGCAGTACTTTCATAACTCTTGCGTATTTCCGTAATTTTGCGAAACCGTGTTGTTATAGGATTGGGCCGTCTGGTTACCATATGACTGCTGGGTCGTGTTGCTGTAGGACGGTTGTGTGGCTGTGCTGCCACTATTATAGTTTGTTTGGGATGTATTGTTGCTATACGGTGGCTGCTGCGCAGACGTCGAGCTGTAAGGTTGAGCGGCGTTGCTGTAGGACTGCTGTGTACTACAATTGTACTGTTGCTGAGTACTGCTGTTATAGGACTGAGGCGAACTGCTGCTATAGGTTTGTTGCGTATTGGTGTTGTAGGTTTGAGTCGCCGGAGGATAGACTTGAGAGGAGCTATTATTGTATACCTGCTGCACATTTGACTTGGCATCATAGGTATTCTGTTGTGTCTGATACGTGGTACTTGCATACTGCTTGCTTATAGTGTCACTATTCTTTTGGAACAGTTGGGAGAAATATTGGGTCTGTGCTGCAGTCAAAGGGCCTACTATAGGTGGTACCGCACTTTGCTTGTGGAGTACGGTTAGTAGAGGTGCAAAGTAGAGATCTAATTGAATGAAGAGCATCATCTAATGATTCTTCCCATTGCTGAATGTTAAAATTTCTTGATCGCAAGGCTAAAGTAACAGTTTTCCAAATAATTCCATTATAACGTTCGGTTTGACCATTTCTTTGATGATTATATGGCGTCGATCTGCTAGTTGCTATGCCTTTGGAATGTAGATATGATTTTAGTTCGCTTGGCATAAATGATGACCCTTTGTCTGAATGACATTTTCATAAGAACTTTAGGTATTCTAAAAAGTTTTTTTTTTAAGTAGGAGGTATGTGGAAATTTTAAGGGATTGCAAACGTTTCATTTTTTTTTAACTCATGTCCTAATAACCATTATATTTTGGAGTAGGGGGAATCAAAGAGCTTTTGATGAGCGCGTGTTTTAATTTCTTTTGTATTTGTAATATGATTTTGTTGTGATTTATTTGAGTTGTTTAAAGTGGAATTAGTGAGGAAAGTAAATAAAACTCAGGACTGCACGACAAAAAATACTTTAATAGTAAAATGACGTATACAGTAACCGAACGCGATTTGCTTAGGACTAAAAAATACATTCATGCATCTCGTATTGCGACAGCCGATTCTAACATAAACAATCGCTGTCGCGAATGTGTCCTTAATACACAATATTTCTTTGAACTATATAAAAGCTTTAGTCAGCATTTGCCTTTTATATCTTAAGACTCTCCCTAAAAGTAAATCTGACAAGTAGAACAATAAAAAAATATTACAAATCCTCAGTTTATATCATCTGCTGATGATGCTAACTTGGTTAGCGAAACGCGCGTCCAGAACGTAACGTTAAGTTACAACGTAAGTTGTGGTGTAGTGTAGTTAGAACTCTTGTATTTTGATCTATCTTCCGCCACAGGTTCCAGTGTTAGGACAAATCCTTACAAACTAAACCAAGTTTTGAACGCAACAGTTCAAATCTATGTCTAGGTAATGGTTTTGTCATGATATCAGCAATTTGGCATTGGCTAGTTATATACTTAACATGAAATTCACCCTTGACATATAAATAATATAACCAAACTAGATCTTTAGCCGCGGTTGACGCACTCACGTATTCCGCTTCTGTTGTAGATTGCACGATACACTGTTGTTTTTTACTTAACCATATTACTGCGGCGCCACTGATTTTAGAAACTACATCGGATGTAGATTTTCGAGATTGAATATTACCCGCGAAATCAGCGTCACAAAACACTTGAAGCTGCTCCTTGGTCCCATACAGCAGGCCTAAATTCTGTGTGCCGTTGAGGTAGCGTAGAATCCTCTTCACTAGTTGACAATATGCCTCTGTGGGATTTTCTAGTGCTCTTGAGGCAGTATTCACTGCAAAACCAATGTCAGGTCTGGTAACCACTTGTAGAAACATCAGACTCACTACTATTTCACTATATGGAAAATTTTCTTTTCCTTGAGAAGAACTGGTCGGATCCCATCCCGGTTCCATGGGGGTTGATACTGGTTTTGAATCTAACATTCCATAGTCTATTAAAACTTTCTTAATATAATTCTTTTGAGTAAGGTCTCAAAGGTCTTTTGAATTTTCTGTAACAACTGATCAGCTTCGATTGCGTCCTTTGAGGCTATGAGACCATCATCAACGTAAAGCAATAACAGCAGTTGTTTATCACCGACTTTATGGACATATAAACAAGGATCTGCCTGGAAGGGAGAGTTCTCTGAATCCACAATCCTTAAGGAAGTCTTTGAACCTCTTATTCCAGCACCTTGGTGCTTGTTTAAGGCCATATAAACTTCTTTGTAGTCTGCAAACTCTAGAAGTACCATCTTCAAAACCCTTTGGCTGATCCGTGTAAATTTCTTCAAGATCCCCATATAAAAAAAAGCTGTTTTAGTATCAAACTGTCGGAGCTGCAACTTTTCTGAGGCAGCAAGACTCAATAAGACACGAATCGTTTCAAATCGAGCAACTGGGCTGAACGTTTCTGCAAAATCCACACCAAATCTCTGTGAGCATCCCTTTATTACAAGCCTTGCTTTCTTCATTTTCTTTGTATTTGATTGATTCGAAACACCCATCTGTTTGATATGGTTTTCTTATCTGGTGGTTTTTCCACTAAAATCCAGGTTTTGTTTTGTTGAAGCTAGCAAATTTCTTCTTGCATGGCCTTTGACCATTCACTGGATTTAGTTGAGGACATGGCTTCCTCAAAATTTACTGATTAACTGTCTGCGATCCATGCAACAGGAATACTTTTGGAATCTCCACAGGGTCTACTTCCACTTCAGGCTCCTCTTCTTGTGGATGATCTTCTGGATCGCTCTTTTGTCCTGAGCTCTGTTCAAATTCTGCCGACGTAAGAACCAGCTCTTCTTTCTTAATATTTCAAAATCTTATTGTATTTTAAGTTTAAATTGGAACATAGTATCAATAACCTACCGAATTCTAATTAAATTTCCATATTTAGTTTATTAAAATTTGACGCCCTTTAGCGGCTCTCCTAACCATACATAGTAGTTTAAACTAGCAAATTTTTAGGAGGGTTTTAGGACAAATAAAAAATATGAAATTTAGCGGAATTCAGTTTTTTTTTAGCTTTTGGTGCCCTGTCCTTTGGATTTAACACTTTTTTGTGTTGACTACATGCGTGTAAGCCTTTCACGCACCTTGATCATTTTATTTTTAAAATATTGGAGAAATGGATAAAAAATAGACTTCTCAATTTTCTAGAAAAAAAATCGGTAAATTCCTTTACCCGGAACTCGTTATCATTGCTTTTATCGGGAAGAGCGAAGTATGATCCAAGTTAGTTCAATACATAGTCACAGTGTATATGTGTTACATACTGTCTCTTAATTTTTATTGGGCGCCATTTTGTTCTATCATATTGGATTCCTACCAATATGTTTACAATTTCCTTTCTACCTATGCCACACTTGACTTTTGGGCAAAATTTAAAATAAGTTCAATAAGTATGCCATATTAACATTTAATTTTTCTGCAAAATTTAAAATCAATCAAGATTTTTTACTCCGTTGGTCCGGAGAGATCCCAGATATTAAGTTTCTGAATGGTTTTGATTATTTACTGTTGCATCCTCAGGCCACATAAATTTTATATCCTGCATGAAACATATATTAGTCTTTATCTATTCCATTGGTCCGCAGATATTTCCGAACCCCAAATAATACACCACTCTAACATAACAACAAGAAGATCGTCGACGAAAACCATTTAGAAATTAATATCTGGGAAATATCTGCGAACCAAAGGAGTAGGTAAAGACTGATAATATGGGAATATGCAGGATATAAAATGTATATGCCCTGAGGATGCAACAAGTTACGAAACGTCGACAATTAAAAAAAAATTGTTTTTTACTAGATCCTAACTTCAAATAATACACCACTCTAACATAAAAACAAGAGGATCGTTAACAGAAACCTAATACCTGGGAAATATCTGCGGACCGATGTATATAAATATATATATATATATATATATATATATATATATATATATATATATATATATATATATATATATATATATATATATATATATATATATATATATATATATATATATATATATATATATATATATATATATATATATATATATATATATATATATATATATATATGATAGTATGTTTTCATTCCACGTACACCAACGTCATAACAAGAAAATGATCCTTGTTTGGAACATGTTCTGCATCACAGTAGACACAATGATCCATTTTAGTCAAACGACGATCGCGATTTCGCTCTTATTAGAGCTCATCAAGCCGCCATAGACTAGCGAGCCGCGTGTAGGGCAAAGGCACAAAATGGAATCACAAAAACAACTACTCCGCTGGCTAATACCATGACCGGCATTGAATTACATTGCGACTCCTGGCTTTTGTTGGGAGCATTAAACGATAGTATGTTTTCGTTCCACGTACACCAACGTCATAATAAGAAAATAATCCTTGTTTGCATGTTCTGCATCACAGCAGAAACAATGATCCATTTTAGTCAAACGACGATCGCGATTTCGCACTTATTAGAGCTCATCAGGCCGCCATAGACTAGCGAGCCCCGTGTAGGGCAAAGGCACAAAATGGAATCACAAAAACAACTACTCCGCTGGCTAATACCACGACCGGCATTGAATTACATTGACCCCTGGCTTTCGTTGGGAGCATTAAATGATATATATATATATATATATATATATATATATATATATCCTGAGGATGCAACAATAAAGTAGCAAAACGTCGACAATTAAAAAAAAAGACATTTGTTTCTTTTACTGGATCCTAACCCCAAAGAATACACCACTCATAAACAATCATAATAAATCATCAACATAAAAACAAGAACATTGTTAACGAAAACCCTTTAGAAAATATGTGTTTTATGCAGGATATAGAATCGATTATTTTGAATAATGAATGAATCGGAAATATTAATCGAAAATAATCGATTAATGGAAAATAATCGAATAATCGAAAATAATCGATTAATCGAAAATCATTATAAAAATAAGAAAAACATAATAAAATGAAAAAACGAACCCAAATTTTCGCGTACACTTTTGGATGCACCTATCTACTTTTGAAAAATACTTATTAACTTACAAACATCATTATACAGAAGCTAAAAAGAAGATATGCAGTAGTAGGTTTATTCTTTTGCCGAGTACGCAGACAGCTAAATAATAAAGTGAAAAATAATTACTTTTTTATTTCTTCAACGAACGATAAATGAGAGAGATATAGAAATATTTGTATTTTCACTTTTTACAAAATACTATATTTTTCTATAAACTGCACTATATCATTTACTATATATGTACATACTATCTTTTGAATAAAGGTTAATCACATCAACAGTGTAGCGTTGTACAAATAAGAATATGTTGTTATTAAACTTATTTAGCCTAATCGTTATTTCTTCCATTAACTGTTTGTTGATTATTATTACTATTATTATTTATTTTTCGATTAATCAAAATCTTATACCGTACATAGTTATCTTTGAACCCCTAGTCCTGAGGATGCAACAATAAAGTTTCGAAACGTCGACAATTTAAAAAGTCTTGTTTTTTTACTAGATCCTAACCCCAAATAAAACACCACTCTAAGATAAAAACGAGAGGATCGTTAACGAAAACCATTTAGAAAATTAATATCTGGGAAATATCTGCGGACAAACGGAATATGTAAAGACTGATAATATGGGTTTCATGCTGGTTATAGAATCTACATGTGTCCTGAAGATGCAACAATAAAGTTGCAAAAGTCGTTTGTTTTCTTTTTACTGGATCCGAACCCCAAATAACTTACCATTTTAACATAACAACAAAAGGATTGTTAACGAAAACCATTTAGAAACTTAATATTTGGGTAATATATGCGGAACAGGCGAAACAACGGAGTAGTTAGTAAGTATTGATAATATGGGTTATACACAGGATATAAGATCTGTAGATGTGTCCTGAGGATGCAAAAATTAAGTTGCGAAACTTCGACAATTAAAAAAAAATACTTGTTTTTTTACTGGATCTTAATCCCAGATAATACACTTCTCTAACAAACATTTTTTAACATTGTTTCGCAATATTGGATTTTTACCAAAATATTATCAGGTCATCCCCATATGACCCCTAATTTTTGGTCAAAATTTGAAGTCAATCGGGTGAGTAGTATTTAAACTATGTCGCGAACTGACACACAGACCTGAATTTATAAAACATGTTTTTTGGCATCTAGGAACGCTGAAACTAAAGATATGTAAATCCTAAGAATGTGATTTTCTTCACGGTTACAAAAATTTTATTTGGCTGCAATTTTATTCCATCTTGAGATAACAACACAGTTTTACTAGTTGAGCCTTATACCACAATTAGTTATGGCACACAATTTGAAATCAATCCATTAAGTAGTTTTTTCAGGTTGAGTTTTTAAACATTTTACTAAGCCACCATTTTAAATATTTTAATATACCGCCATTTTGTTCAGCCATCTTGGATTCGTACCAAAATTTGATTCCAACATAATACTTGATGTTTACGCAAAATTTGAAATAAATTAGATAAGCAGTTTTTTCATAATAATTTTTTTAACATTTCACTACGTCACCATTTTGGATTTTTACCAAAATATTACCAGGTCATACTCATTTTATCAAAAATTAAGGGTCAATTTTTAATAAAAATTTGAAGTTAATCGTGTAAATAGTTTTTAAGCTAGCAACTGACGCGCGAACTGACAGACAGACATACCGACAAACGGACCGACGGAATTGATAAAACATATTTTTTTGGCATCTAGGGACGCTAAAATGTAAAGACGTGTAAAACTCTCGAAGGTGATTTTTTCGCGATTATATTTTTATCTGGCCGCCATCTTGTTCGGCCACCTTGAATTAGTACCAGAATTTTACTTGTTGATCCCTATACCGCATTTAGTTATGACACACAATTTGAAATCAAACCACCAAGCAGTTTTTCAGGCTGAATTTTTAAATATTTTAATAAGCCGCCATTTTGTTCCGCCGTCTTGGATTCGTACCAAAATATTACCAGTTGATTTCAATATAATACTTGATGTTTTTTGCAAAATTTGAGATAAATTGGATGAGCACTTTTTTTAATATATATTTTTTAAAACCTGACTAGGCCGCCATTTTGTTTCGCCATATTGGATTTTTACCAAAATGTTACCAGGTCATCCCCATATGACTCTTAATTTTTGACCAAAATTTGAAGTAAATTGGATAAGTAGTCTTTAAACTATGCCGCGAACTGACAGACAGATCGACAAACTGACCGACGGAATTGATAAAATAAAAATCGAGATCATTTCACCAATCAATTACCCAAAATGCACAATAACTACCTCTTAAAACCCATCAAATTTCATTGCCATATCTCGACCGGTTTTAGAGCAATAAATAAATCGTCAGATTTTAACAAAAACTTTAACACCTAGTATCTCGGAAACGAATCATTTGCGGACATAAGTATATATAGCAAACTGTCATTATTCTTTAATGTAGAATCACCCCTTGAAGTTTGTCGCACTTATTTACTAACACCCTGTATATAAATGACATCCTTTTGACCAAAACTAATGGAGCAATGTACAGAGCAGACGGAAAAACATAGGATGATGTCACAACAAAGGCCACATATATATCCCCAATATTAAAAAATAAATCGGTAAATTTCCTTTACCCGGAGCTTCTCTCGGTATAAATCTTTTCCCTTATTAGGGATAGTAAAGTATGACTCAGTTTAATTTTATTGAGCGCCATTTACTAATATTTTACCAGTTTCTACCTATGCCACACTTGATTTTTGGGCATAATCTAAAATAAATTCAATAAGTAGTTTTACATTGACATACACCGCCATTTTGTTAGGTCATGCGTACCAGTTTATCTCTATATCACATTTCATTTTTCTACAAAATTTAGTCAATTGAATAAGATTTGTTTACGTTGATCTTTTAAAACATATTTGGCCACCATTTTGCTCCGCCATCTTGAATTCGTACCACAATTTTACCAGTTTATCTTTATGTCAAACTTAATACTTACACAAAATTTGAAATTAACCTAATAAGTAATTTTTTCAGGCCGATTTTTTAAATATTTTATTTTTTTGTTTTGGTATCTTATATTCATACCAAAATGTTATCAGTTCATTCCTATGTAACATTTGATTTTTGTTCCAAATTTGAAGTAAATTGAATAATTTTCTTAAGGGGGAACTGCACGCAGTATTATTGATCAGTTGCAAGCCTTCCGCCGCTGTAATATTGTGTTAAAACTATAAAAGATATGTATTAGCTTCAATATAATTTTAAAAAGGAAATATGTATAGTTGGGCGCTAAATGCGAATTTTTATGAAAAATTCGAATTTAGAATACAAAAATTTGTTGTCCATTTTCGATCATTTTTTGGCGCAGATACCGAGCCACATAATTTTTTTTTCACAAAATGGCTGTTTACCGCCCTTATTTAGACATCCTAAATAACTGCAAAATTTGAGACGTTAAATCGCACTCGTGTCTTTGTATTTATGCAGCGCGTGAACCCTGTTGAGCCGAAATGTATTTTAAGTTGCCTATAGACAGCATAATTTTTCAAGTTCTGACGTGAAGGAAACGTCTCGAATTGAGTTATTATGATACACTGAAAAAACTGTGACGAAAAATATGTAAATATATTTAAAAGTAATATACAAGTGACTTAGTAAAATAAAAAAAAATCTGTTAATTAAAAATAAAAATGTGTAGAAATATAAAAATGTAAGACAGATGGAATGTTATCATAAAAAAATATATTTACACTACGTCTTTTAAATTATGGAAATTAATATAATTCCACTACTTCGGTGATCGACTTGACCTAGAAATCAGCATCAAATCTATTTTTAGAATTATAAGAAAATCAATATCCCGAACCGGTTGCAAGGAAGAAATGCGATCCAGTACTCATAAACGTTAGTTCGAGAGACACTTGTTTGAACGCCTCATGTAAAATTTTAAGTTTTATTTGTTTGTGGCGTATATTCTTCATTAAAGTTTTGTTTACGAATCGGGGTGCTTTATTAACGAATTACTGTAGAGATATTTTACAGCAAAATTTAACCCAAATTAAAAATATGTCGGATCTAATTCAATCTGGATATAACTGAACTGGTACCGAATTCAAAAAAAGTATTGTAATCGTGAAATAATCATCCTCCGGGATTTTTTCAGATCTTCACGGTTCAGGGTCCCTAGATGCCATAACATTTCGTCGGTCTGTCTGTCTGTCTGTTCGTGGCATAGCTAAAATACTACTTACCCGAATGACATGGTGAGAGCCTGTTAATTTTTTGGTAAAAATCCAATATGGCCAAACAAAATGGCAGTCTAGTGAAATGTTAAAAAAAATATTATTAAAAAACTAATTATGCAATTTACTTAAAATTTTGCACAAACATCAAATATTATGTTAGAATCAACTGGTAACATTTTGGACGAATCCAAGATGGCGAAACAAAATGGTAGCTAAAAAAATAATTGTGGTGTAGGGACCAACTAGTGAAATTGTGGTACTAATTGAAGATGGCCGAACAAAACGGCGGCCAAATAAAATGTTTGTAATCGTGAAAAATTCACCATTTCAGGTTTTACATGTCTTCACGTCTTAGTATCCCTAGATACTAAAAATATGTTTTATCAATTCCGTCGGTCCATCTATCGGAGTGTGTGTTTGTTTGTCAGTTCGCGCAAAAATTAAGGGTCATCTGGGCATGATCTAGTAATATTTTGGTAAAAATCCAATATGGCGAAACAAAATGGCACCCTAGTGAAATGTTAAAAGAATTAATATTAAAAAACAACTTACCCAATTTACCTCAAGTTTTGCACCAACATTAAAGTAGTATGTTGGAATAAAATAGTAAAATTTTGGTACGACTCCAAGATTGCGGAACAAAATGGCGGACTAATGAAATATTTAAAAATTGAAATGGATTGGTTTCAAATTGTGTGCCATAACTAATTTTGGTATAGGGATCATCTAGTGAAATTGTGGTACTAATTCAAGAAGACCGAATAAAATGGCGGCCAAATAAAATGCTCGTAATCGTCAAAAAACACCCTCTCAGGTTTTACATATTTTCACGATTTAGCGTCTCTATATGCCAAAAGTATGTTTTATTAATTCCGTCGGCACGTCTGTCTGTATAGCTGTGAGTTCGCGGCATATCTTAAAGACTACTTACGATTGACTTCAAATTTTGATGAGCTGGTAATATTTTGGTAAAAATCCAATACGGCTGAACAATGTTAACAACATTATTACTATAAAAACTGATTATCCATTTTGCACAAAAAATTAAGTGTTACATAGGAATGAACTGGTAACATTTGGATATGAATTCAGGATAGCAAAACAAAATAGCGGCCTAATACAATATTTAAAAAATCAGCCTGAAAATACTATTTATTAAATGAACTTAATTTTTGTGCAAGAATTAAGTGTGATATAGATATAAACTGGTGCAGTTGTAGTACGAATTTAAAGAAAATTAAATATGAAATGGGATAAACTGGTACGAATTCAACTTGACGTAACAAAATGGCGGTATTTGACAATATGGAGACTACTTATTCAGTTCCCCCCGCGGTGTCCACACTTTGTCGTTTAGTTGTGGGGCTTAATAGGAGTCTTCTGGGGCTTCTCATGGGTGCGATCTTATGGTGACCATAAGGTGTGTGCACCCGTGCTAAGGGATGAATAGAGTCCAAATCAGGTGTCGTAAACGGGGCCTCTGGGACACCGGGCGACCTCCCTGAGAAAAAAATTGCCTTGCCACGGTAATGCGGGGCTCTGCCGTGGTAGACCAACCTTTCCCTAGCTACTCGTGGGACTCGTATGGAAAAAAATATGGGCCAAGAAAACCCAAACGAGGGGGTCAAACTCTCGATCTTCAGGCAACTGGAGAACACACCACGGCGATGGGTCAACTGATCCTGCCAAGACCTGAGGTTGGACAAGAACCTTCCTCGGTAGAGGCTATGGAAGTTGTTCCACCGTCACCAACAATGATGGCTATAGATATCTCGCTATCAACACATGCAATTTCATCTGACCAGGAGAGGGAACTCTTAAAATCCCCATCCCAGGTTAAAGATGGAAACAAAGCTCAGGATGAGGGGAGCCTCAAACTGAAAAGAAAACGAACTCCTCGATGTTTACGAAGGGAGTTTGTAACGAAGTCACAAAATTTTATTTCTATCTTATGCAGAAATGCCTTACTTCGTATTAATTCTATTGTAAGTAGGAAGAAATGTTTTATTTATTAAGATAGCCGTAACTTTCTTATTTTTCGTGCTAGAGAATCCATTCATGGGTAGATGTAAAGTGCATAAATTAACCAAAATATATGTAATATTAAAACTGTCGCGAAAGGCTGGGAAAATATTTTTCCATTTTCCTAAGGCAGATTGCATTGTCAAACGCTGGTTGCTTTATTCGGATGAAAGCATCGAGAATCTCCCTGCCACGCGTTAGCTCAAGGGGGGTCCCCCACCCTTCTCAAATTTATTTAAAAATATCGGACGACAGCAAGTCAAATCACTTGGCCTTGGTGAGGTATCGCACAAATTGACATTTTTTCGAGCAGCCTAGAAGTCCGTCCTGGATGAAATTATTAGATGCACAAAATGTCTGCATCTATGATTTTACCGACGGGGACTAAGGCCTGTTCTCTTTAATTTTAAAAGTAATGAGACCCTGTTTATTTGTTTTCCGCACAAATTGACATTTTAGCGATCCGCCTGTATGTCCGTCCTTTTTAGATGCAGTAAATGCATGTATCACCAGGGTATGATTTCTTAAATGTTGAATTTATCCGTCCTAGCTACATATATTTTCCGTTTCTTTTGATTGATTAACCGAAAGTAGAATTTTGCATGCATAAGCACCGTTGCATCCGTTTTTCAGTTAACACAGCCGCCGACCATAATTCTGTAAATAGTTTATTTTGCTTTAATAGAGGCATACGTTACACGCTCCTTAAAAATTCCGAGTTACTCTTCTTTGTTTAACTAATTTTGTATAAATTAGAATTACTGTATAGAAAAGCGATTCCTTGTAAATATTAAACGAATAGAATTTAGTTTAAGATAGGGTTATTTTCTTTAGTAATAGGATTAGCAGTATTATAATCAGAGTTTGATATTTATTAATTTCAGAAGAATAAAGAAAAGCTCAGTTATAGATATTTAGTGGAAATACATTTATTATTTATAAACAAATCCCTGTTTCACTTCTCCACTGTCTAAAAGCTACCTTGCGGTAAAGAGTTTCCCTCTTTCTCTCTATAAAAAGGGGGTGGCGCCCGAGTCTAGCCAAAAATAAATGAAAGAAAATCAAAATTAACGTGGGGCCATAAATGGACGTCACAAGTTATCCAACCTCCTAAAGAATGGTGTACCATATCACACCGCTTTAGAAAAGGTGCTGCAAATGAAGCAGACACCTCAGCAAGAAAAGGATAAACCTCCGAAGGCAGAGGTGAAACGTTCCGAACAAAACCTGCAGCCCGAGTCGGAAAAAACCGATTCCGGTGCTGCAGGTGGCAGCAAACGCAAACAAGGTCAGTTGGTAGCACTCCTGAGTCTTCTAACAAGAGGGCTCGGGCGGGCTCATCTGCACCCACATCTGCGCCTGGAGGTGCTGAGCGCTGTTCGGCGTATCCCAGAAGGAGGTCCGCAGGTAAGATTCCAGGCCTGTACTGGCTACAACTTACCTGCGCAGACGAAAATAGCCTGAACTGGCTGGAAGATGCGGCTAAGCAATTCCAACTAGCAGAGGGCGCAAAGGTCAGGTTTGTGAAGGGGAAACACCTTCCTAAGCCTCATGTCTGCGTGGTATATCTTCGGGACGACTCGCCTGATATAAGGTTGTCGGCGGAGGATGTGCTTCTCGGACTGAGGAAGATGAACCATGACCTGGATACTCTACTCGGGAGTGGGTTGTCCTACACCGCGAGTGTTCGGGTCCTGGTCAAACTTGGACTTTCGCCCGCTTCCATGGAAGCACTACGAAGTATGGACTACAGATCATACTTTGGCTTTGGACAGGTCCCATTCCGCCAAAGAAAAAGAGTGCTGCAGGAACCGAAGAAGGCAAAGCAGACTGCAACCGAAGGAGGCAGCAAAAAGCTGCCTCTCGAGGAATCTGTAGCTGGATCTTCAAAAGGTCAAAGCAGCGACGTTAAACAGGCTACCCAGTCTGCGAAAGGCAAATCCTTTCCGGACAGGAAGCCTATCAACAAGAAAGGCCCAAAAAAGGACAATGAGAACCGCCTGCATCAGTTTGACAAATAATAAAGTCAAACTGCTGCAGGCCTGCCAGGGCAGCTACACATGTTCTGAGCCATGCATTTAATAAAGAGCAAATTGACATTGACCTTATCTAGGAACCCTGGACATCTACTTCGGACCGAGTCATGGGTCTAGGTAAATCTCTTGGTAAGTTAATTGAGTGCAGCTCGGAGGGAAAACCTGGAGCATGTATCCTTATCAAGAAGAACACAAATTATTTTCTACTTTCAGAGTTCTGCACAATAGACGTGGCAGCTATACACGTCTCACTGCCGGATAGGGAGAGCAAGACTGAGTTAATCGTCTGCTCTGCTTATTTCCCCGGTGACAGGGAAGCAGAAGACCATGTAGCGTGGGGAAGCACGGACATCAACCAAAAAGGTGAGTCACTTTTTAACTATTTAATGGGAGAGGGACTCGTTTTAAATAACTCGGGGTCTGAACCAACTTTTGTTACTAGAGTTAGGAGAAAGGTTCTCGATTTAACAATTAGTACAAACTTTATTAGCAATAAAATTTCTGACTGGAAGGTGTCACCTGAACCATCGTGCTCAGATCATAGATACATCCTGTTTGATATTATAGTAGGCCCCAGGTCTGAGGTTAAATATCGTGACGCAAGAAGCACAGATTGGAGCGGCTATAAAATGTCTCTACAATCCAATCTCTGCCACGCATCTACCTCAATCAATAGTCGTGAACAACTAGAGTTTGTGACGGACCAAATCACAACCGCCATAATCTCATCATATCATGAAAATTGTCCACTGAAGGTTAAAAAAGACAATAGAAATACACCTTGGTGGAATAATAACCTGAATAAATTAAGGAAAGAAGTTCGTAGATTGTTCAATCGAGCTAAAATATCAGGTGAATGGGACCAATATAGAACTGCTTTAACAAACTACAATAAAGCAATCAGGAAAGCCAAAACAGAGTCGTGGAAAAGGTTCTGTGCGGTTATATCAGATATACCTACCAGTGCCAGAGTCCACAAGATTCTGTCCAGGGAGCCTGTTCAGGAACTGGGATCGCTAAAAGGGCCAGATGGAACCTTTACAGGCTCTAGGAAAGAAACTTTGGAGCTTTTAGCACTAAATTACTTCCCAGGTAGCCTGATAGTGGATAGTCGGCCAACTTTCCATTTCGTAGGTCGACACAAACGACCTCACGGAGATGATTGGCTGACAGCCAACAAAATAATTACAGTAAGGGCGGTCCGAAGGGCCGTAAATTTCTTTCGGCCCTTCAAATCGCCTGGGGAGGAATCTTTCCAGCTTTGATACAAAACGGGTTGGACACACTTCTTCCTTTCATAACGAGACTATTCAGAGCAAGTCTGGCATTGAACTATATATCGGCTAGATGGTCTGCAACTAAGGTAATATATATACCTAAAGTGGGTCGAAATGATCCTCTACCAAGTTCGCTTAGACCAAGAAGTCTAACCTCCTTTCTGTTGAAAAGCCTGGAGAGAATCCTCGATGAGCACATCAGGGACGTAGCTCTTAGGCGACATCCGCTGAGTGAGCATCAATCTTGTTGAGAGCATAACAAACTCTCTAGAAAACAAGGAGATTGCAAATGCTGCATTCTTAGATATCGAGGGAACATTTAATAATGCCCTTTCTGCACAGCAACCCTACTCCGTGCTCTTCCCAGGGAGAGAGGAGTGGGATTAGAATAAATCTGATCTACTTAAAGGAGAGCTGTGCCTCTTCACGGGCGGCTTCAAAACCAATAGGAGCTGGAATACATGGGGTAAGACCGAAGGTTGATCTGTCAGTAAGCCTGGGAAATAACACCTCAATATTCCAAGCAGAAATCCATGCTATCGAATTGTGTGTTAGAATGTTAAAGGAGCAACAAACAACACATACAACGATAAACATATTCCCGGATAGTCAAGAGGCCCTTAAAGCACTTGAAGCGAGTCATTGTACATCCAAAACAGTCTGGAACTGCCAAAAGGCGCTTGCTGGCCTGGGGAGCGACAATAAAATCGCTCTTATCTGGATACCAGGACATGCAGGTTTGGAGGGAAATGAGTCTGCGGACCTTCTAGCAAAGAATGAAGCAAAGACGAAATTCGTGGGACCTGAACCAGCTTTAGGAGTATCCCACGAAAAAGCCAAGCGCGCAATTTTGGACCTGGTTGAGGAAAAAGCTAATCTCTATTGGCTTGGACTGCCAGGCCTGTCCCATGCAAGGCATTTATCCCCCTCCTCCTCAAAACAGCAGTAGGCCTATACACTGGCCATTGTGGTCTAAGATATCACATGCACAGGATGGTGCTTGAAAACGAATCCGAGTGCCGCCTATGTATGGAGGATGACGAGACAGCCAGACACGTGCTATGTGAATGCCCGGCAGCTGCCAGAATCAGGTTCTCTATTTTCGGTAGAGATATCCTGTTGCCCGAGGACTTAAAGAATACCTCCCCAAGCCGCACCTAACTTATTCAGTTTATTTTAAATTATGCCACAAAGTCAATTGTGGCATAGCTAGACAAACACTGGTAAAATATTGGTAGGAATGTAATATGATGGAATAAAATGGTGCCCAATAAAAATGTTTGAAAAGACAGTATATGTAACACATATATATTGTGACTATTTACTGAACCGAATTGGGTCCCATTTCACTCATACTTCACTATTCCCAACAAAAAATCATAACGAGGGAAGTTCCGGGTAAAGGAAATTTACCGATTATTTATGTACGAACCTCGATTACCTACACTTTGTGATACATTGACCGATTTGAATAAATTGTTCAAGAAGTATTCAGGAGAGTACCGGGGTGGTCATATTTTAAGCACTGAAAAAATAAATCGCGGCATAGCGCCATTTTGAATCCCTTTCCGCGGTAACTTTAAATTGCTTTGTTGTGTCATAAGTTTAAATGTTTTTAACATAGCAAATAAATTTATTCTTGGCACAAAGTTTATGCGGAAGGGGTAATCTAAAAATATCATTTTCATATAGTTTTCGTGGTTTTCAGGGACACAAAGTACAATTTTACTATTTTAATTTTCAACCATTGAGATTGCTGATTTTCTATGCATGTCGAGATATCGTTTATCCATATTATTAGTTAATGTGATTTTAAGTACACCGATTACTTCGAGGGGATTGTGGCCAACATAAATGATTTTTTAAAGAAGTTTTTAGTGTGGTACTGGGGTTATTCTATAGAAAATACATAAAAAAAGTAAAAATGGAGTAATGACGCCACTTTAAATTATTTTCTGCCAGAGAGTTTTCGCACAAATTTTTAAATGCTTTAAAATATATTGAAATTTGGAGTATGAAAATGTAATTAATCAAAAAATGTAATTTTGACATAGCTGGAAGTACAGCCCTGATCTAATGGGAGGCAATAATTTTCCTGGTTATTTCGCTAGGTAATTACAAATCTTAATGAATGTTAATAATATTAGATGAGTTTATTCTGGATATAAAACTTCCCTATGTCATAACTGAGGTGCGTGGTGGGGGACGAGTAGAAATTAAAAAAATATATGTTCTGAAGTATCATGTTTCAAATTTTTCATAGCTTTTAAGAAAATGAACTGTACTTCTACTAATCATATTAATTTGTGGCAACGAAAATTTGTATGTATTTCCTATAACTACGTATAGACTGCATTTTTATATATATGTATATACAGTGTGTATCAGCCAAATGGAATAAATTCGATAATAAATAAATGGGGGCGTGTTCGGAAAAACGCTTGGACCCGTCGATTGGTATTTTTAGTTGCTCATTTTCTCCAATAAAAACTTTTTATACAGGGTGTGTCCTGTAACAGTGGTCAATGCCAACTTTCTTATTTCAAATGCAACACCCCGGATATTATTTAATTTTTGGATTCTTTAGGAGATTCTAAACATATTTTATGTTCAATGTCCTATACCTATCTTCAACTATTTCGGCAATATTAAGTGTTTTCAAATTTATTGCAAAAATTAAGATTAAAAAAATAAAATTATTTATTTCTTCATAATGTATAAATAAAAGTAAAAAGTTAATTTAGGAACTGTTGAATATGCTCGCCGCGAACGTCTTGGCAAATTCCTAATCTTAAGTAGAAATTTCTTCTAACGTTATTTAGCATCTCAGGCGTGACCGATCTAATCGCAAGCGTTATTCGTCTTCTTAAGTCAGCTAAGTCGAGGGGTTTAGTTTTGTATACAACATTTTTAATATGTCCCCATAAGAAAAAGTCTAATGGCGTCAGATCCACCGATTTGGAAATATTCCGTTGAGGTACTGCCGGACATTAATTTGGTAATGGGGCGGTGCTCTATCTTGCTGAAACCATATCATATTCGCTGGAACTTGTGGGTTTGCTGGATCCGGATACAAATTTGTCAAAGTTGGCACGACATTATTTTGGAGCAGTGCTAAATAATTATCGCCATTCAAATTACCGTCAATGGAAAAGGGGCCTATGATATGATCCCTAACAATTCCTGCCCAAACATTAACCTTTTCAGGATATTGAGTATGTTCTTCGCTGATCCAGTGAGGATTTTCCCTAGACCAATAGCGGCAATTTTGACGATTTACATGACCGTGAAGTGTAAAGGTGCACTCATCCGAAAACAAAACATGTTCTAATTGAATAACATTGTTATCTAACATAGCCATCATTTGTTCACAAAAATAAGTTCTCCTATCATAATCGTCTTCCACGAGCTCCTGAGTTGGTATCACTTTATAGGGATGCATTTTATTTTCTTTTAATGTTCGAATAATCGACGAATGGTTAATATCGAACATTGCGGCGGCTTGTCGACTAGAAATATGTGGGTTTTCCTCAAACTCAAGCATAATATCCAATTTAGTAACATCATTTATTGAATTGGCAGCTGCTTTTTTTATCTGCCTCACATGTCCAAGCTCGCGAAACTGCTTTTCTATTTTACTAATTGTCCCTTGGGATATATGCGGCAAATATGGAAATTTTTCATGAAATAAGCGAGCAACTTCCACTTGTGTTCGTGTGTTATCTCCATAACCAATCATTTGTAGAATTGTTATTTTATGCATTTCTGTTAAATGAACCATTTTTCTGATATTAGGTATTATGCAGTTAACGAAATTCAAAAGACTATGACACTGACACTGACAACTACTGTCTTGCAAAGAGAAAGGCCAGGCATTTTACACAAAAGTAAACAAAACTTAAAAGTAAACAAAACTGGCTCTTTTTGTTCCATATCAATAAAAAGGAACGCTAAAATGGTTTTTGCTTACATTCTTAATATGAAGACCTAAATGGTAAATAAGTATTGAGTGTGTTGTAGCGAATTTTTGTAATCAAATAAATAGTTCAGTAACCAGAGCCACTTTCATGAATAATAATAAATTCGAAATAAATAAAATAAAAATAAATTTGAAAACACTTAATATTGCCGAAATAGTTGAAGATAGGTATAGGACATTGAACATAAAATATGTTTAAAATCTCCTAAAGAATCCAAAAATTAAATAATATCCGGGGTGTTGCATTTGAAATAAGAAAGTTGGCATTGACCACTGTTACAGGACACACCCTGTATAAAAAGTTTTTATTGGAGAAAATGAGCATCTAAAAATACCAATCGACGGGTCCAAGCGTTCTTCCGAACACGCCCCCATTTATTTATTATCGAATTTATTCCATTTGGCTGATACACACTGTATATATATATATATATATATATATATATATATAGAAAAATACTAAATTAGTGGGGATGCAGTCAAAGAAAAACAAAGGCCTAGTTCAAAAGATGAACCCTTTATTGTATAGTCAAGCTTTCGGGATTATTTACCCCTTCTTCAGGACATTTCTACAAAAAATTTTTAGAAAAAGATAACCACGTTAGTAACTAATTCTAGAATTTTGGTTTTTTTATATAACTCACCAATGTGGGTTTAAAATAAAAGCAAGATTGCATTCCATCAAACAAGAATTTATGTAATGTTTATTCTAAAACAAACCATCACACTTTGGAACATTTAAGTTACAAAAATATTGTTATTTAACTGTTATTACATGATTAAAAATTGAAAAAATTGAGGGATTATTGAAAACGAACGTTCATGAGGAACGCCATTATGTTACTTAAAACAGGTTGTGTTGCCGTATAAAACGATTTAATTTTTAAGATGATGAAATTACAAGGAAAACAAGGTGTGTAATAAGGATAGAGAATTGTTTTGTTAGATGTAAGCGACAAAGAAAGGAGAGAACTATACGACTGAACGTCGGTTACTCTGAACACGCGAAAGGTGATGGAGTGTTGCCTACATTAAGTGAAGGGCTATATACTGCCCAACGCAGTTTTAATCTCTACTAAATTTAAATAAATATATTTGAACATGAGAAGAACAAAAAATTAGTTAATGCTTTTTTTTTTTTTGTGCCTAATTATCTGTTATGGAAACATAATTTTATTATTAAATGATGGAAGGGAGATTTAAGGAGTTATATTAAGTTCAATTTTTTTATCATTATAAAAATTTTTTGAAACAAAGTAGAGGGACGGAAAACAGAGAGAAACTCTTTCACTCGTCAGGGGCGGGAGCGTCCAAGCACTGGTATTTGTTTTTATGTAATTTTAGGATGTAGCTGTAAATGGTACTCAGACCTTGAGTATCACTTTTTTTATTCATCACTGGATCCTGTGAAATTATGTGAATCATCTCTAAGAACATGCGTTTGTAATATGATGAGGCTCTGTCAAGAATCTCAACATTATTCCAGTTAAGAGAATGGTTGTTATTAATAAAGTGTTCACTCAGTGCACAGGACGGTACCCCTCTCCGACAGTCACTTTTATGAGATGTGATTCTGCCCTTAAGGCTCCTAGACGTTTGCCCTATGTATACTAATTCACATTCGTTACAAGGAATTCTGTATACTACATTGTGGTTTTCAAGAGAGGACAAAGGTGTTTTAGTTTTTGTGAAAAGAAGAGATAAAGTCTTTTGTTGTTTTCTCGCTATTTTCACATCTGTATCTTTAAAAATATTGATCAATTTATTAGTGAGATTATCTATGTATGGAAGAGAGAAAAAACGTTGTGATGTATGAGGAGAAATATCATCCTGAGTCGACAATTGTATATTTATGTTACTAGGTGTGTTAACAGAAGAATGAGAAAGTAGTGGACTTGGATGAACGTTAGGATCTCTAAAATTATCAGTTATGTTGTGTTCAGTTTGGAACAAAATTTTTAGCACTAGCTTTGGGGGGTATGAATTTTCTAAAAAAATGGTTTTTAACTGTTGTAACACTTGATGTCTTTTAGTAGGATGAGAAAGTTTAACGGCTCTAGTTTTCATGCCTATAATTAGATTGATTTTTGTCCTAGCAGGGTGGTAGGAATAGTAGCTGATGAATCTGTTAGAACAGTATGGTTTTCTATACCATTGTGTTAGTAAAACATTGTCATCTGACCTGATGACTAACATGTCGAGGAAAGGAATGCTGTTGTTTACTTCCTTTTCACATGTAAATTGTATGTGTTCATTAAATGAATTAAACAGATCAAGAGCAAAATCTATTCTATCCCTGGGGAGCGCAAGTAAAAGATCATCTACGTAGCGTTTGACGAACGGTACGTAGAAAGGCATAAGATCTAGGCAATAGTCAATTAAGTCATCCAAGACATAGTTGACTAGAATAGGAGAAATAGTTGACCCCATAGGTGTACCAAAAATCTGTTTATAATAACTGTCATTAAAAATTAGGATATTAGAGTCAAAAATAAACTTCATTAATGTTTCAAATAGTTCATAATCCATGCCACAAAATTGGGATATGTGTTGCCACTTTTCTTTTAGACTATTTATTATGACATTCAATGGCAGATTAGTGAAGAGCGAAACAACATCAAAACTGACTATTACATAATCATTAGGTAGTTGATAATAATTAACAAAACTACTAAAGGCAAAAGAGTCTTTGACATAATAATCATTTTCTGTATCATATGCACGAGTAAGGAAATCAGAAATATATGAAGCCAATGCACCGTTGGGACAATTAATAGCGGAAACTATAGGTCTCACAGATAGTGTGGGCTTATGTATTTTAGGAAGAGTGTAGAATCTAGGGGCTACCGTGTTATAGGTAGTCATTTTAGTTGCCATTACTCCATCTATGATCCCTTTGTCCTTAAGTTGTTTAGCTAGTTTATTAGCTTTAAGCTGCAAGGTATAAGTAGGGTTGTTATTAAGTTTTTTGTAATATTGTGTATCATCTAATAATTGTTGACTTTTAATCATATAATCTTCCTTATACATTGCAACCGTAGCATTTCCTTTATCACTACGTACAATAAATAAATCTGGATGGTCCTTAAGAAAGCGTTTAGTTCTATTAAAAATATTATTAAAATGTGGATTGATATTGTGATTCTTATGTATGAAGTTAGTTATGACATTGGTGAATTGAGCTCGGTAGCAGTCTTTCTGTTCTTGTGGAAAACTATGTATAATGCATTCTAGATCTGAGAGAATGTGAGGAATGTTAATATCTAAAATCGAAGGAGGAATGCTAAATTTAGGTCCTAACGAGAGGAATTGTGTGACTTCTGAAGGAATGTTGATATTAGTTAAGTTTTTAAACCATTTATTTTGTGTTTTAATTAGATTTATATTGTTATCTTTCAATTGTTGGATTTTGTGAATATTATTAGTTTTGATATTGTTAAAAAGTTTATTAGATTTAATTGTCAATCTTCGATTGTATTCATTTAAAATGTAAGGAGGAAGAATTTTCAATAGTTGTTCAGTAATATTTATAACATTGCTATTTACTTTCTTTAGTTCACAGAAAGTTACTTGTATCTCGAGATTTAATATTTTTCTACTTAACCTTTTATTAAAATTCTGTATCCTGTTTCCGAGAGATCCTTGTGTGTGATGCAAAAGATCGTTCACGTTCATATATATATCATTAGTTAACGTGATTCTGGTAAAATTTTAAGTTCACTGGACCCCAGTACCTAGGTTTAGGTGCCTCAGGAACCTTGAGCCTAACATTTACGATAGAACCTTTTTTAAACGAAGGGTCAAATAAAAAATATTACAAAAAAAATAAAACCGATTAAAAAAACACTGAAAAGTAAAAAATAATACTTAATTCAATCTTGGAAATTCAACTTCATGAAGTCGGCGTCAAACTAATAGAAACTGTCAATTTTGATGGTGACAACGACAACGAACTTCAAAAAATTGCAAAGATTTCCAATTGCTTGTCGTTAAACCCAAAAAAATGTATAGGACTTTTGTTCGGTCGAAAGAAGGATAGATTATTGCATAAGAACAACATAGATATATCAATCGGAGACGTAAATGTACAATTTGTTGACGTTGCCAGGAATCTTGGAGTCTGGATGGATACTGAACTGCGGTTTAACAAACACATTTCTGAATGCGTTAAAAAAGCTATTTATAAGCTAAAAATTTTGTATAATTCACGGCAAGTCTTAAATAGAAAACTTCGCCTTATGTTATGTGACTCTTTGCTTTTGTCCTCTTTCAACCATGGCGATACTGTGTATACTTGCTTGACCGCTGTTGACTCTAAAAGAGTTCAAAAAATACTACATTATTGTTTGAGGTTTGCGAATGGGATCAGAAGGCGCGAATCAGTTCGGCACAAAATTAGAGAGAGTGCATGGTTAATAATGTCTGCTCGGAGAAAACTACATCGTTCTGTATCACAATATTATTGTAAACAAGACTCCTCTGTGTTTGTTTAACAAAGTACAATTTCACACGGACGTTCACAACCTTAATTGGAGATTTAAAGGTGCAATAACTCCCCCTGCTCATAAAACCAGCTTCTTTAAAAGATCTTTTTCATACTCGATATCTGCATTTTACAATGACATTCCCGCCGAATTTAAAGATAAATCTATAGAAAACTTTAAAGAAGCCTATAAAGATTTTCTTTTGAGTAAACAGGAGTGAATTTCTTTGCGCCTGCTAGCCTTAAACGTTGTTAAATGCAGCTGTATATATTACGTTTCCTTTTCTGTTTAGGCATTCTATTTTTTATAAGTAAAAATAATTGTTCTTATTTGTCTTTTGTTTGTTTTTAATTTATTTATTATGATGTTGAGGGTTGAGTGGAAGACCATTCTTTGGTGACATTCGTGTACCTAAGGAATGAACTTCGCCTTTTTAGGTATAGCACATTAGGTTTATGTATACATATATTATAATTGGTTTGTTGTAATATTGCAAGTGTGCTTTACGCTAAATAAAGATTATTATTATTTATTATTATGACTTGTTATATTTATTATTATTATTATGATTATTTTTATGACTTGTTGTCTCACAGTATTCCTGTGGTTATATTTTATACTGAAGGGATTATACCAAGTCAGTACAAAGAATAAAAAACAAAAAAAAGGAAATGGAAAAAAAAACTATTGTGTATTAAGAAATGATGCTACATGTTTTCAAAATGACCGATTTTTGGATGTTCCTGTGAATGTCTGTATTAATAATAATAAAGTCCTAATTGAGCCAAATGCGGTGTAAACGTTGTTGGGGTGAGACCTGTTACTGATATGACGAGAGAAACAATGATGACTCTTTCCTGTTTCCACAGCCTTTTTACTTCTATTGCCAAGTTGGGGAATTTGGCGATCTTTTCACTGTATTTCGCTTGGATGTTCTGGTCGTTGGGGACAGCCATGTCAATTAAATAAGTGATTTTCTCTTTTTTGGATTGAAAGGTGATATCAATGTCCCAGTAGAGCTTGTAGTCTTCGTTTTCAAGTATGGATGTTGGTGTATAATGGTAGTAAGGGTCTGTGTTCTGCGTTAGTTTGTATGTTGTGGCTAATGCTTGATGAACGACCTTCGCTGCTGAGTTGTGTCTCGCGGTGTATTCAGTCCCGGCCATTATTCTACATCCACTCGTTATATGATCGATCGTTTCTCTCTGCTGGTGACATCTCCTACACCTCTCGTCTTCAATGGTTGTGTCCTTGATGATGTGCTTTGGTAGTTTCTGGTTGCTATGACTTTGTCCTGGATAGCAAGCAGGAAGTCTTCTGTTTCGGGGAACAGCTGCCCTTCTTGTAACCACGTATATGAAAGCTTTTTATGTATATGGTCTTGCTTTATGTGGTATCTGTGTCTTGCGTGAAGTGTTTTTTCAGACCAGGTGTTCATCTTTTCTAGTCGTGATTGGATGTGACTGTGTGCGTCTGCTGCGTGGCTCGTTTGAGACAGGTCGAGCGGCGTGTAATTCTTGTCTGCCTCCACTATTGCCTTGTGGAGGTTAGTTTGTTTATTGTGGAAGTATTTTCGGAGTTCGCAAATTTGTTTTTTATTTAGCGATTGTATATCTATAATTCCCCTTCCTCCTTCTTTTCTCTCGATGGTGAGTCTTTCCTTGCATGTGTTGGGATGTAACTTCCCGTGTTTAGTGAATTCAGAGCGTACGAGAATGTGAATGTTTTCTATGTCTGTGTGTGACCATTTAACCCCTTCGCTACCAGAGCGATTTCGCTATCTACGATATTATACCAGATTTGACAAAAAATTAAAAATTTATTTTTTTGGGTTTTTGTTTTTTTTTATTAACTTACAATGCAAAAACATATTTTAAATGAAAAAATATTTATTTAAAATGAAAAAAAAAGACTGAAATAAACAAAGAAATGAACAATAAAATAAACAAATTTTAAACAAAACAAGAACAAGATGTATAAAACTTAGAATAAAACATCAATTACAAAAACAGGAGAAGCTCAGTTTTCTTTAAAATTAAAAAATACAAATAAAAAATAAAGAAATTGTATAAACAAATAAACGCAAAAACAAACTGTAAACAAAACAAAAACTCTTATATAATAACAGAATCTAAATTAACATTTACGAACAAAGTACAAATAAAAAATAAACAAAAAAAGAAATAAATGAATAAACAAACTTTATTCAAAAACTCCTAAAAAGAAAATTTAAATTCGCGTTCAAAATAAAACAAACTCTGAAAAAAAACCAGAACTCTTATAAAACAACAGGATCTATATTTGCGTTCACAAGGAAAGTACAAATAAAAAATAAACAAATAAATGAATAACAAATTGTAAACAAAACAAGAACTCTTATATAATAACAGGATCTAAATTAGCATTTACGATCAAAGTACAAATAAAAAATAAACAAACAAACAAATATATGATTAAACAAACTTGAATCAAAAACTCCTATATAAGAAACAAACTAAATTCGCGTTCAAAATAAAACAAACTCTGAACAACACATGAACTTTTAAAACACAACATAAAACTAAATTTGGCTTAAAAAAATTAAATAAAACAATTGTACGAAAACATTGAGTTAGTAACCATGATACCGATCAAAGTGTTCTTTAGAACATAAATAAATTGGAGCGTTGGGACAACGATTGCAGACATTACTTGTGAACATTCTTTTTTTATTGACGCTGTAACAGATTCTGCAAGTTCCTCTTTTCCTACGGATTCCTGGTTCTCTGGGTACTGACTGTCAAATGTGCTTTATTTTTTCCTCCCTTTTTTTATTATTTTTTTTATTGTTAGATTTCAATTTTTTGTAGCCGTCAGAAAACTCAAATAATAGTTCATCAATTAGGAGTTTTGTAAAATCTAATACGTTAGTATTCTTTCCACTTGAATGGCAATACATCACTCGAGAATTTAGTACCATTCGTTGTATGATATGCATTCCTATTTTTTTAAACCAACTGTAGCTTTTTCTGGTACAGATGTAAGGTTCTATATCCTGGTCCACGGCGTCCACAGCTCCCATATTCATATTATAATGATCAATAGTTGATGGTTTTTGAATTGTAATATTGGAAGAAGAAGCTGTTTGGTAGCGAGATTTTTCAACAAATCCGCTTGTATGTTTGGTGCTCAATAAGTAGACATCTCGTTTATCTTTATACCTCGTTACTAATACGTCTCCCTTTCTCGCAAAACATGTCTGAAATGTTTGTAAAGGTACTTCAGTTAATTCTTTAGGCACACCTCTATTGGATCGAATAGTACCAGTGACATACGTGTTTTGAGTTAGTAGAAACTCTGCTAATCTTAGAGACATGTACCAGTTATCGATTACTAACTCTCTCCCTTCATTTAAGAAGTTCTGAGACAAAAACACAACTATTCTTTCAGAGAGACTCAACAAAGTTCCGTCTGGGATGTGATCAACTTTATATATGTCTTTCCCAAAGTATAAAGTAAAATTGTAGGTATAGCCCCGCAAAGAAGGGTCACTCGGGCAGACACAAAATAACTTCATCCCAAAGCGTGATCGTTTCGTTTTTATAAACTGCTTAAAATGCAGCCTGCCCTTATACAAGACTAAACATTCGTCAAGGGCGATAATTTCCCCCGGATCCACAAGGGTCATACAGTTTTCCTTGATGTACGCAAAGAACATAGCTAATCGCGTAATTGGTCTTCCTTGGACAAAAGCCTTCGGATCACTAAATCTCAAAAATTTCAGAATCGAAAAAAATCTTGATCTGCTCATGACCTCTGCGCAAAATATATGTGGTCCACCGAAGAGGAAATCTCCACTCCAATAATCTGTGATTTTTGGATAACGTACAATGCCCATATATAAATTCATAGCAAGAAACGTATACATATAAGGAGTCGTAACATCCTTCCATAAAATTCCGTTTACCTTTTGAGTTCCATTTTCAACTAAAAACATACCTGCTCGTTCATTTGTCCATTGGCACATATCCTGTACAATTTTCTCAGACATAAACGCTTGAAAGCATTCCAAAGGGGTCTTTATGTTCTCCAAATTTACAGCAGGATGAAACCCTTGAAAACTGCATGTAAACGGAAAATTTCTAGACTGTCTAGTGTCCTGTAAACAAGATATTTTTTTTAGCAAATTGTACAAACACCAATTCAAAAAATATTTACCGAAAATGGGTCTGTAACCACAGAAAAATCGCCCATCATTACGGGTTCCCCGTCAGAATAATCGGATATGCTGGAGAGACTGTTATCGTCATCATCCTCATCCGTGTCTGGCACGTATTCAGAGCCAGAGTCCTGAAAAGGCTCGCTATCGCTTGAACTAGACATTTTTTAGAGCAAACGACTACACCCCAAGAAAGCAACAATTATACTGAACAAAAATCGGGTAGCGTCCGGGCGATTGCTTTTGATTTGCACACACGCCGCCGGCGTGACCTTGAAAGGACCAATCAGAAATTGACTCCTATAAAATTTTGCTATACCACGGCTAAAACACTATCAACGAAACTATACTGACCCGTAAAATAAATAATAGTGCGACTAAAAAACGTGTAGCCATAGTGGCAACATGGTATATTTGAGAATATACATTTGTTGCCACTATGGCTACATGGTAGTGAAGGGGTTAATGATACCAAACGAATAGGTAAGAATAGGTATGGCGAAGGTGTTAATAGCTTGCGTTAGTTTTCTGGAATTCAGTTTTGTTTTTAGTAGCTTTGTGAGTCTGGTTTTAAATTCCGTCTTGAGCTCTGATTTGAAATGAGTGTGGTTAATTTTGGTGCTTTGATGGAAGCCTAGGTATCTGTATGTTTCTTCTCTGAGCATGTTATCTATGGTTTCATTGTTGATTGTTTCCCTCGTAGGGTGGTCTTTCCACTGTCCCTTGTTGATATGAAGTAGCTTGCATTTACTTATACCAAATTCCATGTTGATGTCCAGGGTAAACGTTTCTGTGATTTTAAGGAGTTCCTTTAGCTGTGCCTTTGTGCTTGCATATAATTTTGTCATCCATGTACAAGAGATCTTGTGTAGGTTATTTTTTTGGTGTTTAATTTTGAATCCGAAATTTGTATTATTCAGTATGTTTGAGAGTGGATTGAGACAGAGGCAGAACCACAAAGCGCTGAGTAAATCTCCCTGGAATATACCTCGTCTGATGTAGATCTCTTCTGTTTCGATGTGCTCTTTTTGTGTTCTCAGGTTGATTTTAGTTTTCCACGTACTCATGATTTGCGTAAAAAATTGCCTGATGTTTTTATTGACCTTATATAATTCTAGCACTCTGGTTAGCCAACTGTGGGGCACCGAATCAAAGGCTTTTTTATAATCTATGTAACCAGTATGAAGGTTTCTATAATTTTTCTGGTTTGTTCCATGTCTGTCTATGCTGTCTATAATTAACTGCTCCTTGCATCCTCGGCTGTTTTTCCTGCACCCTTTTTGCTCTTCCGTTAGAATGTTCTTGTGTGCTAGATGTTGTTCTATTTTCCTGGTAATTGTGGCTGTGATAATCTTATATAGGGTTGGAATGCATGTAATAGGTCGGTAATTATGGGTACTTGGTGTCTAAGTTTTTGGGTTTAAGGTATGTTATTCCTTGGGTGAGAAAACTGGGGAGTGTGCTAGGTTTTAAAATAACTTCATTTTTGGCGAGTGAGAGCTTCATGTGTGGAGGTAAACTGTTTGTACCAAAAGTTATGAATGTTATCTATTCCAGGACATCTCCAGTTATGCGAGTATTTGATTGTTTCTGCAACTTCTTGTGCTGTCATTGCAAAGTCCTCTTGTTCCTCCAAGCACTTGTGTCTGTCTTCTTCCGCTTTAATCCATGAAGCGTTATTATTGTGTAGTTTCGGTTCTGACGAAATAGTTTTTCAGTATTTTGTGATCTCTTGTTTGGTCGGTGGTTCTATTACTCGTGCCTCCTCATGTTCATGATTTTTTGGTACAACTGTTTTTCGCTTCTTCGAAACAGGTTGTTAGCGTCCTTTCTTTCATTTGATTCTTTGTATCTTCGGAGTCTTGCGGCATACACGGATTATTTTTGCTTCAGAGTGTCAAGGATTTTGTGTAAGCGTGTGTTCAGGAGATGCAGATTTGATTTTCTCTACACTTTGTGTGATACGTTTTGACCAATTATTATTATTATTATTACATTAAACACTAATTAGGTCTTAGTTGGAGTCAAATTTCTGTGATGGAATAAAATATAATTTTTTGACTTCTCAGTGTTTTTAAGTAGTTTTATTTTTTACAGTTATTGACTACTACGCGGGAGAGTTTTAGATTCATAAGAGACATTTTTTTTCTAAACTAGCAAAATGCTAAACAAAGAATTAATTTATTATGTTATGTAAAAAAATAAAAAAAAATTAAACTGAAAAATAATTAAAAAAATTAATTGAAGTTTGACTCCAATGTTATCAGGTCATCTCCATGTTATCCTTAATTTTTGACTACCTGAAGTTAACCGGGCAAGTAGCTTTTAGCTACAATGCGAACTGACAGATATACCGACCAATAGTCCAACGGAATAAAGCAAACATAATTTTTGGCATCTAGGGACGCTAAAACATGATGATATGTAAAATCTGTCAATCGGGTGAGTAATTTTTTAGCTATGCTTCGAACAGACAGACAGACCTACGGAATGAAGAAAATATGTTTTACGGCCTCTAGGTGAAGAGTGCAAACATTTCGGAGGGTAATTTTTTCACGATTACTATACCTCTCTTTTACGAGGGAAGTAAAAATCAGAAAAACACTGATAAATTTTATTATAAATTCGCAAATCGTAGATCGAAAATCAAACGAAAATCGAACGAGGGAATAACGAATAACGATCCGCACATAGAAATCAAAGCTGATAAATTCACTGGCGGATTTAGAGGGGGCGAAAGGGGCCCCATCTAAATCGCCCCCTCCCCTTGAACGAGATCTATAGATCCTCCCTTAATTTGTTTTACATGTTCAATTATCATAATAAAATTCAACAACCAAAAAAAAGTCTTCACTTTAAACAAATTAAAATAATTTCGCTCCTCTCCCACGATATCATCCTACGTACAGCCTGTAAGCAAGTAAATTTTTAAATATTATCGGAGGCGCCGCGTCTCAAATAATAATTGTAATTTATTCTGTTCTGTTTCTTTCAGTGTTATATTTGTATTTTCCAACACGTCAGTACCTTTTCATATTACTTTGAACGTGATTTGACCTTGTCGCTGATATTTCGTTTGGTGTGTGCAGTTCAGCCTTAACGTTTCAGTAGGTCATTGAATATTTACCAAAATATTACCAGGTTATCCCCAAATGACCCTTAATTTTTGAACAAACTTTGAATTCAATCTGATAATTAGTTTTTATGCTATACAGCGAACAGACAGACAGACAAACCGACAGACGGGCCGGCGGAATAGATAAAACATATTTTTTGTCATTTAGGGACGTGAAGATATATAAAACCTGAGAGGGCTGATTTTTTTACGATTACAAATATTTTATTCTTGTTCTGCCATCTTGAATTAGTTTCACAATTTTACTAGTGGATTTCTATACCACAATTGGTTACGGTACACAATTTGAAATCAGTCCATTAAGTAGTTTTAAGCCGTAAATATTTGTAAATATTTTTAAGCCGCCATTTTGTTCCGCCATCTTGGATTCGTTCCAAAATTATACCTGTTGATTCCTACATAATAACTAATTTTTGCACACAATTTGAAATAAATTGGGTGAGCAGTTTTTTACTAATATTTTTTTTAACATTTCACCGTATTGGTTTTTTTCTAAAATGTTACCAGGTCATCCCCATATGACCCTTAACTTTTGACCAAAATTTGAAGTCAATCGGGTAAATAGCTTTTTAGTTATGGCGCGAATACACAGACCGGCAGACAGACAGACCAACGGATATTTTTCGGCATCTAGAGTCCCTAAAACGTAAAGATCTGAAAAAATCTTGGAAGCTTGGAAGCATGGGGGTGATGTGAGTGATGGGTGATGAGCTGAGGAATTTCAAAGATACGTAATATTTAATAAACGCAACAACCACTGGCGGAAAAGTTAAACTTTTAGAACTAGGAACGCAACACACTACTGAGCAATTAAATCTAAGAGCTTTTTTATTTAACCCAGGTCATGGCATATTAATACCAAGCTAGACTTAATAGAGATTAATTAAATTGCATTTTTCTCATAAAAGATATCAAAATCGACAAAATATCGAGTTGTAACTTTTAACAGGCACTAAACAGCATACATAACTAGGCTAACAAAAGATAAAAAAGTCACTAGCGCACACGTTTTTTTTTTAGAAAATTATTGCAGCGACAGTCCACATGCACGACCCTGGTGAAGCTGTCCACTCGTTTTGAAGATTTTGAAGAAATTCGGAATAATTCAAAAAAATAAAAATTATTCAATACGTTGTCTCCTTCGGATGGAATACACTGTGTGTCATGGTTTATGTAATATAGTAGAAATTAAAGTTATAGACGGTTCCATCAAGTTTCGGCTAACTCAATTTAATTTAATAATTTTCCAATTGAAAAATATAGTCTTAGGCTCATACAAAATCCTGTATTTATAGGTAGGTAGATATATAACTTCATCTCTAATTATATTAAACACTACATTTAAGAAAAAAGTTAAAACATGGATAATCTTATATTGAGATTATACATAAATACGGCTCTGCCTGTATATATACAGAAATGTATAATTTACAACAAAAAATATTGAGTAAAATTTAAGAATCTGTTCATTGAAACACCTTTTGTGCCAATATATAGTTAGGTTATCTTTTACATTTACTATTGTACCTATAAGTGTAATTTCAGAATTTTATGTGCTTTTTTTCATTAGTTTATTAAGATATTTTATAAGCTGAAAAACATACATATTTATTTTACATTCAAGTCTTAACAATAAAATGATGCCGAGAAGTAACTAAATTTAATCTAAAATCTTTTTTATGAGAACGATTACAATGATATCGCTTCCTCTTCAAAAAATCGATAACCCCTTATTCCATCCCTGTGACGCACAAGCGTATTCAATCCTCCAGCATCGCTCGGTTTCCTCAAATCATCTTTCAAGATGAAAATCCACGTTTAAACATATTACTTTACTATTGTGCTACTACCATTTCTGTGGGGAATGTCAATAATCTTAAGTTAAAATATTGTGTCAACAAGTAATGCACTAGTAGACTTCCAAAAAGGGGTTGCCTGTTGCCTGGACGAAGAAAAGTGAATTTCACCGTTTCATCTAGAAATCTGATATTGATCTCTTGGAAATTGTAACAAAAAAAAATTAGTTCATCTACGTTTTCAAGTTAAATAAATAGTATCTGCGTTACTCAAATTATTTTTCGGTAAAATATTATAAAGAGAAAAGGATATGAATCGGTTCGGTAGTTTTAAATTGCCCCCTTTGAGTGCGGCGGCTAACGTGGCTAGTCAATTAAAAAGGCAGATTCTGCCTTCTGCTCCCCCTGAAGAGCGTAGCCATGGAGAAAGGGTAAGTACTTCACTTTTGTATTTATTTCATAAGTGTTAGCAATAAACTTATGGACTGCCGAACATATTTTGCAACAAGTAGGAAGTTCTATATGACCCAATTGTTTCATCTCATAACTTAATAAAAATATTGATTTTTTTTTTAATTTTTGAAAAATAAGTAAAAAAGCATCGTGGGATCTTAATGCAAAAATTCCTTGACAAAATACTTTAAATATAGCATTCGACTCACACTTGTTTCCTTTAAATAGTGGACTATGTATGATGACTTGAGTCATCAAGTAATTTTTGAACAATCGAACATTGTTGCCCCTCCCTGGAAATGGCAATGCGGGCGCCCATGTTTAATGGTAAAGCTTAATATCTCAAGCTTGTGTTATAATTTTAAAACCCAATAAAAAGCATAATAAGATTATTAAATTGGTCTTGCTTGAACATTTAAATGATAAGTATGTATTCCGCATTCACAAATTCAAATAACTTTTTGTAAAAAAATTTTTTTTTTTTCAAATAATTGCAAAATTATACGGTAACGACAAGTTTGCTGTCCGTTTTCTTCCCTGTTTTAATTGACAGCAGAAAAATAATTGGGCAGGTTGAATTTTAGATTATTATGCAAAATAAAACAATTATTTGTAGCCTCATAGCCCCACCGACAAATGTTTATAATAAAATGTGGTTTAAATGACTAGAATAATGAGTTTTGTTTCATTGCGATAACTTACTAATTCCACCGGCCAATATCAAAAATCCGGACCAAAATTCCTCAAAAAAGGTAAAAAAGAGGAACTTTTTGTGACGGTCGAAAACTAACTTTAGTAGTATATTTATTTCTTTATAAAGTATTTGCAGTTTTGTCAGATATTGTCCCAAAATCTGTAATTGTTATATATTCTATATGGGAATCTTTAACCTTATGTTATATTTGTTGAAGAATTAAAAGTTTACGTTTTTTAAAAATTAGTCTCTTCAATTCAAATAATTTTTAGCCATCTGATGCAAAAGATTTAATGACGTCAAGTTCCCTTTCTAGGCAATGTTTTTCTAGTGGCCCAGAAAAAGTCATTTGGTATAGTCACATCTGTATAGGTGGGTTTTTTTTGTAGATATTAAATTGCAGTTTATTAACCGAGCTTTTCATTGCAATGTCTACAAATGTATTGCATTGAAATGAGGTGATTTGTGTGTGTAGGTGTTCTTTATTTACTGTGAAGCAGACCAATATGTCATTTACCTACCTATACCAAAAAAAGATATGCTTTACAAAGAGTGTATTTAAAAAATTTTCTTCAAAGTCTGCCATAAAAATATCTGCTAATAATGGGTTTATGGTAGATCCCACTGCTAAAACGTCATTTTGTTTATATTGTTATTTTCGTTTATGCATAGAGTAAGTATTTTTATGAACTCTTGATTTATTACAGGGTTTATATGTTTCTTTGTAAGTATGCGGTTAATTATATTAAGGCATCCTTCATATAGTATATTGGAAAATATATTGGTAACATCAAAGGATGCGAAAATACCATTGTTTGACAAGGTTGTTTCTTTTGGTTTTAGTTTTTTAGTAACTTTGATGGAGTTTTTACCACAAAATGTTGGTTTAAATTATGTGATATTTATAAAAATTGTATTAAATTTTACAGCGGTTTTCCTTAAAGAGGTGCTTGTGTAAGATACAACGCGGCTTATTGGTGTCTCCTCGTTGTATATTTTTATGAGACCGTATAATGTTGGTGGAGATGGTTTTTTAATAAGCATGTATTTTTCTCTTTCATTAAATATAGAACTGGTCACGTTTAAGGTATTTTTAATTTGGTTTGAATTTTATCAATTGCATTTTGAAGGGAGTTTTGGACATTATTTTTATATTGTTCAATATGTAACACCATTATAGAATTACCTTTATCAGCTTTAGTTATGGAAAGGTTATTTTAAATATTTTGTTGTAATGATTTTAAATTTGTTTGGTCTTTCCTATGGATTAAGTCGGGTTTTTGAGGTTTTCGTAAAATTCTTCTTATTTATTCTTTAGGAACATTGGCCTTTTCATTATTATACAATGCAATTTCTACTTATGAAAAAATGATTTCTAAATTTATATTTTGATTTTCAAGGATTATATTTAGGACCTTTTTCTAACAAATTCATTTCTGAACTTGAAAATTGTATACCGGATAAATTAAGAAATCTACGGTAAAACTTATGTTGTGTAGTGTTTGGATGGTTAACAGGTTTATCTTTTTTATGTATTAAATTTTGAAGTTTTTTGGACTTTCGAATTTAGAATATTTTATAAATAATTTCACTAATTTTAGCTTTAATATTGTCTTCTAATATATCAAATTGTCCTGAGTGGAGTTTATAGGTTAATTCTAAATGAAATAACTTAACATGAAGTAACGTTTTCCATTATAATTCCAAATGAATAATACCTTAATATGATTAGAAACGTACTTACAAAGAAACATATAAGACCTGTGATAAATTAAGAGTTCATAAAAATGTTTACTTTATGCATAAATGAAAATTACTTTGAATTTGATTGGGAATAATAAAGGGTGTCCCATAATGAACACACATATCTTAAATTTCGCGCAATCTTGTTTCTCTCCTAGTAGGTTTTGGAAAATTTGATAGCAGTCATGTTTGTACATATATTGCGGTTAGTATCCATGAACCGATACACGGTAAAACAATGAGTAATTATCGTGAAAACGTATTATAAATGTGTAGAAAGTTATTCGGAAACAGTTCGTAGAGTAAGTGCTATATAATGCACCGCATACGACTGTGTAAGGTGAGTTCATACGATTGGACAAAGTAGTTCAGCTGGAACATGCCATGCACACTCGCATTAGCCAATTTGTGCGAACAAAACTTATGCTTAAGCCGCAAGAGGCGCGCATAGCAATGGCAATAATTTGACAAATGAAATATGTCATATTTCTTGCTTCATGTCAAATTATATATGAATTTTCATTTGATAAATGAGTTACCTAGAATCAAAACCCGACAAATCCATTTTTGATGAAAATTAAGTTTTATACGGCACTGGATTGCATCTTTCGTTATTCGATTGTGTTATTACTACAATATAGTCGCACTTTTAGCAGTTATTATCATAAAGAAATACATAATAATAATCATATTAATCATTAAATAATTCGTTGGTTATTAATATAAATATGGCAGAGTGTAGTGGTGAGTTCCCGAAACCAGTGACCCGGATTTGGCGCGTAAACGTATATCCAGACGAGAAACTTGGTAACGTGAACTAGAAAAGAAGGAAAGGTTAGAACACATTTTGCTTTAATGTCTTTTATATATTATATCCGTTTTCACTTGTTTAGAATACAAAGCCAAAGAATTACCTTAGTACCCAAGTTGCCAGCATTGTACAAAATCTTGTAAATAGCAGTAACGTTATCGATGAATGATGTAAGAGAGTTCCACAAATGTTTTTATAACCATGAAGATAAGGTAGACCAAGATAATTTGATTATTAAATATTGCCAAACGATGTCAAACGTCCTATGGGAAATCACAACTATAGAAAACACTTTTCTGTGAAGAATTATGTTGGCCTTGCTAATTCAATAGTAAGGAAAGTTCCTGTTTGTCAAAGAGCATTTATTGATATTCTTAAGATAAAGAAAGATAGAGTGCTGGGTACTCTTAAGCGATTTTATGAAAAACGACAGATGGCTTGTGAGAATAGAGGAGGCCATCGAAAGACGGCTCAGTTTGCGGAGAGAAAAGCCTCTGTAATGAGATTTATCAGTAAATTTAGAAGAGTCGAGTCTCATTACTGCGGAATTAGGAGTTGTCGCACCTACTCAACCTCCGATTTAAATATATCAAAAATGTATCGATACTATTGTAAGAAAGTGGAATTTGATAATTCGTTTATTATCAAATTCCATTATTTTTCAAATTTTTGAGAAAAATATCATATGCTGCAAGGAGTCCAAAACAAAACAATATCATTAATCAAATTTAGCTCTTGGTAACTACTAGAGTGTAAAACTTGGTAACTACTAGAGTGTAAACTTGCGATATTCGAAACGAAGCCGCATCTTAATTAATTTTATATTATCTATTATTTATATTATTAGGCTAAGTATTGTATATAAACATTATTCTTAAATATATTTGTTAATCCTAATAAGTTTTCCAAGGTATTTTGAGATTTGTATTTTGCTGGTTTTAAACAATGTTATACAAAAACTTACTTCTATATAAACAAATGTTATTCAAATCATAAAAAAAATATATTTTAAGAATGTTGTAGGCTAATAAACACATCGTTTCATAAATTATAAATATATTAGACTAAATTATATCATAGGAATAAAATATATATCACAATTAAAATTTAAATCTAATAAACAGTTATTTGAATCAATGCCCATTTTACAGTCTTCAAAATTATGCGAAAATGAACTCTTTTAATAATGTCTAGATATGTTTTAAACAATGGACTGCTGTTAATGTGGCTGCCGTAAAAAACATTGGATTTTTATATATATTTAAATTTTTTATTTCTTTTTTATAATTGTGTGTCTGCTTTACAAAAACTTACTTCTGGTAAAAATAAACAATATTTGATTTTTTTGTAGTGTAGATCCCTTTCCCCCAGTGACAATATGGACATTGTTCGTTACCTAGTTGTTCAATTTAAATAATGTATATCTAAGTTAAACTTAGTTCAATCTGTGTGTTTGTGTTTAATGTACTCCACCCAGTACGTATATTTATTTTTTACAAATAAAACATATGTATTAATAAAGCAAACATGTTTTGTTGAAAACTTTATCCTTTACTTGACTTAAACTTACTTATGTCTAGAAAAAATTTAATTATTATACTGGCACTTTAATAGAATAAAAAATAGTTATATTCTGTTCCTGTATTCTTTTTTTGAGAAGTTATCGAGAAACTCAAGTTTTGAAAAGAAAGTCCATGCCTCTATCGTATTTGCTATTCTGAGTCTGGATTTTCTATCCTTCATAATTTAATAAATTTAAGAACTTCCATTCTGAATGATAACAAGTTCATTCTTCATGAGGTCATAGGTTTTGCCGTGAGACACTTTTGGGTAAATCCTAGTTTTCAGTAAGTAACAACCTTGTATATGGTTATCGTACCTTCATTTATACATAAAAAACATTCTGTAAAAACTGTAGACCACAGCTATCATACTCGTGCTAGGATAATATCAATTTAAAAAGCATACATTATTTAGTTCCTAAAGCATGTAATAAAGCTCCACATACGATGAATTCGTAAATTTAAGATATATACAATGTAAAAAAATATCAATTACCCCTATAATGAATTTAAGAACTATGAGCAGGATTACCTCGCTTTCCCAAACAAAAAAAAATTATAGAGTTGCATAAAGGTAAAAATTATCTAAAAAATCTCTTTCAAGATGGTACATACAAATACTGCTAATTATTTAAGTCCCGTTACTATCAGTAAAACTTAAAAAAATAATACAATATTGAAATATGTAAAGGTACAAAATGTAATATAACTTTTTCAAATTCCGATTAGAGATATCTTCGATCAGAGTCTCGATTGAAAATCATAATAATTGAAAATAGTTAGATTAATTTTAGTTTTTTAATAAATGATTAATATGAAATGTTTTGCACACACTGGGGCTAACTTAATTTAGTAGTAGGTAAATAATCTCCTTATTGCAGGAATCCACTTCATCGAAAAAACTTCATTCAATGGTTTTTATATCTAAAATTGAAAATTTTTGGAACATAAAAATAAAAGTAATATTGTCTCTCATCCCTCTACTTCCACAATTTGCAATAGAACAAAAAGAAGGCATTTTAAGGTAAAAAAATAAACATAAATAACAAAAGTCCCATATACTCCTTTGTAAAAATTCGATTTGTTTGTCCTATGGCCGTCAAAAACGGTGACTTTCAAGTGACAGATCGTTGCCTAGTACTGCAGAATCTTGAATCAAAATTCTAACCTAACACACAACACAACCCCTCTCGGTTTCCGTCGGTCGATATCGAACTGATCTTCGGTTCAGTACTATTCAGTACTTGTGTGCGTATGATGTATATGCGTACCTGTCAATTAGTACAGTTACGTCTACTATTTGGTATTGCTTTCACTGCCTATAAGAAACGCTATCACTAATGCGACTACTAACTAATGATAAAGATCACCTTTGTCTTTTTATAAATGCCAATTTTTGGTATGTTTGTATAAACAAACCAGAGTATCGACACTTGTATCACCATATAAGATGATAACTTCTTGCGTACCAAATGATAAATCCAGTGTTAAGTCCAGAATTGCAGCAGCACATGCCTTTAAACGTTGACGTTTAAAGGCATGTGCTGCGTGCCGCATTATTTAGAGTTTGCTTTTAACACATCAAATGGGAGACCATTAGAGTTTTTAAATAAACTTTGAATACACCAACTACTTTACTACTCGTCTAATTATTGATCCAAAAAATACAAATTTTTTTTTCACTTGAGAATCGACAAACTGTGGATGATTTGCTACTTCCCCGGAAACGTAGATGGTTTCACCTACGCAAAAAAAATGTTTTTAATCTATCTTCTTAGTCTGTTTGAAAAGACAATACTTATTATTTGGGCCTTTTTTGCTCTGTTCTCAAATAAAGAAAATAAATGACATTTACCTGAAATCTATTTAAAATTTAATTAACTCTGGTTATCAAAGAATATGAAATGCGACACAATTTGTCAGTAGTATATGGCGGCCTGATGAACTCTAAAAAGAGCGAAATCGCGATCGTCGTTTGACTGAAATGGATCATTGCGCCTGCGGCATTGCAGGACATGTTCCAGACAGGGATCATGGTATTCTTGTTTTGACGTTGGTCTAGCGTGAAGCAAAAATATATTAACATTATTTCTCCCAACGAATGTCAGAAATCAACACTGTAATTCAGTGTCGATCGTGGTATTAGCCAGCGGAGTAGTTGTTTCGGTGATTTCACTGTGTCGTTGTTATTAATTGATAAAAAGTACACTCACTCACTCATAAATTGTAACATTTAATACGTACGCTAGATTTTAAGGTAAAAAATCAACCCATTGGTTTTACGTAAGTTACATTTAGTAAAATTCTCTCTGGAAGAGCGCCTTAATTAATTAAACTGATAGACTGACTTCTTTTTTTATACACCACTTAGGATAAACATTTTTGTTGTATTTTTATCGTGACAATAAAAAATTATTAAATTTAATATAACTTGCACTTAACCATAGATCTAATAATATATATGTTTGTCTAGGTGCACTTTGCTCAACTGCCAAATCAAAATCATACCATACATGGTGGTACAATGCGTGAACACCATGAAATGTCCAATATGCAGTCCAGCACTAATCCCTTTGGATCCTCAAATCCAAGCAATCCCTTTTTGCAAAGTCAAGTAGAACCTGATCAAAATGATGGATTTCAACAAGTAAGATAAAAAGTAAACTTATTTAAGGGATAGACATAAATAATTATGGTCAATCAGTTTTATAAACAAGAGATACTTTTCCAAAAGAAATAATTGTTTTGCTAACGGGTGTCAATTACTTATTGAAACTAAATCTAAGATGAGTAAGGCAATACCATAATAATACTTTAACTACATCTAAAACATCCAGATTGATACAAATATATTTGAATTGCTTAAAAGTATTGATAAAATCTTTACTGCTACAAAACCTGATGTTGCCAGGATGACAGTATATATCTGAGAGATATTCTTCTTTTAAGTATCTGAATGTTGATTATATTACTTTTTATTTAATTTACCCTAAACATATATAGTTTGATATGATGTCTATGTTATTTTTAGTACATCGATTATGCGATGGTTTTTATTTATAATTCTACAAGTATATGTAATTATCCCTTGTATTATATAATTTAGTGTAACATGAAGTAAAAAACAGTTTATTTTATTAGTTTTCTGTAGTGGAATATATAATTCACGTAATAATACCTAATATTTATTACAAAGCTAACGCATTAAAATTAGTAGCGAATGCATCAATTTTAAACAAATATTATCTTTAGGAAAGCCACTTTAATAATGAACATTCAGGGCCTTTGAAACAACATAGCAGAATGTCGTCGGTGGATTTCTCAGATGGAAGCGACTTCGTGGAAGGAAAAAGTGATGTGAAAATTAATGAATACCAAGCAGCTTGGAATGTAACAAACGCCATTCAGGTACGAAATTGGATATTTAAAAAAATAGAAAATAGTAATAGCTCCTAACAATGACACACTAATAGAACACCAGGGGCGTGCGGTGAAATTTTAAGAAAGAGAAGCAATTTTTAGAAACTTACCTATTTGTAACGTAATTCGATTCTTCGATAATTTTTTGCAAATTCGTCAATGACGTCATCATAAAAACGTCGATGCTCCGACATATTTTGGAGAAGTTTATTTTCAATGGACAACAGCGATGTATGTGAAAGTCTCTCCTGCCCCGTTGAATTTCTCACGAAATTTTTTATACGTTTAAGTGTTGAAAAATTGTGTTCTACTGATAAACTTGTGGCAGGTATTGTCAATACTAATTCACACAATTTCGACACTTCGGTGTAGGCATCTTCCAGCTCCTTGTCTTTTAAAAACTGCATTAGTTCCTTAGCGTTATTTTTTCCGCTAATGTCAGTAACAATCGGTCGAAGAACTGGCCATAATGAAGAAGAAGAGTTTTAAACGCATCTTCTGGAAAAGTTTTTCCTTTAAATGCATCAAAATTGCAGAGCTCGAGGAATTTAAAATCATTTAAACCGTTAATCTATAGTTTATTGGTTGCTGAATTCGATCGATTATTTCATAAAGAGGCGTCTGTATGATGTTTGAACATCTCCCACCTTGTCTGTTCGAAGACGCTTGGCTTGTGGCTTTACATTAAACGTCATCGTTTTCGCCCAAAATAGGTCAAAGTCATCTCTTTTTTGGCTTAACATGGACTTAAAATCATCCACTTTTTTTAGGCAAAAAGCAATATCATTTGTTTTAGTTTGTAATATATTAAAAACATTGTCCGAGAATGGAAATATTTCTGAAAATATGTTCAACAAATAATTAAAATTAAAATCTCGTTTCAAGCAGTCTAAAAACCCCCTCGAACTATTTATTGCTTCTGAGTCCCACGTTTCATTATTTTCAATTATATTCTCAAATAGTTCAATCAGTGATTCACGATTTTCAGATACTGTTAACACAAGTCTTCCATTATAGTTTCACTTAGTAGGAGCTACTTTGGGCAATCGTTTGTGGACAAAGCTTGTGTACGTTTTGTTGACTTGGGAAAAAAAAGCAGCCATGCCACTTAAAGTAACGAAAAATACTTTACACTCTTTAATGTGATTGATGGACTGGGATAAAACTATATTTAATTTATGAGCAAAACAATGAAAACACAGCACTTGGGAAAGTTTCTCGAACTTTAGCTTGCAGACCCCCTAATTGTCCTACCATCACTGCAGCTCCAGCATAGCTTTGAGCAACTAATTTTTTCTCTCCATTACTTTCTTTAGTAACGTTATAAACTACGGTATATAATGCATCTGCTGTACGATTTTCGGACAAAACCTAAAAATCGCTCTTGAATACTTCCGCCTGTTTTAACGTAGCGTATTACTATAGTTACTATAGATAATTGGCTACAATTAGTGATATCAGTTGTTTCGTCCAGAACAATAGCAATGAACCGCGCCTCGCCAATCTCCTGCTTAATTCTTTTCAGAATAATGGTTGCAACAGCGGAAATCAAATCATTCTGGATTCGATTCGACGTTCCGCGAAAAACGCTAGACTGCTCTAAATGATTTTTTAAGCAATCATCATATTTAGCCATTAAACTAAGTAAATCTTTTGAAATTAAAGAAACCCTTGTTCCGTTATGACCTTTAAATCCCAATTCGTGCTGTCCGAGAAAACAAACAACATCGATAAGTCTTCTTAATATTTGCCTATTTTTATCGACTAGTTCATTGTGTTGGCGATGACTAATCTCCAACTGTTTATTAAGTTCTTGTTCAATTCTGGTATTGACGAAAACTTTTTCTTTTATGACGGCCTGCAAATGCGCCTTGCACATAATGTGTCTTTTTCCAGCTTTATGGAAATTGTTTAAATCGGAAAAACAGTTTTATTTCAGAGACCTTTTTCATTTCCAAAAAGTAAACATGGCCAACAAAATAATTTGCTTATATTTTCACACCCTGTTAGCCATTTAAATTGTTCGTATTGTTTTTCCGGATAAAAATGTCTAATACAGTTTTTCATTTTTGTGGGTAAATTTTTCATAGGCGGTTTTGCCCTTTCTTTGGAAATTATTTGAAGCGTATCAACGAAGTTTAATGTTGAAAATCCCTTTATTATTCAGACACACACCATACATTCACAAACACTCTTCTTACTAAATTCTCCAACATTTTCAACGTTATTACCGACAGCCGAAGTTGACGGTATTTGCATATCCACGTCCGTATTATTGTCTTCCATATCGCACCATGCACGACGCGACGTACGTATCACACAACACACGGATAGCCGTTCAAACAAAGAACCTACTCCAACGATAGCTTCCGCTCCCACTTAAAGCACGCGACTGAAATGCAAAAATTGCAAACAGCAAGTGGAAAGTTCAATAACCTCTGGCTCGATTCACAGGAAATTAAGCATACAGGACTTGGCTACAGAGAAGCTAGCGACCCGCATAGGTTCTATTCCATTTTCTATTCTCGCTCGGTTGGATTCAAGGCCGCATTTATTGCGGGCTTGATAATTAAGATAATATTTTAGCATTTTTAATATAAACTAAATTAATGGTTTCCTATTTCAAAAATTACATTTTAGATGTTTTGTAATTTTTTTTGGGAAAGCACTGCTTCCCTTGCTTCCATGGACTGCACGCCCCTGTAAGAACATATTATTTGTAATAGTATATTTATTATGAAATAAGTTTGGTAATGATACGACTGAGCTAATAGTTATTTACGAAATGTTTTAAAGACTCCAGATGCAAATATTGTCAAACGGGGTATTAGCCGCGTTTGACAATATTTTATAAGTATTTTAAGTTTTGCAATACCGATATTGTGCGAAATTTTCTATGCTTTCGTACAACAATGCATCCACTGTATTAGGCTTATCAAATTTATGTTTGAAACAAAAATAAAAAATAAATAAACCTTAAATTACTTTAAATTTAAATTAAATACAAAGGTATAACGTGTGGTATATAAGTGAAAATAACGGAATTTATTGAGTGATTCTCAAGAAAGTTTGCCGTCTGATATAGAAACCGCGACGAACAGACCAATTTCAAGCCGAATTCCACCAAAAACAAAGCCAACATATGAGTTGGAGTAACGCAATTTTGAAGATTGGTGTAAAACGAAGAAACTGAAAGAACTGTCTGAAAAAGTCTTAAGGTGGGTTCATGTAACAAATTTTGGTTTCCTCTTTATTTTTAGTACTAAGAACTCATCTGTTATTGGTTGCTTTTCGTCATGTGTCTTCAATAAACCAATAAAAATGCTTATTCTCAACGGTTAAAGTTATTGCTAATACTAAATTTTGCTACGTGAACCAAGCTACACTGGCCTATTTTTCCAAGAAGCAGCGAATCTAAAAGCCGTCTACGCTACGAACACATTCTGCAATGTTAGGAACTATGATTTCCGCGAAAAAATCTACATATTTCTCAATTAATTGCTTTCTTGAAAAGTCTAGAATATTTTGAAAAGGTGATGTGTGAATTTTTAAGTACTGCACAAGATTACTCTAATTTACTAATGAAAGTGGCAATGATAATCGGCTTTTTTGCGGAAAAGTTGGCCAAGTTAAATAATAATAAAATTGCTATTCATTTTACAAAAACTAAAATCTTTAGAGATTTTTTGTATGAAATGGAAATATGGCAGTTATCAATTGTTCGATAATTTTAGAAAATATGCTAAGCTTCGTCTTTTAAATATGGTTCATGGGCGATTTTTTATCTACTACAAAGTGGTAGTGTAGGTCGCAGCCTATTGGAGTCACTATTTTCGGATATATTCCAAAATTAAGCGCAGAAAAACTGGGACTGCAGAACAATACACGCGACACTGCTTCAAAAGGTCCTCAGCCTCCACGCTGACTAACGGAGGTGTTGACATGGAAATGGGACAGAAAACGGCAAGGGGAAGGCGGTCGTCGACTACTGCAAAGGGATACGTTAAAAATTCCCTGAAAAATAAGAAGCAAATAGCAAATAGGATCATAAGACGAAATATGGCTCCGACAGTTCAGAATTTCGACTTGCACAGCTCCATTGCATCTTCTTCTGGAATGCAAATGTCCAATTGTAAAAAATGTATTGTTAATGTTTACAATACGTAAATGCTTGTTCTAGAAATATTTTGTGTGTTTCAATAAATTCAATTGTTGTAATTAAATCATTTGTGCTAAAATAGAAGCTACTACCAAACTATTTTTAAAAATGTGAATGGTTGCAAACAATTTTTTTTTAAACTGTATGTTGATGCTAATGCGTAAATCGAAACCTTTTTTAACAAAAAAACTCTGATATATTGATGATGATAATAATATAATATAATAACTTGCCACAAAGCAAACAATATATATTTGATAAAATGGGCCAAATTATTGGTCTATAATGTCCTAATTCACATGGCTTATTATATTTAAATAGGGATTGCCTTTGCTTATTTTTAAATAAAGTAATATAAATGACATTTATTGACTATAAAGGTTAATTGGTTGATATGAAAACAGATAAGTTGTCGTTTTTAAATTATGGTTATTTGCTATGAAGCATTGCTTTTTATAGCACAAAATAATTTTAAAATTTGTAAAGGAGATACCTGTCTAAAATTAAATTCTCCACAATCTTGAAACTGTGTTGTTATTTATATGTTTTTCTATTAAAAGATAATACGGGTCATTCTAAATTAAACTGTTAGACTTACTTAAAAAGATTACACTTGACAACATGGTAAATTTTAGTCGAATTTATTTTATACTATAATTCATACATGCATATAACTATAATTCCCACATGAATATAACTAGAATCTACGGATCAACTGAAATAATTCTTTAGAACATTTGTATTACAATTAAAGGTAGAATTTATAATTAGAAACAATATTAAAATATAGCAGTTTTTCACATTTTTTTTTTTCGTTTCAAAGTATCCACTAACTGTCCTCATTAAATTATATTTTTGCAATTAAGCATTAAACATATTAGAAGAGTCACTCCCTTAAAACAGCTCCCATTAACTAACCATGGGTGAGTCGATTGTATCCAATGCCGATTCTTAGTGGGCGGTTGTTCATGGGTGGGAAGGTCTGTATTGGTAATTTTTGTTTGTTTTTTTAATAGTTTGGTGTTTATCTGGTTTGTTTTAATAGTGTTAAATATGTCTTTTTGGAAAAAAATAATCTTATTTAAAAGTAAGGTTTTTAAATAAAAACTAAATAACATTTGATGAAATTGAATTAAAATTATCTATGGTTAATTCAAATCGATAAATATACAACCGGAGATTACTCAGCACATTTTTCTTTTGATGTTCATTCCCAGCAATAGTTTTTCTAATTCTATTGATCCAATCGAAGTCGCTTACAAGTCGCGGACAAAAATCGCCGATTCCGAACCATTTCAATTGTTAAAACATGAGGAACCGAAGATTTTGAAAGAAACATTGGGAGGGATCAACCATTATCAGACTATTAACTGGCCCTTCGAATGATACAAGTTTACTCCTAACTAGTATACAATAGTCCAGTGTAAATGGTTATCAACCCGTCTGAGACGTCCGATTTAACAGGATTGATCTTAATCTGTAAAAACATCCGAGAAATTTGAGAAAAACCCTGCTATAAAACCTATCGTTTTAAAGAGAAACGGATAACGGCCTATTGAAAGTGTAGTTAATGGAAATTGCTTCTTATAGCAAAGTTCTTCCCAAATTTCTCGGGTACCTTTGGAGATAAAGGCATCAAAGCTAGTATATTAATAATAATCAGCAAGAAGAGACCCATGTGATCGACATATAAAAGAAAGGGTGTTCCGTTTTAAAAAATGTATGTTTTGTCTGCACATTTTGAGACATCCTGTGTACATAATTATTGATTGAAACTAGGAACAAACCATACAACTTTTATATCGAACCATTTTTTCTGCCTCTTAAAATTAAACTAATATTTATGGTGGCGAATTATTTCCTAGATAAGAATAATAAAAATAATAATAATAACAAAAATAATAGTAATAATAGTAAGAATAAGACGCTTATTAGTACAACTACATATTTGTACTACCTTTGTAAGAGGGAAGTATTGTAATCGTGAAAAAATCACCTTTCGAAAAACATGTTTTCTTGTTTCCGTCAGATTGTCGGTCTGTTTATTTGTCGTTCTGTCTGTACGCGGCATAGCTCAAAAACTACTTATCCAATTGACTCCAAATTATGGTCAAAAATAAAGGGACATATGGGGATGGAATAATAATTTTGGTTAAAATCCAATATGATAATTTTGGTTTAAATCCAATATAATCCAATAATAAAATGTTTAAATATTCTGTAAAATTTCGTTTCCTGGAATAAAACCTTCTTTTTATGGAAAAAAATAATAAAAGACATAATTTATTTTTTAAAGACTCTATAAATAGAGTTATCTCAAATAAATAAATAATAATAATAACAATAATAAATAAATTAAAAATTAAAAAAAAGTGAAATAGACTACAGGTTATAATATTTGTATACAATTATTACCAAATAATTATATGCATATAGACGCTGTGTTATACTCGTATATAAAGTTCTGAAAAAGAAAAAAAGAAGTTGTGGGTAAAACCGAGTTTACCTTTTTTTTATTACGTTTGCGCTAATAGGCCATTCAATCCGCTTTTTAAATATAAAGTCAGGAGCTGCTGAGGCACGAACAAAGTGTGTCCGCATTTTGGCACAACATCCGACGCCGTCCCGAATGGGTTAAAAACCATTTGAACTGGACTATTGCATGTTAGGAAGGTGTTTGTTTGCAGGCGGACCAAGCGTGAACTTGTACGGATCGGAGAGCCAAGTAACACTCTGGTACTGGTATCGTCCGTATAAAATATTTGTTGAAAAAGCTATGGCCTCAAAAGGAGCATTTGTTAATGGAGAAACGACAATACGAGGAGGAATTAAGACCAGTACAAAGTCAGATTTATTTATTACAGAAGGAAATGCTGATGTTGACGATGCTACGTGTATTTTAAATTTGTTATGCCTTTTACTTAAATATTTCATGACCATCTCATTCTTTTAGACAATAACGCTCGACCGCCAAAGCCCAAATTTTTAAATCCGCTTTAGCCCTATATTTAGTCAGAAAAACAGAAATATAAGCATTTTCATGTTTTTAAGTCATCCTGTATATTTTTTATTTTATTTAAATTCTACATTGCTACCTCTGAATGTGTCTTTGGTTGCTATAACAATTTTCTTCTTTTTACTTCCTTCGTAAGAGGGAATTATTGTAATCGTGAAAAAATCACCCTCCCAGATTTTTGCAGATCCTTGCGTTTTAGGGTCCTTGGACTGCGAAAGACATGTTCTCCGATTTCCGTCAGTCTGCCGGTCTATCTGTAGGCGGCATAAACTACTTACCTGATTGACTTCATATTTTGGTCAAAAATCATTGGTCATATGGGGATAAAAAAATGTATTACTATATTTGCTTATTTTAATAAAAATCCGATATAGCGAAACAAAATGGCGGCCTTACAAAATGTAAAAAAAATATTATTAAGAAATTGTTTATCGAATGGACTTTATTCGGTAAAATTTTGGTATAAATCCATAATAGGGGAACAAAATGGCGGCCTAATGAAATATTTAAAAAGTTTATACAAAAAAACTACTTATCCAATTCACAAAATTTGAATTCCGGTATTAAAGGCTTCTTTTTATGATGGAAAATAATAAAGAGCATAATATATTTATTGTAGACTGCGTAAATATTACAAAAAATAAATAAATAAAAATAATTAATAATATTAGTGATAAATTAAAAAATTGAAATAAATTACAGTTTATGTGATCTGTATAAAGTTAATACCAAATGATTATACGCATATATAGACTGTGTATTATAAGTAGTTGAATTTTATACGAGAGTTGTGAGTAAAGGCGAATTTACCGATTTTTTTACGATTTTCAAGTAAAGATACATCCTACTTCCGCCTATGTAGACTTTTCACAAAAACCTAGAAAGCCGTTTCGTAGTATATCCTTGATTATTCTAAAACGAAAACAATTTTATTGTTTTCAAATAGGAAAAACGAAAGATAAATGCAAATCTGTGTAAGTAAAATAGTTTAAGTTACGAACTGCATTTGCCCCTGAAGATTGACTGAATATGATTTCAAATAAATTATAATACATATTTAAAGGTGTATTTACAAGTAGTAAAAAACATATAACCAATTTCGGCCTGTCAGACCTAGAGAATGGTATATCGAAAAATTTCATGTTTTTTGAAAAAAAAAATTATTCCTATTTTGCGCTTTTCGGCCTTAATAAAATATTAGTAAGAAAACACAGGTTGTTACACAACACATACTAGTTTTAAAAATATTAGATAAATAAAACAACATAACTTTTTTCTGGAAGAAATAACCTATCCAAAGCAAAAAACGCATTCTAGTATTTAATTCATAAGTTATGATAACTTGGAGATTACAAAAAAATTAACGGTTACATGTCAATCATTAGAAATAATATTAAAATATTTCAGTGTTTTCTTTTTTCATGATAAAGAGTCCGTTAACTATAGTACGCCGCACGGATCTGAAGCCCCCACGAAAGGGGGAAATTTGACAAAAGCAGGCCCTTTCTATGCATATGTAGAGTTATAGCCAATCACCAATGAGTAATGCACCGATCAATAAATACTTGCATTATTTTCAGAGCCAAACTTTATCTTTATAAATCATATTGTTGCAACTAATTATTGAACATATTTGAAGATTTTTGCTTAAATAAGCCATAATCATTAATAATAGGATATCTAATTTACTGCAAGCTGGTGGCATTGGGTTCTTAAAAACTTAAAGTAGGTACTTGAAACTCTGTAATAATCAGTATATCATCTTTCAACTGTTTTTACAGCCAAACGTTTTTATTCTGCATTTTTGTAAAGTCTTGAATACTTTAGTAATATGCAGGAAAAACATTGTTTAAAGAGTTTTGAATACTCCGTATCTAAGAAGCAGTATAGAATATGCATTTTAGTATGATTTGATTTTTTTTGTGTAGCTAAGGTTAAGGAATCACTACCCAAAAATCTTTTACACTCTCACCTTGCGTTTTCCATACCTTGTCAGATTTTATCATCAAATACTTTAATTTATTAAATTTTTTTTCTTAAACTTAAATGTTGAACTGGCATTTTTCAGTTTTCTTATTATGCAATGATAAATTTAAACGTCAGATTTTGTTTTCATGGCAATCTTGTTAAATCTAACAGTATAGATAAAACTGGAAAAATGAAAACTCGAACTGTACCGGGTCTGATTTATAATTTATCAAAATTTTCCAAAAAAAAGACGAAATTCGAATTCGGATGACACGTCGGATTTAGATTATCAACAACTTTTTCTTATGGCTTTTATTGATATCTCTATTGCGAAGCAAAATATAATAAATTGGGTTTACTTGCAAGGTCATAGTCAAATTTTATTTAAATAAGGTGTTTAATATTATGAAAAAAAAAATTTAAAAAAAATTAAAGCTCAGCTACTGTCCCTAAAGGAGGTAACATCAATGAATTAATAAATTGGTAAATGGCTTGTGATAGCTACAAAATGTATTCTAATTTACTTGACCTCTTGAAAATATTTTACGTAATTCCTGTAACTAGTTGTTCCTGTGAGCGATCATTTTCGAAAATGACTCAAATTAAATCTAAATTAAGAAATACCATGTCACAGAAGCTCTTCTTTTTAGATTTTCTTCTTTTTTTATACGTAGAACAAGAAAAAACAAATAATCCCAATTACGATTTAATTAATGATAAATTTAAAAACCTTATATCTGGCAGCCGAAGACTAAAGCTATAAAAAGTTTTCTTATATTGTTATGGTTAAGTTTTTTTTGTATATGAAAATAAAAAGTTAATATTTTACGCAATTCTTTTCAATAGTAATTTTCCTTAAACATACATTCACACACACACACACCCACGCTTGGCCCACTCTAATAAAAAGACCTGGGCAATCCTATGTAACCCATTATTAAGAACTTTGAAAAACTACAGTTTGCAAAAAACTTATACTTAGCTTTCATAAAAGTAAATCTAGACAATTGTCAGTGCTTAACAAATAACTAATGATTAATTTTAGTCCGTTTCGTTTAAAGTTAACTGACAGAACTAACTTTTATAGTAATTTACTTCTCGCTAAAATTGGATAAATGGTAGCGAGACCTCAGCGGGTCCATTGAGCTCGCCATCTTCAGTTAATCTTGATATAAGCCCTCTGTCAAAGACAGTACTGACTTATACAATGTGTCGCATATAAGATGAAGACAAGTCAGTATTTTCTTGAGTTTAACAACATGCAATTTAAAATTTGACACTTCAAAAGATAAATCTTTTACGATGTCGTACTTTAATCTTGGGCAAAAACCCCGCCAACTGTCTGTCAACTGTAAGGTATGACCTTGCAAGTAAACCCAATTTTCTATGTTTTGCTTGACATCAATAAAAGTCATAAGAAAAAGTTGTTGATAATCTAAATTCGACCTGTCATCCGAATTTCAGCACCGAATTCGAGTTTTGTATTTTTTTTGGAAAATTTTGAAAAATTATAAATCAGACCCGGTACAGTTTGAGTTTTCATTTTTCCAGTTTTACCTATACTGTTACATTTAACAAGATTGCCATGAAAACAAAATCTGACGTTTAAATTTATCATTGCATAATAAGAAAACTGAAAAACGCCAGTTCAACATTTAAATTTAAGAGAAAAAATTGAAGAAATTAAAGCATTTGATGATAGTATGTATACCTATCTATGTATATATATATCAAAACTTTACAAAAATGCAGAATAAAAACGTTTGGCTGTAAAAACAGTTAAAGGATGATATACTAATTTTTGCAAAGTTTCAAGTACCTACTTTAAGTTTTTAAGAACCCAATGCCACCAGCTTGCAGTAAATTAGATATCCTATTGTTAATGATTACGGCTTATTTAAGCAAAAATCTTCAAATATGTTTAATAATTAGTTGCAACAATATGATTTAATAAAGATAAAGTCTGGCTCTGAAAATAATGCAAGTATTTATTGATCGGTGCATTACTCATTGGTGATTGGCTAAAACTCTACATATGCTAAGAAAGGGCCTGCTTTTGTCAAATTTCCTCCTTTCGTTGGGGCTTCAGATCCGTGCGGCGTACTATAGTTAATGGACTCTTTATCATAAAAAATGAAAACACTGAAATATTTTAATATTATTTCTAATGATTGAAATGTAACCGTTAATTTTTTGTAATCTCCAAGTTATAACTTATGAATTAAATAGCAGAATGCGTTTTTTGCATTGGATAGGTTATTTCTTTCAGAAAAAAGTTATGTTGTTTTATTTAATTTTTTTTTCCTAATATTAAACACCTTATTTAAATAAAATAATGTGTGTTTAATATTATGAAAGTTCTTTATAATAGAAATTTCCGTCCTGAGTTTGGCAGAAAAATATATTTGTTGATTCTCCGTTTCGTATACTTTTCTGGTCAGTTTTTCATACTAGAATGAATGTGTTTTTAATTCGATCTGAATTTACATTTTACTCCACAAATCGTAAAATTTTAAAATGCTGTAGGAAATTCATTTCTGACGGATTTTGATGGGACTGGTGTCACATATAAAGGTAATTAGCGTTGATAACTAGTGACCTACGTAGTTTCGGCTAATTACTTCGTTTAAATGAAACGAAATAAAAATAATTAAATGCATTAATGTCGTTATTGGAAAATCTGTATTTGGGTATCTGGAGTCGGTAGATATTTAACAAAAATGTTTGTATTGATTGGTTTCTTGTTCCCATTTATTCTCGCTTTTTAGATATGATGCCTATGATTGGCCGAAATTATTGATTTATTGATGTTCATAGGTTTACATGTTTGCCCTATGTATATGTTAAAATAATGAAATTAATGTATTAGCGGTGCTACAATTTTTGTCTAGCTGTGCTAAGGTTTGGTTTTAAATTAAAAGAACTTTGGTTGTTCCGACATTAATAAAAAGTTGATTGATCCTTAATTACAAAAAGAAGTTTGGAAATTAAAAGCTTGAAAGCTTTTTTACTTCTATTTTTAAATGAATCAATTTTATTATATTATATTATATGTATATATATATATATATATATATATATATATATATATATATATATATATATATATATATATATTAATCGTAGATTTATTTTTTTCACATAATTTTTATTATTTTATGTCAATTTATTTTTTGTTATTTTTTATATTTAGTTTTATTTATTGTTATTGTTACTATTACAATTATACTTAATAAAGGCTGCATAAAATATGCAAATTCTATGAATTTTAAATTTACATTTTTACATTTATTAATTTTTAAATCAATGAGGCAGTACGAAGCTTCTCTTCTGCTATATCGTATATTAGATTTTATGTTATTGCTTATATATATATATATATATATATATATATATATATATATATATATATATTTAGCTTCCGTTATTTACCCGATTATGTTGTAATAAATCTTACTTAGGCTTGCTATATGGGATTTTTCGTTGATTTCCCGTTTTTTTCTGATGGGGTTCAGATTTTAAAATTCTGGAATTTCCAAAATCGAAAAAAATATTTTTTAGATTCCTCGTGTTTTTTTAGCGCAGTAATATTTGTATTATCATATTTGTGACCATTTAACCTGTTTTGAAAATACTGACTAGTTTGTCCGATATAAACAGCAGGACAGCTTTTACAGGGTATTTGATATACAATGTTACTTCTCTTATTGTGTGGTATTGTATTTTTTAATGTTCAATTTCACCTATAGTTGAAAAAGGCCACGAAATACATATGTGACTGACCAACCAATCTGCAGTTAAGTTCAAAACTATATAAACCAAGAAAAATTTGGCTTGACTATATATATCCTGACTCAAGGCAAGGAAGACAGTTTCAATACAGTAATATATAACCATAACTAAGACAAAATTTTATTAACAGTTACAAATATTGGAGGGAAGCGTTTCCTCCATTTCTCCCTATATATTCGTCCCTAGTTTTAGGTGTTGCGATGCTAACCTACGTTTCTTTTTTTTTTCAGGGAATGTTCATTGTATCTCTTCCATTTGCAGTAGAGATAGGAGGGTATTGGGCTATCGCAGCTATGATTCTTGTTGCACAGATATGTTGCTACACTGGAAAAATTCTGGTTGATTGTCTTTATGAAATCGATTTGCAAACAGGAAGGTAAGCTTCACAGTGGTATTTTAATTAAAATTTCTTTCAATTGTCAAGAAGTTCCGAGAATATTCAAAAAGTTATATGCAAATTACTTTATTATATATTAATATTTTTTAAATAATTTTCACTTCGGTTTTCACTATTTGGGAATTGAATTTCTTATACAAATCGGTCTGTAGTTTTAAATGTTTGACCTTTCTCCTGATTTAAATACTGGATTAATGAAACTGTGTCACCACAGTTCAGGAAGAATATTAGTATTAAGAGAAAGAATTCACAAATGTTTTACCAAGAAATAAAATAGCTTTCTTTGAGAAGTCTTGGAGAGTATTAGAATTATATATACCTTTTTAAATAATCACCAAAAACATTAACAGTGGATTGTCCATCCTCAATGGAATGCTCGTTGAAGACCATACACATCCGTATACTATTATTATCTCCTTTTGCACTTACAGAATCGCAAAAAGATTTTATGTTAACTTAAATTGAGTTTTTAACATTATTCAAACAAACACTGATGTTTACAAATGTGCAATGACTTCTTAAATGTGAATACTCAAGATAATGATACCATCCTTTGGTTTCCCCATATCTCTTATGAAAAATTTTTTCTGGGATGTAAGTTTCTTTAATTCATGCGAGAAACTATTTAAGCAATTCAGGCATTTTCAAACGAACAAGAGGGACAAAAATATGATTTGCATTCAAGGCTATATAATCTGCGAATTTAAAATTATAATAAAATGTATCATAATCAAGTATAGCAGGCTTTTCAACAGAGTTGATAGGTATAATTAATAACCTGTGAGAATTATCAATCGATAATTGTGTTATAGATAGAATTTTTTGATACATATTAATAAAAGGAAAACAATTACACAAGATGTTTACAGAACTTCTATTATCACTTTGAGTTATAACTTCAAAATTATCATTAATCTGGTTTACATGAGGCAAATTGTGATCGCCTAATAAATATAACTTATATTCACCAAAACAACAAGTAACATCATCAATTGCCAAACATTGACTTTCTTGAACATGACTTGGGGCAGAAGGAAGAACGTAAGCTGTCCTTGACAGTATTACTATTAACCACAACAAATAAGTGTCTAATGTCTTTAAAAGCATGTGAAACTAATTTAGATTGAAAGCCCTTACGAACTGCTATGAGACGACCTCCATCAGGATTCCAGAAGTATGTCTTCTTTTATCTCTTCTTGAAATAAATGGATCTAACTTTATGTTCTTTAATTCCAATAATGGTAGTGTCACGCTGGCTATAAAGTCCGTAAGGCATGACAGACCGGTTCTTGTGACAGATACGGTAATTTTAAATAAAATTTGTCCAGATAAAAATTTCAGATAAACATTTTTATAAACGAGGCCAAACTAACGTTTTAGTTGGCAGTGACTTATTTTTGAAAATTCTTTTAAATGTTTATATTAAGCGAAAACGCAGTCCTGAAGAATTTAAGGTTACAGTGGAATCCCGCTAGGGGTTGCTTCTTATTTTCTTCAATTTTATCGATCGGCCCCATTTATAACACAACTGAATGTCAGAGTTAGCACGGGATTATGATCCGCTCTGAATATTAGCCCCGGTAACTTTCTATACCAAAACTTTAATATAAAATTTGTTGTCATAGGGGTTAGATTTGGAAGAAGAACTTCCCTTTGTTACCCTTCGCACTCCGATTCAGAATAAAAATGTGTTGCCAAATGTTTTTGAAAATTGTGACCTTTTATATCAGCTTCACTGTTTTTGCGATGCCTCCGAGAGAGGCTGCAGTTATTTATATTGAGGGGGTACAATATAACGATACTATTTTTACTAAACCCCATTGCTTTAAAACCAAAGTTGTTCCGCTTTCTAAAATACCAATTCCACGTCTCGAATTATGGCAGCTGTTTTAGTGGCAGAGTTGATGTCTTTTGTTGTAAATAATTACCGCAATTATATTTCTATTAGTAAAACTCTCATTTATATCGGTTCCGAGATTGTTGGAAAATGTTTGTATCCAATCGCGCTTCCTACATTCTGGAACGTATTTCCCCTCTTTTCAGTTACCATGTCCGTTCTTCTGGTAGTCCTGCCGATATAGCCTGACATGGTTTACTACCGGGGAAAATGTATGCACAATTGTGTGATTTAATGGCCCTATTTTTTATCTGATCCTGAAAGCTCTCGGATAAATATTAAAAATAAACTATCAAACCCCCCAAATTTTTACCGAAGGGAAAAAAATTGCTATCTTTAGTAATTTGGACGCAAACAATAATATATTTATTACTCAAGTAATTGTTTATCATTTAATAAGCTTTCTTACCTATTTTTTACGCTTTATAAATAACGTTAAAAATAAACATCATAAAAAAATGATTCTGCCAACTACTGTTGAACATCATGAGGCTTTGCTTTTGTTGATAAAACTTATTTTAAATTATTTTAAAACCGAGATTAATGGTGAGGTTTTTTCTAAACCTCTTCGCAAATTAAATGATTTCATTGACCCTGTGGGTACTTTACCCGTCGGCGGTCGACTTAAGTTTTGAGCCCTAAATTATGACAACCACCAGGTAATATCCTCTGACCACCCTACTTATTAATTTTTATCACATAAAATATTTACACGCTGTGTTTCGTGTCGCACATTTTTTACACTCCCAAAAATGTTTAATTTTATCGTAGAAACTCGCAATAAATTCTGTTATTTCTAAGTGTATCCCGTGTTGGAGAACCACCCCCAAACAGTTTCAACCCCCTAGGGGTGATTTACCTCGCTCTCTCATTTTTGAAACTAAATATTTTTTAAATACAGGCCTTGATTATGCCCGTCTTTATTTTATTATTTTCAATCGCAGTCGGGGTTCTAGAATATGCAAGGCATACATAGAACAGTTCATTTAGAATTAGCTACCGGTATGTCTATTGTTATATTTCTCGCCGCTTTACAATGCTTTATTTTCGGCCAAGGGATTATGAAAGTCTAGGGTTAAAACTATTACGACAAATTTAAATTTTGTAATAAGTTAGCAAGTTTTGACATATGAAGAAATTTATAACCTTTTAACATTGATAGAATCTGTTTGAAATGCTCGACCTTTAATCGGTATGAGTTCTGATGCTGAAGATATCAATTCGCTCACTCTTGTTCATTTTTTATCGATGGAACCCCTTTCACCTTAACCTACCTCTAATTTTTTTATGTTCTAATCAATCTTTTATCGCGCTGGCAATTACTTGAGCGTTTGCATCTTTAAAGCAACGCGCCAAGTAGTTCGATCCAGTGATTTCCCCCAAACTGGGCACGCTTGTTTTGGTTTAAACCGATAACGCTATGTTATGGCATTAGTCCTTCGCTCGCATTATTTATTTATATTCTGCTTTTGATGGAGTGGCTCGACTTGCCACTGTAAAACCTAAAAATGACACTCTTATGAAGTTGTGCTCTTTGTTCAAGAACTTACTAGTTTTTTTTCCCGATTTATATATATATATATATATATATATATATATATATATATATATTTATTATTTCTTATATTATGATTTAGTTGAAAATGCATATAAGATATAACGGCAGGCCGAATGTTCCGTATTTATTTAGCTTACTGGAAAGTCATGGTAATATAAATCGCACGCATGTACTTTATTACTTTACTTTCGCCTCTTGCCCCCGAGGCATCAAAACACGTGTATACGTAATTGCAGGGTGCAGCTTCAGGGGTGTTTACTGACACGTCAGTGCTCACTTTGGTACGGGTATTTAGTTATTTATATATATTTAATTACCGTTTTTCCGGCCTATTAAAAACTCCGCTTTCCAAATTCAGGGCTAAGGTAATGCTTTTGATTACAAATAGTGTGTAGAAATAATCCTAATGCTTTAGACGAATGCATATATAAAAAATAATGCTATTTTGAGGGAGGCATTAATATCTGTTATTACCATTTCATATTTCGTAGATGATTACAAACAATTTTAGAAAGCCGTTTTTTGAATGTGCAACGGTTGCGATCCAAATGGCTTCAAACGAATGCACAATTTAAAAATAATCATGTGTGAGAGAATTTAAAAAAATTGGAAAATTTCGGCTGTGAACCTTCCAGGTCTGGTTCAAAAACAATTTACAATACACAATAGTTGTGACAAGGTTCACATGCTTTATCGTTTGTAATACTGTTTTATTATATTTTTAAAACCTTTGGACTGCATTGTTAGTATACAAGAGGTGGATTACGACAGTATTTAGTTGGTTTTAAACGAATGTACTTTTTAATAAAACTATCTACTGCAATATTGTTATAATTTCTTCAGAACTATTCGGCGATAAGATTTCGAGTTTTGTATATGATCATACAGAACTTTAAAATATAATATTACCACACAAGAGTTAGGACAGTTGACCAGATGGACTTAAACGAATGCATTTAAAAAATATCTATTGCAATAGTGTTTGGAAGTCTTCGCCGCTATAATGAAATTTATATATTAGTGATATTTTTGCCGACAGTTAAAAACATTGTTTTTTTTTTAAAGGCGGATACGAGTTAGAGACTCATACGTTGCCATCGCTAAAGAATGCTTTGGAAAAAATTATGGCTCCAAAATAGTGAGCGTCGCACAAATCATAGAGTTGTTGATGACTTGTATCCTTTACGTCGTGGTATGCGGCGACTTAATGATCGGAACATTCCCTGAGGGCGCCATCGACACGAGGTCATGGATGATGTTAATTGGAATTTTTTTACTCCCATTAGGTAAGTAACTTCGTATTCTGTCTTCCGTAATCGTATTTTGTCTATTTCTTAGTCGATGTTTACTTGCAGATGTACAGCTCACCGTCGAAAATTTTTCAAGTAAAAATAAAAACTTCACGATCTGCTTTAAAATATTACATCAATTATTTTTTGTAAAATCGATATCAAATCAGACAATATTTCAAAATTGAACATCTGCTTGTTTTTCGGCAAGAATGAATATCGCAAATAATTGCACACTACGGTTAATCTTTATACGATAAAAAAGAAAACTTATTAAATTAATTAATGTTCGAACATTTATTACTTGCGATATTTTTACGATGATAATTTTCGCTACCGCGTGAGTTTTGCAAATAAGTGACAAGAATTTGTCTTATACTGACAATATAGATTCTACCTATATTAAAGTATGTAATGGTTATTGTAGTTTCACAACTAAAAAATATTTTAACATAAATAATTTCTTAGCTTCGTATTATGCAATGATCTACACTCACCTCCCATCTAATATTGCCATATGGGCGCAATCTATGGACATTAACAGACTTTTTATTCTAAAAAACGAATTTTCGGCTAATATTTGATTCCATATAGATCAAGTTGTAAACAAATCTTCAAAAATAAACATAGCTTTATTACAAATTTTGATATCTATAGTTATAATACTAGACATAAAAACGCATTTTGTGTAAAAAAACATAATCACTCTTTTTAGACAAATTACCGATGTTTGCTGGATGCAAATTTTATGATATGAAAGTTAAAACAAATACTTTGAACTCCATTTACATACATACCAGTGCACGGAGCTCCTCGGATTGTTTGCTAACTTTCTTAACTTATCTAGGAACGTCTAAATTTCACAATATAATTTTTTTATAATAACTCAAAAATTTAAAATAGTACGATCCCATTTCCACGAAACAGTTAACTGTATGTAGTCTATCAAAAATAATCTGAATGACCCAGTTTATTTAAATTCTATTTTTTATTCGGTCATACGGTTTCATACGAGGTTTCATATCACAACAAAACAGCGAAATTCAAGAGTCTCGTGTCAACATATTTACATTTTTTAATCTAAATAAAGTTAAAATCCCCCATCGAAAGGCATCAAATTGAAAAAACCAAAAGATGTTGTTTTGATTGCCTCTATTCAGCTCATCATATTAATCAGTGTCAGTCTTATTCGTTGTGTCGTTCAAAGATCAACAAATATTTATAATTCGCAGCCAAATGCTAATTCCAAGAATATTCCTTACAAGGACACTTCTTAATTTTTGAACGTTGTAAATTCATTTCAGATCGCCCAATTCTCAGCTACTGTCCTTTGTTAAGGCTATTTCCAGTCAATTTGAATTCTGATCGACAATTTTAGTCAAGTAAGTATTATAAGCTCACTGTATTAAACGTTTAGGTTTAAAACAGTTCAAAAGCTCTGCCCCTCTACTTGGCTTAGGCAGATCAGTCAATGCAACGTCGGATTTAGTTAGTTGTACATTCCGTCCTTGGAATAGTCACGTCCCTTTTTTGAATTCGAATCTGTGGTTATGAAGAAAATATGTTCAGACATGCCTAGTATCAAGTTACCAATTGGAAACACTCTCTCAAAACTTCACCTGCCTGATCCCAAGGTTCACATTTCTGAACTACTTGATTTGTTGCTTGGTGCTGATCTCTTTCCGACAATTTTACCTGATGGAAAAATTCTCGGCGATGGAATTACTCCTTCCTCCTTTAACAGTGTCTTTGGTTGGCTTCTATTAGGCAATGTTTAAGGTATTTCTAACTTGAGTTTTCCTCTTAGCTAATTTTTTGTATCTTGTAACGAAGTTATTAATTTTCTTGGGGAATGTATGTAATTGTACGTTGTTTCAAACCATAGCTTTCGTATTAATCGTAGTAAGAATACGTTTCTATCGGGAAAATACTCCCGTTATATCTAAAAATAAAATATGTTACGCACGTGCACGTGCACGCGTGCATTTCATCGAGAACAATATAAAATACAGCGCTAATCAACAAAGCAAATCATCAGGCAATAATCATGTCACGTCGCGGCCGAATTAAGCAGCGCGACCACCACCTCTGACTGGCTCGAACATTTGGAGGGGTCCACAAATCATTTAAAAGCTCGTTTGCACCATAAATTCACCAGTCGGTGGGGCTCGAAGCTTATAGTCGTCGACGGACGGGTCAGCCAGCAGCACCAGGAAGGTAAGACCACTACCACTACTAGGACCTGAGGAGAGGACCGGCCAGCGTCGTCCCCCTTCAATGACGCCCACAGACGTCGCGACGCACTGCCATGCGGCCAGGGTATTAGTAGGTATAGGAAAGGTAATAACAGGTGGTATATTGATATAGGCTATCTCTCTCCCAAATTCACTTTAATTCATGCACTTTCTCTCTCACTCACACATACCTTATACGCTTATTCACACACACACATAAAATCCTTCCTTCGCAACCAGGGCCGAGGTCCAAATAGCGGACTGGCTATTCCCCCCCAAGTCTTTAACACATACATAAAATGTTTCCTTTGCCACCAGGGCCGAGGTCCAAATAGCGGACTGGTCGTTCCCGACATGTCTCTTACACACACACAATTCCTTCCCTTGGGGTCAGAGCCGAAATCCAAATAGCGGACTAACCGTTCCTGCCTTGTCTTTTCACACACCTACACACACACCCATGCATTTACCTAGCATCATCTACACCTGAGATTGTCTATACCGATAACCCTTGGTAGGTAACCTGGACATCAGAGCACGCGCATTTATGTCTTTCCATTCTTATCTTAACCGATCTTAAGTCCGTCCGGATCGCCGTTATTGGGTAATTGCGGACACCCGTGTCTTTCTATGGCATACATTCTCTTTCTCCCTCGTACTCACGTTTACTTTTAATTTTAGTTATAGGCTACGCTTAGGCTTTTTATGCTGTATGATATGAACAGGCAATACATAGGATAATCTCTTTGTGTTCTATATTGGTGTTTTATTTCTCTTTCTATCCCGTCTACGTTTAGTGATATTGCCTCTGTCTTACGCATTGACCTCTGGTTAACTTTCTCCACTCTATAAAAGCTACCTGTGTGCGTTTGTGGGCCCTTTACTACAGAAATCAAAAGGGTGCCGCCTGAAAATTCCTTTCGGTTCAAAAATCATCTTTAATGATGTCTTGGTGGATGATTTGGTTTCGGGTTGTTCAGATTTGAAACAGGCCTAGGTAATCTGTAAGTTAACCCAAGTGGGAGGTTTCGAACTAAGAAAATGGGCCTCAAATGAATTTTAAGAGGTATCTTTTCAAGCCTATGTGATTTGGCGTTTTTATTCACGCGAACAAAGGTTATTAAAAAACCAAACATTGTACTTGCTAAAATGCTATGAGCGCGTACTTAAATTTAAGTCACATGGAAATAGTACCCGCATCTGGACTTGGTAGTTCTCATTACTATTTGCCATATCATTGCGTGGTTAAACCTGAAAATGTAACAAACAAATTTCGCGTCGTTTTTAATCGAAGGCAAAATTACCTAATCAAATGACTCCTCGTCTTTATCATTAGGTTATTTGTGCAGACATCAAACAAATGTATAGAATGATGTTAGTAAATTTAGCTCATCGTGATTATGAACCCAATATTTGGCGATTTTCCCCACCTGAGCCACTTCAGGACTATCGTTTGACTACTGTAACCTACGGTATTTTCTTTAGTATTACGCACCTTTTTTACAGCTAATTGATGATGCGGGAGACAGCTTCCATTTAGCCGCGCATGCAATAAAAACCTAACCTATACTGATGATACGTGTTTCCCTTTAAATGACGCTTTTCAACTTCGAAACGGACTCATTCACTTTTCTAAAAGGGGTGGTTTTGAATTACGCAAGTGGTCAAGTAATGAATCATCATTACTTACCCATCTTAACTCTGAACACTTAGCAACTCATTCTCGTTGATTTAATTTCGAATCCGAAAATACAGCTTTAAAAGTTTTAGTGTTAAAATGGAATTTCGCTGGTGATTAGTTCCTATTTTCAGTCAATTTTATTGATGTGTAAAAAGCAACCTCTAATTAGAGTTAGCACGAATTTTTGATCTGCTTGGTATATTATCCCCGGTCACCTTCCATACCAAAACTTTAATACAAAAGTGGTGGTCCTTTGGTTTAGATTTATGACGAAGAAACTCTATCTGATATTTTCGTACTTGGACGCAGTATAAAAATGTATATATATTTTTTTTTGTAAAATTTCACCGTGTACTGATTCCGAGGTTGTTTTATATGGGAGCAAATGGTATCCGCACTGTTTCCTATATTCAGAAACGTATTTCACATTTTTTTCGGTAGCATGTGCGCTTCTCTGACAATCCCGCCGATATGGCCTCACGTGGTTTAAATTTGTGTCCAACTCTGTTTGATTTAATGGCTCTAGTTTTTTTATCTGATCCTAATAACTCTTAGAGATAAATTGTAAAAATAATTTTAGTTTACAATTATCAAAGCAGCAATTTTTTACCTAAGAGTAAAAATTTAACTTTTTAGTAACTTAAACGACAATATTTGCATATTTTTATTATATAGATTTTTATCGTTTACTAAACTCGAGCGCATTCTTTCTATATTTTACTGTTTCTAAATAACGCAAAAAATAAACATGATAAAAATTGGGTTCGCTATCCACTGTTGAACTTCATAAGCCTTTCTTTTTTAAATGATGTTTTTGTAGCAAAATTCTTTTAAAACAGAGCTTAATAATGAAGTTTTTTCAAAACCTCCTCGCTAATTAAATGTTATTATTGATCCAGTGAGTATTTTACGCGTCTTCGATCGTCTTAAGTTTTCAGCCCTAAATTATGGAACTAAACCCCCTATTTTATTGGCCAGGCAATGCCCTTTGACCACACTTCTTATTAATTTTTGTCACAGAAAACCCCGAAGGGGCGCTAAGTGTTACACATAGCATATAGTATTGTTCCAATCTGTTACTTCAGATCTCCCTAGGTACAAGCTTGCCTGATGTGGGTAAAGGGCCATAAATCATCAATGCAGGAGAGTACCCTGTGACATAGTCAAAAGCAATTCTTCTTAAAGGCCATTTTGCACTTGCAGAAACTGTTTCTTGGAAGCCACGCATTAATATTGTCATTGTAGACCTTACTTTGTGGTTACCGACTCTCTTCTAAATTCAATATAAATTACGCATTAAAGACACAGTCCAGATTTTCTCTCCAAATCCAGAATTAAGGCGAATCCAAGCACCTAACAATTACTAACTTTAACGTGGAAACCATTCCAGATTTTTTAAAATTTATTTTCAAACATAGGCCGCATATGAAAGAGAAAATTACGTAAATTCTTTTATCCAAACGAGTTATTTCGATATTCTTACAGTAGGTACAGATTTCGACCTAATGGAAATTGTCAAATTGGTGAAATTACAAAATTTAACTTTCAGCCGCGGAAACGCTATAGTTGGCTGAAGTATAATACAGATAAACGCGAATTCTCTCGTCCGGGGAGATTCGACTTCCTGAAGACTTTAAATTTAATTTATTTCGTAAAAATCTGAAAATATTCTTACATAAAATTAACTACGTACAATACGATGAAAATAGTACTAGTCCGATCCGAGCGCCCTGGAACCAAGGGGAAAACGGAGGGAACTCATTTCACCCCGCTGAGTGATTTGCAACGTGAAATCGACTTCCTGCAGAATCGGCATCATGACACGGCCCAATTACACGTAAATGTCATCCACTTCTTATTCGTCATACTGTCAGCACTTATATTGCCGAAATTATCTATTCAGAGCTTGCGCTGTATATATTTTATATATCACCCTAGCACTAAATGAGCTAGTTTTTTCAAGTTACTAGACTTCATGTGTTTAAACCTGAAATATCAGCTAATTATCTTCATTATGTGCTTAATTCCGTGAAGTTCTCCTTTCTTTTGTGTAAATTCAGTGCTTTGTCCCAATCTTCAGCAAGTATTTCAATTTTAATTAAGATAACTGACTTTTAAATTTTATCTAATCAGTGAAATCGTGTGTTACTCTGATAAAGTTATAAAATTCCGACAGTAACTTTATTCTCCAAATTTGAAAACTTTGACTTTTTTTGGATCTTTCGTTAAATGAGCGGTTCTAATTGTTATTATTTTTTAAGTACCTTAAACATATTTTTCCTGTAAATCTTCCAAAAAAACTATATATATATATATATATACATATATATATATATATATATATATATATATATATATATATATATATATATATATATATATATATATATATATATATATATATATATATATATATATATATATATATATGTTGCGTACTTCGATAGCTGATTAGTGAGAGGTTTCAAAATGGGCTATATTTAATTATAAAAAGTATAAATAAATGCGAATCTAGATGAGAGGAAAATAATGTAATAGATAACTCACCCTTATAAGTGGATTCACTAAGAAGATTTATCGGCTGTCTTGTTCTTCGTTTTTCTCCGGTCTTCTAGAGAGCTCTCAATGTTCTTATCTTCTGGGTTGATTCAAGGAACAAGAACGAGTAACACACGAGGGTTTAAATAACCCGTTACAAAAAGAAATTTAGTTAGTTACAAAATGCGGATAGATGCGTTAAGATAAATTATTAAAAAACGAGTCCCGAACAAATTGGGCGTGCGTGATGCGAGAGAGAAAATTGTTGAACTAGTACCCTTTTTCGTCGTATGACGGATTTGAAGGGATTGCAATTTGCGCAAGGTCATAAAATTATTGTTAAATTACTGGCTGAATAAATAATACGCGCGAGTTTAAAATGAATAGTTATAATTATTATAACGAATAAAAATTACTAATGACCAATTAAAAATAATAATAATAAAAATATCATTTAACACCAAACATACTCCCGGGCAAAATGCGCAATATATTGAGCATTTTAGAAAAGAAAAAAAAACTTCTTAAAAAAAAATATAACTAAAGAATATATGCATATTAATGATACATAAAAAAAATAAACTGAGTTAATCTGTAATTGGTAGCGGACATAATTTAACCAACGGACGTTTCCAAATCCCGTTTGCGGTTTTAATTGATGCTACCCGTGAAATTCCATCTCTACCAGGATAAAGGCTTTCGATTCTACCCAAAACCCAAGTAGAAAGAGGTGCGTTTTCATTTTTGACCAGGACAAGTGTCCCAGGAAGTACCGGACTGTCAGGTTTTGTCCACTTTCCTCTTTCATGGAGAGTGTGAAGATATTCCAGCCTCCAGCGTTTCCAAAAATGTTGATGTAGCTGCTGGATAAGTTGCCAGCGAGATAGGCGATTAAGAGGTAAAGACGTTAGATCCTCATCAGGTAAAGGATTTAAGGGTTCTAGCGTGAGAAAGTGACCTGGTGTTAACACTGATAAATCATTTGGATCACTACTTAGTGGCGTCAAAGGCCGAGAATTAAGAAGAGACTCAATTTGAACTAAAAGAGTATTAAGCTCTTCATTGCTTAACACTTGACTACCTATAACACGATTAAGGTGGGTTTTTATAGATTTAATCCCTGCCTCCCACAAACCTCCAAAATGGGGGGAAGATGGTGGATTAAAATGCCACTTGACGCATTCCGAGGTGGCTACATTTTGCATAAGTTTATTTAATATCTTGGATGCTCCCATAAAATTAGAACCACAATCAGAATAAATGTGAGAACATCTGCCACGCCTACTAATAAATCTCCGTAGAGCAGCCAAAAAAGTGTCAGTAGTCATATCAGAGGCTAATTCTATATGAATAGCTTTAGTGGCATAGCATACGAATATGCAAACATACGATTTGAAAGTTTTTGCACTACGATGGCGGTTCATAGTTGTCATAAACGGCCCTCCATAATCAATACCAACATGCGAAAAGGGTTTAACTTGAGATATGCGAGTAATAGGTAGATTGCCCATTGGGGGCTGAAGAGGTCGAGGGCTAGTCTTCCAACAGTTCATACACTTTGATAACACTGAACGAATGGATCTTTTTGCAGAAAGAATCCAAAAATGCTGACTGATTAAGTACTGTGTGGTGCGAGAACCACAGTGAAAATGTTTTTTATGAAAATAATCTATAACAAGCTCAGTGAACCGACCTTTTCTAGGTAGCAAAAGAGAAAATTTTGTGGCAAAGGGGAGCTGTGAATTACCTAACCTTCCTCCGACTCTTAACAAACCATTAGCATCAACAAATGCATTTAATTTTCGCAGCGATTTTGAAAACGAATGCTGGGAAAGTTCATCGTTAAAGGCAATTGACTGTACATAGCGAGTTATGATATTCACAGCTGCTTGCAGTTCATGGTTAAGAAGATAGTTATGAGTTGTTTTCTTAGAATTGCGTAGATTGTTTGTAAACCTATAAACATACGCCATTACCCGTTGTAGAGTACTAAAAGAAGAAAATTTGTTAAGTAATAGCCCAATAATGTTGTCTTGTCGAATAACTGTCATGACAGTTTTGCGAGTCTCAGAAGAGAATTCATCAGAAAATGGCAACTCTGAGTGAACATTCCAAGTTTCGCAAGCATTATTTAAGAAAGAAGGACCAGTAAACCAAAGGGAATTGTTTTGCAATTCTGATGGACGTAAACCACGGGAAGCTAAATCAGCCGGGTTTACCAAAGACGGTACATAATACCATTTTGCCAAAGATATCTTATGCTGAATATAAGATACGCGATTTGAAACGAAAGTTTTCCAGCGGCTGGGATCAGATTGGATCCAGGCTAGGACGACTTGCGAATCCGAAAATGCGAATATGTTTTTGAATTCAAATTTAGATGAAAACAAATCGACAATATAAGACATAAGTTTGCTGAGTAAGACAGCTGCGCATAATTCCAGACGTGGAATTGTAATTTTACGGAGAGGTGAAACCTTAGATTTGGCCATCACAAAAAATATCTGAAAATCATCCTGGTTTAAGCACATACGAAAATAACAAACAGCGGCATAACCCTTTTCAGAAGCATCACAGAAACCAACTAAATCGATATATTTATAGTTATCACAAGACATTCGAAGAGGTAGCTGAATCTTGGAAAGATGCGAAAAATCATTTTTATATTGCGTCCACAGGCGAAGAATGTCATTAGGGGGTTCATCGTCCCAGTTAAGTCCTAAACGCCAAAGATGTTGAATTAAATGTTTGATAAAGATAGAATAGGTAACTGGACTTAAAATACCTAGAGGATCAAAGGTTCGAGCGAGTTCAGACAAAACGTGACGTTTTGTGCAGGATTTTTCACTCGGATTTACAGAAAAATACAAAAAATCATTGCGGGGGCTCCAGTTTAAACCCAAAATGTTTAATGACTCAGAATTATGATCAAAAGAAAGCGGATGCGCTGATATATGTGACGAGGGAAAAATAGACAAAATATCAGGGTGATTGGATGACCATTTTCGCAACTCAAATCCTCCCCTTTGTAAAAGAGAAATCAGTTCATCACGAAATTCGATTGCAGAGTCTAAGGAGTCACAGCTACAACAAATATCATCTATGTAGGTTGAGTTAAGCAAAGCGGCAGCAGCAAGAGGATATTTTTTTCCATCTGTACTTGCTAGCTCTTGAATAACACGTAAGGCTAGAAAAGGGCTACAATTTAAACCATATGTCACTGTTAATAAAGAAAAATCTTGTAAAGGTTCATTACGATTAAACCGCCAAATAATTCTTTGATAATCGCAATCTGAAGGAGAAATCAAGATTTGTCTATACATTTGCCGTATATCGGCGGTGAAACAAACTTTGTAAAAACGAAAATTTAATAAAATTGAACAAAGGTCATTTTGAAGTTTTGCGCCTACTAACAAGCATTCATTTATTGACTTTTGATTTGGTGGTCCCATTGAACCATTGAACACTACTCGAATTGTTGAACTATTATTTTTGAAAACACCATGATGTACCAAAGAGTAACAATTGTCATTTTTTATAGGAACTACAGCCTTCATATGACCAAAATCTAAATATTCTTGCATGAAATCGCAATATGATTTATAAAAATTTAAATTTTTTATTAAGCGGTTTTCTAAATTTAAGAAGCGTTTTATGGCTAGGTCACGCATGCCAGGAAACCTAGGGGCGGGCTCATGAAAAGGCAGAGATACAACAAATCGGCCATTTTCAGTGCGCTGATAGGAACTACAAAAAATCTGTTCACAGAGGTGGTCTTCAGAACTCACAACTTTAACTTCAGGCACATTTTCTATCTCACAAAATTTGCTTAAACTTTCAGATAAACAAGGTTCATGTGAAAAAGTGCACAAAAAGGAATTAATGGCCCGTGAAGAGTCTGAGACTTTTCCTATCAAAACATAACCAAAAATAGTAAGCAAAGCATCTGGTTGATTCAAAGAGTGCCCAGTAATTTTTCCATCCAGCAATATTTGAGAGAATACATCAGCTCCCAATAATAAATCAATATCTCCTGACTGGTAAAACAAGGGATCTGCTAAGTTTATATTTGAAATGTGCGCCATGTTACCTAAATTTAAAGAATATGCGGGTAACTTACCGCAAACGGTGGGTAAGATTAATGCGTCAGTTGAAATAACAGGTTCTCTACTACCAGTGGGTTTAATATGAAATGAAACTCCTCCTAAAACTTGAACAGTTGAGCTCTGGTTAATACCTTGAATAACTGTATGCGGGTGATACTTTTTTAAACCTAAAGTTCTGAAACATTTTTCAGAAATCAAAGAAGATTGACTACCCGAGTCTATAACGGCTCTAAATGTATGAAAATTACCGAAAATATCAGAGATATCTACCCTAGCGGTGGCCAACAGCACATTAGTTGGTTTATGTCTCACGAATCCTGTAAATGTAGGTTCTTCAGTTGTAGAAGGGAAGCGACCGGCTTAGGTACATTATTAATTGAAGGTAAATTAATACTATGAGAGATATTGTCATTAGAATTATCATCGCGATTTTCTTTTCGAAAATGTAAAAGCGTATGATGTGGCGAACCACATTCTTTACACCTAGAAGTAGATTTACATGTTTTAAGGTCATGCATCCTACTCAGGCAATTAAAGCACAAATGTTCTTTTTGACAGATTTTCTTTCGTTCGAAAGGATTTTTAGATAAAAATATTTTACACTGCTATAACAAATGTTTGTCTTTACATAATACGCAAAGATTGTTATTAATTTGTCCGTAAAGTGTCTGCCTTGGCACAGTATTAGGTTTATTACAAAAAGAAACTTTAGGTTTTGCTATGGTATAATCTAATGTATCTAATGCTAAACAATATCTTTTTCGTCGTATGAATTTGAAGAAATTTGCGCAAGTTCTAAAATTATTGTTAAATTACTGGCTATATATATATATATATAATTATTATAACGAATAAAAATTACTAATGACCAATTAAAAATAATAATAATAAAAATATCATTTAACACCAAACAATATATATATATATATATATATATATATATATATATATATATAAATAAAGTTCACTTAATTTTTCCAATTCAATTCTTACCACTTGTTAGATCAATATACACTGGCTATCGATTGGAAGGAATCCCATTGTACTATTTTTGTGAAACATCAAGTTTAATTAAATCTAGTACGTGATTAAGATTTTTTAACTTTGAAACAACAATGTTCTTTCCAATGATGGCTTGGTTTGAAAAATGTTCATATCCCAAATTTATTTATCACGTGAAATAAAACACTGTTCAAAGTTACCCTAAGGACGAGGTAACTTTGAAAAACAAAATATGTGTTTAAAAAAACAATATTGATTGTTCTGTGAAATATAGATCATAACCGAGTTTTTTTGCATTTCCGTCACATTTTATAGAGATTAAAAACGTATTTTACAAAGTGTCTCTAAGCTGTTATGGCAGTATTTGTTTTCCCGTTCTTAAACTCCACTATTGTTCCCTTCCCCTACATGTTAGGTGGTGAACTATTACTTAGAGGTGTTGGAGTTATAGAGTAAAGAATTTTCTTTTAAAGAGTATATTCAGTCTATGTGTAATAAGGCTTTAAAACTACTCGGTTTCATAATCAGCTTTTTAAATGGCGTGTATTGTGCAATTTTTACGTTCTATACTTGAGTATGCCAGTCCAGTTTTGTTACCATATTATTTACTTTATTCTCAGAGCAATGAAAATGAAGAAAATTCCTGAGTTTATTGCTTATAAATTGGGATTACCTCAAGATAAATTGGCTTATGATGTATTATTGGCATTTTTTAATAAGCAAACATTAAATTGCCTATGGTTTAATTGGGTTTGATTAAACTATATGTTCCAGCAAGGTAAACTAGGCAATATCAGTTCTTCAATTTAGTCTATCACAGAACAAATTATGGAATGGACTGCCCTTTATCTTAGTTTAGTCGACTATCAAACTAATATTTTTAATTTGGCAGATTTAAGGCGGAAATAAAGATTTCTGAAGAAATCTTTTTAACCTTTTGTGTTTTATTGATTCTAATGGAGTTATCAGTTAAGTTATTTACGTATTTATATAATACATGACAAGTGTTGAAAGGGAAGCTCCTAAACGAGAAACTATTTAGACATTTTTTGATCTTTAAACACTTTCACACGAGTGATGTACACACACCTTTCGAGATTTAAAACACTTTCAGACAACTAATGTACCATGGTCATAAAAAGTAACTGTTAACCTAGTTACCTTAGAATGGCAAGTTAATCTAGAATGGCAATACCAAAGTTAACCTAGGATTGGAATGTCAAAGTCAATTTTTTTATTTTGACATTGTATTTTGTTTTGATTTGAAGGCAATATTTATCTTTGTTTGAAAGCAAATACCTAATTTGTCCACATTTTATATATCATGCCGAAGCTAACGGAGGAACAAAAGTCGATAATTTTTACTCGACTTCGGGAATGAAAAAAAGTTAGATAAATTGCAGCAGAAGTGCATGTAAGCAAAAACACCGTTTTGTTAGCCAGGCAAAAAATTGCAGAATATGGTGGTGTCATTGAGAGACCAAAGGCGGGATGCCTGAAAGTTTTAACACCGAATCAAGACCATGAACTAGAGCAGTTCCTTAAAAACAATCCTTTTCAAACAGCAGTAAAGGCTACAGGAGAAATCAATTTCCCAGGTTCTGCAAATACTGCAAGAAGAAGGACACGGTTATCAAACCTAAGGAATCGTGCTGCTTCTAATAAAATATTCCTTATAGAATTTAATAAGCAAAGGAGGTTGGAATTTGCAAGAGAATGTGGTATTTTCTGCCGAGAAAAGTTTTTAATCAAGCCATAATGGAACACTGCGCGTATATAGACCTGTTAAGATGAAGTATGATGAAAGATATATACGGAAAATAAACGAGAGTGGTCGTTTTTCTGTAAACATTTGGGGTTGGATAAGTATCAGGGGTCCAGGAGTGTGTGCAGTGATTAAAGAAAGGCTTAATGCAGATGTTTACTGCAATATACTAGAAAACAGTATGTTACCTTCTGTGACTCTAGTTTTTGGAGACAACTTTGTAGTTCAACATGATAATTGCCCTACACATAGAGCTAGAGTAGTGCAAAATATATTGCGAAATCATAATATCAAAACTTTGCTCTGGATTTCAAAGAGCCCTGATTTGAATCCATTTGAAAACGTCTGGGGGCAAATGACCAAACAAATTTATAAGGAAGGATTTCGGTCTCGTAGTCAAGATGATCTTCGAATTTGGAACGAAATAACCCCTGAAATACAAGAGACTTGGTTTTAAAAATACCTCATAGATTGCGCAACGTTAGCGAACATAATGGTTCCATGACAAAATATTAAGTTAATTATTTAAGTTTTATTTATGGATATTTGTTAAAAATTAAAAAGAACTACGTCTAATTTTTTAAGAAAGTTTATAGTTAGTGTTTACGGGCGAGCTAATATTGATTTTGTTCAATAAAAACTACCCGTAACCAGAGATTGCTTCTTGTCTTTTACAGAGAACTATAACGCTCCGATAGGACGTTTTCTATAGAAGGTTCGGATTGTTGCTTTTAGCTAGATTAGCTTCTAATTTAAGCCTGTAAAGTTTTGTTATACTTGCGAGTCTTGAAATGAAAAATAATTGGGTAAAATGTAAATCAAAAATATATTGATAAAAAATGTAAAAATATGTGCTATAAAATAGACAAAATACAGAAAATCAAACTACATAAAGTCAAAATTTACCATGAAATACAAAAATATGGGTATATATATATATATATATATATATATATATATATATATATATATCAAACACGATGCAAACAACACTCACAAGGCAAAATACGATTCACAAATTAAACACGCAGGAAATAAAATGCAAATGTATGCTCAACCTTGCAAATCAAAAACAATTTACATCAAATTCAATATATACAGGCGTCAAAATCAAATTCAGATCAAATACTTAACCTGTCTGAGTGTCCCAGTGTACTTAAATCTATGTTAGAGAATTTTACAGTTTAAAAAGGAACGTAATAAATTTGTGTGACGTTAAAATTTAATTAACTAAATTACAGTTTTTAATATTAATTAAATTCACTTTTCTTAGCACGACACTGGTTAAAAGTCAATTTCAGATTGACGGAAATTGGATAGGTGAAAATTCACTTAATATATAGCAAAGTCACTGTCGGGAACAAGCGAGGCTAAATTTTATTAATGAATAGTACTTACAACTGTTCCTCAACTACACTAACTTATACTTCAAAATACCATGAATTAATAGCGCCATAACCATGGCTCTTCAACCCATAAAACTTCTCATCACTCCCTCGTACTTCTAATAATGCAGCTAGCACACAAAGCTACAGCGAATTCTTCAGAATAGTAACTCTCAGTCAACTTCTAATAAAAACAACGTAATGAAAGTAAAGTAAGTTATTGCAAATTTGCTCCAGTGGTTTGTCTAATTAAACTACGATAAGATCAAAAACTGTGTTTAAGTAACTGTAGAATCGTGGAATAACAATAACTCCAAACTACATAACTCGTCACGACTCTTAATTAGTGAAAGTAAAAAGGGCAAATCAATTATTTAACCCAGAGTCGATATACATTTACTTAATATATATCCCGCGACTGAACAACGGCGACGCACATCAAACGTTGACCGGCTAAGTGCAGCTACGTAAAAAGTGGGAGTCCAAACAGCGCTTGCGTATAGTTACGAAAGTATTAACTCAAATCTTTTATTTTATATACGAGAAAGACGTGCAAAAACCCTTTCCTAACACATGTTCTACCACTTCACGCGTCTCAGCGCTGAATGTTCAATATCCTTAATATAGATCTCTGGCGCTCGTCGAACATTGGTAGAAGCGGGAAAGGGGCTATGTATCTAGGTCTACGTCGGGATTTTAAAGCTATGCGACGATGCCGATAAAGTGTTATGTAGCGATCTCGATTTAGCGCGTGTAGGAACAAAAATATGATATTAATTTCAGAGCGTTCGCGTAATACATTTTTTACATTTGCACTTTTACATTATTTTGTAAATAATGGCCAATAAATCTGGAGAACACTGTCGATATTGTGGGTCATAATTCGACAAGACATTCTCCAAGTTTTAGATTTTTCAGATTTCCTTTAAATGAGATTACAATGGATCATTAATAGTGGTAGATATTTTAATTATAATTTTTAATTTATTCTATGCGCGTAAACTATACGAGGTAACGAAAGAAATTTGATGCAGAAATTTTAAGATCTATCAGAACGTAATAATTTTAATTATACAAAGTCGGTCAAATAGCTGGAATGTGCCAAGTTATATTTTTTAAACAATAGGACACCCCCTTAATCGGATCTAGGAATTTAGCACAGAATTTTCTTATATAACAAACGCATCTACGAGTATTAAGGAAGGGTTTGTCGTGAAATGTTACAGAACAGATTTTTCAAAATTCAAAACTTTTAGGGGTGCAATATGTTTACAACTACATTATTTTCTATAACCCTTTATTTAAAAGAGATTTTAAGACGATTCTTCCGTCAATGGTTTTCAAAAATAATTATCTAAATATACATTTTAGAATTTTGCAAAAATTCCACTCTTACGCGAATAACAAGGGGTTATTTTTACTTCCCTATATAAGAGCCAATATATTGTATTATTAATACATTTTTAATGCACTATGTGGTCAATTGCTAACACTGCTAAAAGCCTTGAGACAGCCCCCTGGAAAAAAATAAAAAAACGGTGAAACATGTAAAACTTCTTTTTTCCTTAGTAGATGCCTACACTTTGAAAGAAACTTCATTAATACCATTGGCTTTAAATAGGAATGGGTTCATGAATCTTATGTAATTTATCTTAATTTTACTCCAGGATGATTTGAAAACTCGTTCGAAAAGTTTTCCAACCAATCATTTTATATCTAGGAGTTTCTGCGATAATTTATCTTTAATTCGACCATATGTATGTACAACAAATATGAATTTCAAAATAAACTTTTGTCAATAAGTGAAATATGGGAGGAAATTGTAGCAAAATATGATGTTTCTTTTGTTTTTTGTGGTTTTTAATTGTACGAGGTTTAATTTTACTAACCTTTTTATCTTTTGATAATATGTATGGCTGGTTTTCTATAAATGTGTATAAATGGCGATTTTTATAAAATATTTGTACCGCGATTCTAGTAAAATTTCATATACAATGGACTACTAGCTACTTATTAATTTTATTAGGAACGCCTAAAATTTTAATCTACCTTTAGGCTTCGAAAACTTTAAAGTTAACCCTTATTTTGTAGGAATAGAACTAAGAGGGATAAAATATTATTATTATAAAAAAAATAAAACTGGATTCAAAACAAGGCGCTAAAATCCCAAAATAGTACTTTCAATAAATCTTGTAAATTTTATCAACTCGGCGTCTAACTAATAAAGACAGCAAGTAGACATTATACGAGTGATATTAGATTCAAAACAATCAATACATAAATGTCTTGGTGATTAAGTAATAAATAATTAGTATGAAGACATTTTTCGGAAAATGCGGTTAATTATCCTGTCGAGTTCCTACACTCTCTAAACCTTTCAGGAATCATGAGTGAGTTAACTTTAAAAGTGGTGGCACCAGTGATGCTTATTCGAAAATTAAAACCACCAAAATTGTGTAATGGAACTCGACTACAGGTTAAAACATTACAAAACAATGTAATAGAGTCTACACCTGGTCTGAGATATACAGTTTTTATACCACGTATCGCTTTAATTCTATTAGACTATCCTTTTCAGTTTAAACGTGTACAGTTTCCTTTAAAGCTTTGTTTCGCCATGACAATTAACAAAGCTCAAGGGCAATCCTTAAGTAGAGCTAGAGTAGACCCGCGCTACGATTGTTTTTCCCATGGTCAACTCTATGTCGCATGCTTTAGAGTAAGTTCACATAGTGTGTTCAAAGAATGCAACAACAAACCTGGTTTATAAAGAGGTACTCAAATGAGGTGATTTGAGTACCTCTTTACAGCCCTTTCATTATAGTCATATTCGCGAATGAAGCCGCGGGTACCTGCTAGTAAGTTATATAGTGTTTTTGTGGCGATTAACTGTTAAAGGATCAGTTAGCTATAAGTGTCAATTATAAATTAAAAAAAGTAGCAAATTTAAAGACACGTAAAACATTTAAATAATATTCTTAAAAAGGGGCCTTTTTTGAAGAGTGAAGTAAGGTCTGAATATATTTTAAAAGGGTATCAGAGTAATTCTAAAACCATGGACTTTTCAACGTCGTTTAATCAAGTCAGTATTTTTTATATTAGTTTTTTTTCTTTTTGACAACAATTTGTCGTTTTGTTTATTAAAAACTGTAGACTTTTGGATAATATGTTATAAAATTTAGAAAAAATTTTAACTTTTCGAAATACTCTGTTTTTTTTTCACTAAACGACGACCCGTTTTTCAAGGTGAAATACTATATTGTTTATTCGGCTGAACATCCAGTTCATTCGTTAGACTAAACAGGTATCTGTTGGTGACCCACATCGATCTGTCACATTGCAAATAACAGCATCAGAATCAATAATTTAGATTCACTCTGATAACCTCTTAAGGTCAGAAAAGTATAAGACGTTGCATATCGGGTAACCTGAATCTGACGAAGAGTATATATTCATTTGAATCGATGGAATAATGTAATTGTAGTACTATTACCCTTTTAAAGAAAAAAAACTATATATGGTTGGTGGCATGTTAATCCCTTTAATGCGTGGTGATATTTTTTAATGCCTTTAATCTATTTATATCAGATAATATGTATATTGTGCAGCGTGCAGACACATTGAATAATGGAAATACCGACGTGCGTTTTTTAATATTTAATTTTAGTTCTTACGATTTAAACTAACCTACAGGGTGAGATTTTTGGGAGTGTCCAACTTTTTTGCCTCATCAATATTTTTATAAAAACATTGACTTGATTGCGTGTCGGTTTTTTTTTTCGAGTTCTTAAGTTATTTAGACATTTTTAATTTTTATGTCCTTCGTTATGGTATCGATATATTACGCCGCTACCGTTTTAGAGTTATTTTGCAACATAACCATAAATTCGGGTTCACTATTTTAAAAACATTTCCCTCAGGCATATTTTTTTTAGGTTTGAATAGGAAAATCGTCGAAAAAATAGACGCCTGTATTTTTATTATTTCATTTATGTTTTTTATAATAGAAGAATATATTCAAAACATTGTTTATTATATTTTTGTAACACCTAATAGATCCAGCCAAGTCTCTAGTACTGTTTACTTAAAAAACAGTTAAGTTAGGCCTACTTTTGACTCTAAAAAAGACTAACTCGAACTGCCTGTATCTATAGACTTTCTAAGACGAAAAAAAAAGTGTTTAATGGCCGTACTATATATACGAGTTTTAAAAAAAAATAGATGTTTTTTTCCTGATCCATTTAGTTAATTATTGATTCTTAGCTTACAAATTTAAATCAAGTGATATGTTTATGGTACTTTTGACAAATATTAAAACACTAAAAATGTCAGAAAAAGTCAAGTTATCCTGAGTTTCACAACTGGAGTAACAATATCCTTTGTAATTATTATAATAGAGTGTCTATAAAATAAGATAATACCATACCTTATTTAAGCAGTATTGTTTATAATACAGGGTAAATCAACGAGAGAGTAACGTTGTCTCATTTGTTTCGGGAATTACGAAAAAATGTTGAATTCAATAGTTTTAGGGAATGGTAACAGTGTAAAATTATTTTTTAAGTAAACAGGATAATTCAAAAAAATCCGCCACGCTTAAAAAAAGTGTGGCGGATGTAACATATGTTTTTTTAAACGGAAAATTCTGTTTTTACATTATGCGTAGAATTCTATTAATAAAACAAACTTTTATTAACAATGTAATGTATCTAAATCTAGTTGTTTCTCTAATACTTAATTTTTTTTAAATGCTAATTTTCAGTTTTGTAAAAATGGCAAGTAGCGCCATTTCTGAAGGTGCATCGCTCATTATTGGTACGAATGTGTGAAATGGAAAAAAAGACATATGTAAAGAAATTTTAGTTAGATGCTAAAGGGTCTTCAAAATAAATTTATACATTTCGGCTATTTTAAATTGAAAAATCTCTACTTTTTTTAAATATCATACCCTGTATATTATTAATGTTTCTGATAGATTTTGCAAAATTCTCCAACTTTCATTCAGTATATCATATACCCATTTTTAATAGTTTGCAATTTATTTTCTGTTTCTCAATTTTTACTCTTGTTTTTAATCTTAGCTAGTGTAAAAAAACAAATAATAATTTTAATATGGTTCCACTTACTTAATATTTAATTATGAGGACGTAATAAATGTTCAAACATTTGCCCGTCTATTTCAATCCACATTTTTAGTCGTTTTACTATATATTCCTTCACTTCTCTTATCATAAAGGTCGTTATTGTCCTGCACGCATCCCGCATTTCATATCTACTGGTATTGTAGAGGGATTCACATAAACATAATCTTTAAAAATAAAATTCAAAAATTCAAAATAAATCGCAAACTATTAGGTATCCGACATACTCATGAAAGTTGAAGAATTTTGTAAATTCTATCCGAAAAATGATAATATACAGTGCTATTTAAAAAGTCGAGATTTTTTCGTTTAAAACAGTCGAAATTTCTAAATTTATTTTGAACATCCTGTAGCATCTACTCAGATGTCTTTGAACCACACTATATACACAAAAATAATTTTAAACTGTGCACCTTAACATTCCCTAAAACTATTGTTTTAAACATTTTTTTGTAATTCGAGAAACAAGTGAGATAATGAACTTTACTCCTTCGTTGACTCACCCTGTACACTGGAAATTCAATGTTCATGAACTAAAGACGAATGATCTTCAGATTTAAACATAATATTTAGTACACCTTTGTAAAAATATGTGTTTTTATTGTCTAACATATGCATGTATTATGTATATTTTTGCATGGGCACGAAAGACTTGTGTATAGGGGTGATCTAGTTGTTTTCTCTTTAGATTCTATACGTATCTTTGATTTCTTTTGGCGAATTTTATTAGCAAAAATTATGTTTCTATCCATTCAAAAACCATACCATTTTTAACTGTTAGATTATAACAATAAAATAATATTCAATAGAGTTAGCTTTCTTTATATATTTGTATTTTGTAACATAGTGGAATTAGGCAGATTTCCCTCAAAAATGTTATTATTTTCTATCGTAACAGATGTACAGACAAACCGACGGAGAGAAAACATGGTTTTAGCGGACCCTAAAACGTCAAGATCGCTATGTTGTTCCGCCATCTTGAATTCATACGACAATTTTACTAGTTCATATCTATACCACCGTTAATCGTTACACAAAATTTGAAGTCAATCTAGTAACTAGTTTTTTTGAGGCTGATTTTTTAAATATTTTGTAAAGCCACCATTTTGTCGTGGCGAGTTAGATTCGTAGTTCGTACCAAAATTTTACCAGTTTATTGTTACGAAATACTTGAATTCTACGCAAAATTTGAAATAAATTTGATAAGTATTTTTTTTTTAATATAATATAACCCTTGATTTTTAAACAAAATTTGAAACCAATCGGGTATGCAGATTTTAGCTATTCGGCGAACAGACATACTGACGGAATTGAGAAAACATGTTTTTTTTTGGCATCTAAGGACTCTAAAACCTGATGATCTGCAAAAACCTGGGATTCCCAATACTTCCCATTTGCGACAGAAGTAAAATGCGGAATTTCAATTATAATATATTAATCCTTTGTTTAACAATTTGCTAATTTACAAAAAAATGTGTTTTATAAATCCAAAGCTCTCGCGCATATTAGTGAACAACTGTACAAAATTTGTGGAAATTGGATAATTAGTTTTTAAGTAATAACTTTTTTAACTTGTTTCGGCATATTGGTTTTTCACCAAATTATAACCAGGTCATCATCCCTATATGACCCTTAATTTTATATTAAAATTTGAGGCCATTATGATGAATGGTTTTTGTATTATGTTTAAATGGATGATGGACCGACACCAACGGAATTGATAAAAATATTTTTAGGACTCTAAAACCTGAAAATATGTGAAACCTGAGAAGGTGTTTTTTTAACGATTACAAAATATTTTATTTATAGGACAGTTCTACTAGTTGATCTGTATACCACAATTAGTTATAACCCACAATTTCAAATAAGTCCATTAAGTAGTTTTTCATTCTGAATTTTTAAATATTTTATTCAGCCATCATTCTGTTCCGCCATCTTGGATTCGTACTAAAATTTTACCAGTTGATTTTTACATATTTGATTTTTGTGCATAATTTGAGAAAACTTGGATAAGTGGTTTTTTTTAATAATATTTTTTTTTAACACTCCACTACGCCGTCATTTTGTTTGGCATATTGATTTTTACCAATATATCATCCCCATATGACCTTTAATTTTGACTAAAATTTAGTCATTCTGATGAGTAGTTTTTAAACTATGCCGCCAACTTACAGACAGACAAACAAACCGACAGAGAGACCGGCGGATCTGATCAAAGATATTTTTTTGGCATATAGGGACGTTAAAATTTAAAAATATTTAAAACCTGAGAGATTGATTTTTTCACTATTAAAAATATTTTATTTGGCCATTATTTTGTTCCGATAACTTGAATTAGAACTACAGTTTTACTAGTTTATCACTATACCACAATTAGTTATGACACACAATTTGACATCAGTCCATTAAGTAGTTTTTTCAGGCTGAATTTTTAAGTATTTTATTAGGCCGTCATGCGTCATTTTGTTCCGCCATTTTCAATTCGTACCAAAATTTTACAAGGTTGATTTCTACATAATACTTGATTTTTATACAAAATTTGAAATAAATTGGGTAAGTAGTTTTTTAGTAACGATTTTTTTAAATATTTCACTAGGCCGCCATTTTCGGATCGGATTTTTCTCTTGACTAAAATTTGAAGTCAATCTCATAAACAACTTTTAAGCTATGCCGCGAACTGACAGACAGACAGAAAACCGAAAGACAGACAGAAAAACCGACAGACACACCGACGGAATTGGTAGGACATATTTTTTGATACCTAGGAACTCTAAAACATGTAAATATGTAAAAGCCGAGAGATTGATTTTTTCCCGATTACAAATATTTTAATTGCCCGCCATTTTGTTCTGCCATTTTGAATTAGTACCACCGTTTTACTAGTTCGTGTCTATATCACAATTAGTTATGGCATACAATTTGAAATCAGTCCATTAAGAGTTGTTCAGGCTGAATTTTTAAATATTTTGTTAAGTCGCCAATTTGTTCCGCCATCTACGATTCGTATCAAAATTTTACTAGTTAATTTCTACATAATACTTAATTTTTGTACAACATTTGAGATAAATTGGTTAAGTAGTTTTTTAGTAATATTTTTTTAACATTTACTTAGGCCGCCATTTTGTTCTGCCATCTTGGATTTTTACCAAAATATTACCAGGTCATCCCCATATAACCCTTAATTTTTGATCAAAATTTGAAGTCAATCGGATAATTAGTTTTTTAGATATGACGCGAACACACTGACCGACAGACAGACAGACCGACGAAATTGAGAAAAAACGTTTTTCGGCATTTAGGGACCTTGAACGTAAAGATCTAAACAAATCTTGCAGGGTGATTTTTTTCACGATTACAATACTTAATATTTCCCTTTTACGTGGGAAGTAAAAATAACCGTCTTAAAAAAACACTGAAAAGTCAAAAATTATTTTTTATTCAATCTAGAAATTTGACTCCAACTAATGTCTAAGTAATATTTAATACCACAAATAAAATTTGCTGGTTCTACTAGTTAACGCCGACTTCATGAAGTCAAATCTTCAAGATTGAATCAACTATTATTTTTTACTTTTCACTTTTTTTTTAATCGGTGTTATTTTTTATTTTATCCTTTTTACCTTTTATTTATAATAGGTTTGATTCTAAACGTCAGCCTCAAAGTTTCCGATGCCGAAATATATGTCACTAACTGTGTATATACATTGAATCCTACCTACTGGGTCCATATATTGAACTTAAAATTTTGCCAGCTTCACGATAACTGGTAACTAATAATATATAAAAAGTGAGATTTTACGTAGTTCTAGAAAACCAACAATAAATATTACCCTTACCAAAGATTAATATGATTAAAAGAGTTAAACCTTATACCCTCAAAAACTACGAAAAAAAACTAGCGAAATAATCTGACCATGAAGAAGATTGCTACCCACTAGATCAGGGTCCTACTTTCAGCTATGCAACAATTATATTTTTTGTTTAATTATAGTTCATTTTCCAAAGTTCGAGACAATATGGTAAAATATTAAAAAGTTATTGCGAAAACTTTCTAGCAAAAAATAAAAGTAGTGTCATTACCTCGTTTTTATTTTTCTGGTATACTTGCTGTGGAATGGCCTCGGCGCTACTCTAAATACTTCTTAAAAAATTAATCTATAATGATCACATCTTCCCAGAGTATTTAGTGTACATAGCACCACGAAATAAATGCATAAAAATCAGCAATACTAGTTGCCAAATGTTAAAATGCTTAGTAAAAATAAACTTAGTGTCCCTGAAAACCACAAACACAATATGAACATCGTTATTAGATTTTTATTGTTTGTGCCAAGAATAAAGTTATTTGTTCCTTTAAACATTTTAACAGATACCAGAAATATCCTTATTAGGAAACAGATTTTCCCCTCTAGGGTGGAGATAAACCACATGGTCTGCCAGAGCAATTTGAATGCACATGTCAAGCTTGATCAAAAAGATAACAAAAACGAACTTTTTACATAAATTTCAATAAAACATACATTTTTAATAACTGCTTTTAATAAAACGATCTAAAAAGATTTAGAAAAATATGTACCTATTGTGGTTTGATAGTTTGATTGGATCTCTCCATTTTATCAATATATTAATTAACAATGAAATAAACTTCCCGCGAAATATATATGCGTTATACTTGTAACAAGCTTTTAAGATAATTTAAGACGGTAATAACTATATAAATATTTAAAAAATAATGTGATCCAGTTAGGCCCCAATCAAACGCACCGTGAAATATTTTATCATAATATTGTGTGCTTATAAGATATGATTTTCAAAATCGAGGTTTTTATTTTTTGGTCATGCTGTATATCTGATCTAACATTCATTTTAAAGTTCTTAAATCCGTTTTGCCTATGTGTGAAAAAAAAGTAAAAACTTCAGCTATATTCGGTTTTAGAGTAAGAGCACCGTTAGTGGTTAGCCCAATTTTAAAAAAATTGTAACTTTTTTCATTTTTATTTGATATATCTTTAAATTTTAAATGTTGTTTCTAGACTGTCATATTCAGGCTAAAATTAGCTTTTCAACGATATATCACAAGTTAACTTTTGTTTTCAAAATGGCGGTTTGACAACGTTTTTTTGAAAATGCATCACCGCCGCTTTGTATGAAAAATACATTCACTATTTATAAAATACTTATTTTTAACAGTCCAAAATAAACTTATTTTTTTATTTTTTAGAACGCTTCAGTCTCGTTTAATGGGAAGAGTATTTTACTACAATATTTTTATTGGCATCTTGTATGTTTTTTTCACAGTTTTTTATTTTTAAAGATGTTAACCTTTATTTTCCAGATTATGCCAGCCATCTTTGACAAATCAGGATTTAAAAATTAATAGCTCTTTATAGTCATTTTGCAAATTTTGTTTTTAAAAAAATTCTTTAAAAATAAGGTAAATTGCTCTTTCGCTAAAATAAGACTTGAACAAAATAAAAAAAAAATCTATTATTACCCAAAACATTTTTTAAATCGAACTTTTTTAAAAAAATAGGCATATTTTAGAATTATTAAAACAAATATTTTGTTAAAAGCCGACATTTTGAAAACAAAAGTTAACTTGTGTAATATCTTTGAAAATACAAAGAAATTGCACTAATACGGTAAAACCGGAAGTAGCATTTAATGGTTTTTTTTAAATTCCGAATTTAAACTTAGAATTTTATTAACCCGATTTTAAACTCAACTCAATTTTGTTAAAATTCTGACTTTAAACTCAGAGTTTTGTTAAATTCTGACTTTAACTCAGAATTTTTAGACTGAAAATGTTGTTAAATTCCAACTTTAAACTCAGAATTTAAGACTAAAACAAACCGTGGCCCGTCTTCGCTTCCGTATAAAAATATTCCAAGTAAGGGATGGAATATTATTAATCCAACTAATCGATAATTGTTAAAGAGTTACGTAAATATTTAGCTCGGTATTTGATACGTTTTTTGAAACAATATTTGCAAGGTGCACATCGTGTAACGTGTTAGGTATACCAATAAAGGTTAGTACTTTATTCAATTTGAATCCGAGCTTCTGGGAATTTAAATTTAATAAAATGCAGATTCTGGTTTGTCTTTGTTTTTATGCTAGTGGTAGCTATCAAATGGATGTAACCTGTAATGTTAGGTTTTTTCTTTCTCATTTTATAGTAATAAGGTTTTTAAAATGTTTAATTTTCTATCTTCTAATATCGCTTTTTTAAATGAAAGAATACGTGTATTAGAAGCGATTCGTGAGGAAATGGTTCGGTTTCGTAAAAATCGGTGAGCTGGTTTATTTGTTTCATCATGGTTTATGATTATATATTAATACAGAAAATAAACAAATGAACGAAAAATTATTTTTTACAGCATTTCTCAAGTCCCTCAAAAGCGTGTCACTTCTGTCATTTTGGTGCACGATGTCACACATTTTTATCAACGTGATCATCATAGGCTATTGTTTATTGGATATCGGCGAATGGGGTTGGAGTAGCGTCAAATGGACTTTGGATCTGAAAAACTTCCCTATTAGTTTAGGAGTGATAGTATTTTCCTACACCTCCCAGATATTTTTACCCACACTGGAAGGCAACATGGAAGATCCCTCAAAATTTGACTGGATGTTGGATTGGAGTCATGTCTGGGCTGCTGTATTCAAAGCAGTATTTGGATATATTTGCTTTTTAACTTTTCAAAATGATACTCAGCAGGTAATCACCAATAACTTGCATTCTCCAGGTTTTAAAGGATTGGTAAATACCTGTTTAGTTATCAAAGCATTGTTGAGCTATCCACTGCCGTATTACGCAGCATGCGAACTTTTGGAAAGAACATTTTTTAGAGGAAAGCCAAAAACGCTTTTTCCTACGATTTGGGATCAAAACGGAGACATAAAAGTATGGGGCCTGGCTTGGAGGGTAGGTATAGTACTATTTACAATTCTAATGGCCTGTTTTATTCCCCATTTTCAGATTTTGATGGGTTTCATAGGAAGTTTTACAGGAACTATGCTTAGTTTTATTTGGCCAGCATATTTTCACATTAAATTAAAAGGAAATACGCTAGACCGTAAAACTGTTATTTTTGATTATTTTATTATTTATTTGGGTTGCATTTTTGGCGTTATTGGGATCTTTGATTCTGGAAGGGCACTAATTGATGCGTTTTCGATCGGTCTTCCATTCTAAGCACTGAATCTTTAAAAAATTAACAATTTCAATTATTTACCTCATCAAACCATTTTGTTAAAAAATAGAAAGTGTCTAGGTTTAGTCGAGAATAGTTATCATACTGGAGACATGTAGACTCAAGTAGCCACTTTCATTATGCTTTTTTATATATATATTTTATTTCACAATAATATTTGAAAAAAGTCTGAGATTTTATTATATTATATTTAATGCTTTTAATGTTTGCTATCTTTGGTCTTTGGTGCTAAATTACTAACAAATCTTCCCAAAATTAAGACGTCAGAGATTGCATTGTATGCGTTTTAAGTATGTTAAAAATTTAATATATGATAATGATCACGCCGTTAAAATGAGAAATGTAAATACCGGGTATATGTACAACATCGTTGTAGTAAATTTAGCACCGACCAAGTTGCCTGACGATTCCAATTTTCTATTAAATATTATATTGAACATTAACATTTTAGGATTCCTCAAAAACTTTTTTGAACCCATTTTGCACTTTAAAAAATTCAGAGGTATGTTAGGGATCCACCAGCAGCCAGATCCGTGATTTTTTTCCACGAAGCATAGAAGTATTTTTTGTATCAAGATTAGGGGTTTTTTAAATACTTAAACGAGCAGTGCCAGCTTTCGAAATGGTATGATTGGTCGCCCGCCCAACTGGGAATTTGTTAAAAGCGCCGTATCATTTCCATCGGCACATTTAAACGCTATCTATATGTAAGCATATGATATATCAGAGTTTCCAGCAGTATTTTTATTGAGGACAAAATAGTATAAATCTATGAACTTATAAACTCTTGGCCACATCAATTGAACCAGCAACGTTTAAATTTAAGCTGTGTCTAATGTAACGTAATTAAAACAAAATAAAAAATGGGTAGCCACGCGAAAATTGAAGCGCAGATCTTTAAAGTCTAAACCTAAAGCTCCAGTAACTACGTTATGAAGGTTTGTATCTAAAGGTAAAAAAATTCTCAATATCATATTTTAGGATTAACCTCTCAAGCCACCGGTAGATAATATAATAATATAGTCGGTATTGATATGTATACCGGAATCAGGAGGTTAGTCATGTTGCTAAGAGCAAATCGGAGTGGTTTAACTTTTTCAATTCTGTTGCTGCATTTAGAAGACATAACATCTGTTATATGACAGGTCGATGTGAATTATGAAATATCGGAAAATCTACAAATTTTCGATAAACAAAAAGATAAACTTTTCTGAAACAAAAAATGAGAAAATTATTGGGATATTTAGAGTTATTTCGATATAGATTTTAGAGTTATTCCGATATCCTCTATAGTTAAGAAAGTGGAATAATTTTTGAAAACGGGGTCACTTGGAAAAATTATATAAGACGTCAGAGATTGCATTGTATGCGTTTTAAGTATGTTAAAAATTTAATATATGATAATGATCACGCCGTTAAAATGAGAAATGTAAATACCGGGTATATGTACAACATCGTTGTAGTAAATTTAGCACCGACCAAGTTGCCTGACGATTCCAATTTTCTATTAAATATTATATTGAACATTAACATTTTAGGATTCCTCAAAAACTTTTTTGAACCCATTTTGCACTTTAAAAAATTCAGAGGTATGTTAGGGATCCACCAGCAGCCAGATCCGTGATTTTTTTCCACGAAGCATAGAAGTATTTTTTTGTATCAAGATTAGGGGTTTTTTAAATACTTAAACGAGCAGTGCCAGCTTTCGAAATGGTATGATTTGTCGCACGCCCAACTGGGAATTTGTTAAAAGCGCCGTATCATTTCCATCGGCACATTTAAACGCTATATATATGTAAGCATATGATATATCAGAGTTTCCAGCAGTATTTTTATTGAGGACAAAATAGTATAAATCTATGAACTTATAAACTCTTGGCCACATCAATTGAACCAGCAACGTTTAAATTTAAGCTGTGTCTAATGTAACGTAATTAAAACAAAATAAAAAATGGGTAGCCACGCGAAAATTGAAGCGCAGATCTTTAAAGTCTAAACCTAAAGCTCCAGTAACTACGTTATGAAGGTTTGTATCTAAAGGTAAAAAAATTCTCAATATCATATTTTAGGATTAACCTCTCAAGCCACCGGTAGATAATATAATAATATAGTCGGTATTGATATGTATACCGGAATCAGGAGGTTAGTCATGTTGCTAAGAGCAAATCGGAGTGGTTTAACTTTTTCAATTCTGTTGCTGCATTTAGAAGACATAACATCTGTTATATGACAGGTCGATGTGAATTATGAAATATCGGTAAATCTACAAATTTTCGATAAACAAAAAGATAAACTTTTCTGAAACAAAAAATGAGAAAATACTTGGGATATTTAGAATTATTTCGATATAGATTTTAGAGTTATTCCGATATCCTCTATAGTTAAGAAAGTGGAATAATTTTTGAAAACGGGGTCACTTGGAAAAATTATATAAAACTTTTTTATCAGAAATAGGGATTTTATCAAAAAGATACATTTTACTTTTTTATCTTGTAAGTTTTTAACTTTTTTTATTTTAAAACAACTTTGTACATCTTTTAGTAATAATATAGAGGCAATTAGGATTCTTTAATAACTTGATAAATTAGGAAATTGTACAAATAATAAAATTAGCTTGTATCCTGATTTAAGATAATAAAACGTTTTACTATATAAAAATCTCGGTAGGTTGCTCTATAAGCAACATCAAGTATTTCAGCTTGTTTACAATACTGTAATACTATATGGTGATTCTGAAAATTTACTGGATATTTTGTGAAGATCTTTTATTAAAAGTGTATGAGGAACTGAAAGAAAATCAGTTAATTGAAAATTGGGTGTTTTGAGTTTTAAAGTACATTGAACGCAAATAGAGTAGATATGAATTTACAGATAAACGGTTTACCATTGTAACCAATACAAACTTTTTTTGTTATATTATTGGCATTGCGCGGCTGGACATTATCATTAAAGTAGCAAAAAAGCAAGTATGCAAGTTTCCTAAATATTCTGCTTTAGTAGGTATCGGATGACAAATTATCTTTAAATATTTACAAAACATTTTGAAATCACTCTGTATTATTTTTATAGAAAATTTTGACAGATGGGCAACTAAAAATTGGTTAGTGAGTTAAACCTTTTTTGTAGTAAGCTCAGCCGTTTGATATTTTCTCGAAAACATTTAAATTTAGATGTCAGAAATGTAACATGTGTTTAGAATGTAAAAAAAATTAAATGGGTAAAAACATATCTAGTGTTCGTTCGTAGCATCATTTATCTTATACTGTTATCGACAAAAAATGAAGGTTAGAAAGTTACAGGGCAAAACGTGAAATGGAGAAAAAATCAGATTTCTAGAAATAGACGGTGTGACAAAAAACTTACTAATTTGTTTTTGTACAACAGCAATATCTTTTATAAGAACCCCGTATACCTACAAAAACATCCGGTACGTAATATAAAAACGATTTGCATTAGGGCGATATTACAAGAAAGCGCCCATAATTTGTTAAAAAGCACCTAGTTATGTTTTTCAGTTTTTGCGATATCTCCATAATTTATATTATTAATATCTCATTTTAAACCTAAACCAAAAATGTTGGTGGATCAATTGATGTGGCTAGCAATTTATTTTGTGCTTATTCTTGTAAACTATTTATTCGAGAAGTGAATACGAAAAGAATTATTCGTAAATATTATAGAAAAGTTCAGTTGAAGTAGAGCATCTTTAAAGTAGTATACGTATAACCTACTATTAGCCATTTAGGTTACCCAGTAAGGGATTTGGGTCTTATAAATAGATAAAAATCTTATAATATAAAAGTGGGGAGATCTAACTTTTTTTTAATTTTTATTTCGGCTTATATTTGTATTTTAATAAAAAACTATTCTCATATTAAACTCATTTTAAATTTATATTTTGTTTTTAGATATTTAAAGTTATATATAGACTGTATAGACTAATAAAGCAAATATTTTTAAACGTGGATAATAAATTGGTCAAACTTAGATTATATATTATTATGTATATTTTATAGCCATTATAGATTATTCCAGTACATACCTTAGTATTGAACGCCAACGAAGTCTTCCATTTTAAAATTTCTGAGAAACGTACATATACATTTTTGTAATATAAAATATGCGAAATTAGTGATAAGTTAGTATTTACTTATATGTTACTTATTATTCATTATTTATACTTTTCTTTTTTACCCTTTTTAAATGAAATATAATGTTTTAAGCTTTTTTTACCCTATACCAATATAACGTATAATTTAATATTTGTCACCGTTCTTTTAAGATCATTGTTAACTTCACTAAAGAATTTACAAAGTTTTTAAGTAAGTATTAATAATTTCCATAACATAATTTATAACGATATTTAAGAACAGTATCATTTAAATGTTTACATAGAATTTTTTGATACTTATTCATACATTCTGTTTAAACCTTATAGTTTGGTACAAAATAAAATACACTAAGTCATTTAGGTATAGTCAATTCCAAATAATTTTAAGACTATGTGATTAAAACTTAAATTTGTTCGGTGTAACTTGTATCACATATTTAGTGTAAATATGAGAACTAAAACTGTGGTGATGATTATAAATGCATGTCTTCCAAATGTGTAACATTGTCTTCCAAAGAATATTAATTATAAATATATCAGTGTAAGTAATAAGGGCTAATTTAGTATATTTGCTGTATTTATCTTTATTAATTATATTTAATGTTTTAAATGTGTAAAAAAATATTTATTCCGATCTAATTGTAGCTATAATGAAAAACATGTTAGAAGCTAGGTTAAAACTTGTTGAAAATTGTTACAATGCATATAAAAATACTAGACAATAATACCTATAAGTAAAAAAACTTTAGCATTTTTAAGGACGTAATTGTTTGTAATGGTGATTTAATAATACCCATCTTAAATTGGGAACTAACAAATTCCAATTATGGTTATGGCTATTGTTTTTTAATAAACTTTTTTTTCCACAGATGCGTAATGATTAACAAATATACAGGATGCTTCACACAACTGTTTAAAATAATTAAGCATGAAATGTAGAACAAGAACATACAAAAAACATTATGTATTAAAACATGTTTTGAGTTATCAATTTTTGAAACTATACGTTATATTTAATTAGTTCATTTATTAAAAAAAGGATTCTTGACTTTTCTTCGTCTGAGATTTGTTCTTTAGATAAATTTAAATTATAATTTGATACGGCTATAAAAACGAAGAACGTGAGGAGAAAGTATGTAGATATATAGCTTACATTTTTGAAAAATGACTAGACATTAACGAATACCGTTTGCAAAGTAAGAATATATTTAAATTGGTTAACATAATCATTGGTTTTATTACATTTAGTATTTACGTTTTTTCATATAGTTATGAAAATGTTGTATAAACCCAGCGTCAATCATGCTTGACATTTATAAATATTCCTGCTGTTTAAAGTATTGTTTTACAAATATTACTAATAAACTTTCATTAATTGGTTTTTCTCTCGATTTCGAATAGACTAAAATGTTAAAGCAATTAAAAAAATTCAAAAGAATGTAGTTCTTGTAGTCAACTGTGTGGTGCTCCATCATACATAAACCATAAATTTCCCAAGTAGCACAATTCAGCCAGATGGCCACAAAACCGAAGATGGTTAGGTTTTGGCTAACATTTGTTTCGTAATATATTTCTGCTGAAAAAAAAAAACGAATTGTTTCCTTTTATAGCGTCAAAACGTTATTAAGTTATATCTAAGTCATAGTTCAGGCTTATTAAGTATATATATATACAAGCCACAAATATGACTGAAATATTGTTGGTCGTATTTTGGACTCTATTACTTATCTGCACCCAGGGAATGCAGCTTACAGCGAATGATAAGTAATTGCCCATAGTTCAAATGTTAGTAAAATAATTTTAAATAGTTTGGCTTATTACTTACTTTTTAATATATCGTCTTTTATATAATAATATAAAAGAAAATTTAGGATAATTTTTTTTATTTATATAAAACTAGGAAAAATATCATTATTTTACTTGACTTATTTTCTATCAATTAAGTATATTCTAAATATAGAAAATGTATATTCTTTAGATACAAATAAAGGTAACTATTAAGATCATGCAATAGTTATCAATCAAAATAACTAACCAAATGACAATAGACTGGTTGACAGAGATAGGATTCTGTTCTAAGGCGTTGCTAAGCACTGTTTTGAGCCGGTTGCAAATTGATTGTTTACGATTGATTTGCAGTTGCTTGGTTTATAAAGCAATTATTAATATGGAAAATTGAAAATTTTTCAACGTTACAACAATCGTCATTAAACAAATGTCGAGTACAGAGGAATTTATTGCATTTTATATTAAACAATATAAATTTATTTATTTGTAATGATGTTTAATGGTCTTTAGAAGACAAAAGGGAAACACATTCCAAGGAACAAAAATAGTTTTCTAGAAATTAACATTATCTGAGAAATTTGCAAGTCTAAACAAGCGGAAAAAATACTGGTCTACAAGCAGACCAGTATTTTGTTTAGTTTCACAATAAAATTTAACGTCCAAGTATTTTATTTGGATTGAGGTATAACCTCACTTGAAATCTCCAAATTGGGTTGGTTCCTTCTTTCTGCTTGCCATGAAAAAATATGATTTTATGGCTAGCAATACCTGCTTGTTGGTCACGGCCAAATGCGTTTGCTATCATTCGGACATGCTAGCCAAAATATTACTTATTGTGTTACTTGGGTTGGTTGAATGATAAGAAGAACATCCTTTAAAAGAACAAACAAAACCTGGTAGAAGTACAAACCACCATTTAACATCTTGATAAATTATATGAGCCATTTTTTGCAACAATTTTCCTCCATATTATTAAATTAAAAAAATGAATGTAGTTTGGGTTTTATTCTACCCAAATATCTTATGAAAATGCCCCTTCTAAAATCCAGTTACATTCCTGTTCAGCCGAATTTTAGGAAGGAGACCTAGGCTGTACCCTTTATACTTAATCTAGTATTTTGGAAACGTTTGTAAAAAGCTGAAAAAGTTGTTGTATAAAGTAGTATACAGCGATTGGGAAATGTATTCTCATAGAGACGTCTGGTTTCTTAAAATTTTTCATTTGCACTTCTGTATGTCGGATAAAATAATGCCAGTTAAATTCTTGAAGAGAATAATTTCCTACCAGAAAAGCTTCCTGGACTTATATAGGATCTATAAGGCACTCTATAAGATCTAAGAATATTTACTCAATAAAATATTCACTATTTTTAATAGATATTAGGAGATTCCACGTACGTCATATAAACTTCTAGAAGTTTTATAAGACTCTATAAGATATACTTCATCTACATTACTTTAAATATTATTAAGTGGTTACTCAATGACAAGCAATAAGATGTCTAATGATTTGTAACTTATAATAAAACCTACTATTTAAAGTCAAGATATCTTTTTAACCAAGAATTATTAAATTATTTGAAAAGTGGCTAAAATACCACTGTCACCTGTAAAAAGATTATCTAAATAACTGAATTTGGCGACTTATACTTGAACTTAGTTACTTTATTGTTTTTAGGTCAAAAAATATTTCTTTTATAATGAAGTTTATTTAAATATTAAAAATGAGTTATTTTATTTCTGTGACGGCGCACAATCTACTATGCATGGATCTAACTTGTAATAAATAGAACATGCGGAGGGTCAATTAATAGTAACTGGCAGACAACAGGTCCCTCATAATATGAGTTTAATGTAAAATCTGTGATAAATTTGAAGCATTATTTAATATGCTTTTATATTCATTAAAATTTTTTTATTGAATCAGTTGTCTGTGCAATACACTCAACCACCTAAAAACAGATATCTAAATATCTTTAAAATGTTCTTAATACTCACAATGTTTTTTCATTTACAGGGAAAACTGTATTCATTCTACGAATGTTCTTGTCAGCCATAAGTTCTATTTGTAAACCTAGAATTAATTTTTCAACGAATTTTTCACAAGCTTACTTGGATACGGCCATCTTCTCTATCATATGCGTATACCTTCATAGAGATTTTCAAGCATATTGCTTTCCATTGAAACCAAAGCATTGATTCAGATTTGTAGACGATACCTTAAACCTTTATCATCTGGCGTCATCGATCATTAAATTCACAATGGAAACCAACGCATACCAATTGATACCTACTTAAATGTATAGAGTACAATCGTGGTAATCTCTATTGTGTCTAATATATTACGTGTTAATCTCAAGAACCATGGATTCTATAATTAATTCTTACCTTTTTGCACAATTAGGTAAAGGTTTTCCTGTAGTATTTTGAAGTTTCCTTGAAGAGGTACTTACTTTAATGAATTGGAAATCGGGAAATATGTGATCGTATATCTCTTTAGTTTTATGTCGCAAACACAAAATTTTCTTTTTTACACCTTTCCTTTCTCCATTCATGAATAATACTAAATGCAAATAAATTCTACGAGGATGTATGTAACTTTAAATTGATTAAAAAACCATATATGTTTAAGAAAATTACATATCCCAACATCTCAACATAAGAAGTCCACAGAATGTTTCGAGACACAATATAAAAACTATTCGTAAAGCAAAAATAGAAATTTTTGTCCTTAAGTTGTTATAGACACATAGCAGTTGTACAAATGCTTTCATCCTGGGGGGATTTATCAGTGTGCCGTGCCGACTGCAAGAGAGAAAAGTTTATAATAAAAAGAAATTGACATTTTTATTAATATTGGCGTTTATTGCATTTAAATCTTTTGCTTCTACCATTTTATAATATATGTAAACGAAACGATGTCACAGATTACTCCTACTAGAGGGGAAATATATCCTCGCCTCTCAACACTGATGAAAAGTAAGCTTGTTTTTGTTTATACGTTACCATCCCAATTGTTCTTACATGCATTGAGAAGGCGAAGTCACAGAAATTATCAAATCAAAATTATTGAAAAACTTCTCGTGAGCGATATTATAAAGTAGTTCATGCTGGCATCGATGGACTCTGCAAATTAATATTAAATTAATGTTTTAATATACTTAAACCATATAAACATCGCGAAATTCTAGTTAAACGCTGGCGTCTAGAACCCTGGTTAGCAGTGCGTGAAAATATTGGAATATTATGAAGTACATTTTTTTTTCTAGAAGCTTAGAATCTAAACTGTAGGTGAAACAACTTTATTGTTAATGCTCACCCTACTAATTATTGTCGTCATATCAAAACAAAGATTCAAAAATTATTCTTACTAAAATATATGCAAACATATTATGATTGGTCAACGTCAACGTAATAAATCACCATTTATAGCAATTTATAAATAATCTTGAGTTGCTTTTTAAATAAATACAAATAATGGTCTGTCGTTCTTATACTATATGTTAACAAACTTTTTGGAAAAATGTGCAATAACTTTTTATTATGTTATACAAGTGAATATAAATAAACCTTGAAAAATAAAAAGTGTTTTTGTGAATTGTGTAGTAAAGGTTAAAAAAAATTGAACAAACATGGAGACAAAAGTGGTTTTGATAAGAGAGAATGTTTGCAATAGCCGAGAGGCTATTAATATCACGAAAACTGAGGAACACAAATACGGAAGAATAAAAGCTGTTTTTGATAATTAAAGGGTTGACTGCCTTATGGTTTGACATTTAGGGTAGGAATTTTACTCTAAGGTTTCGGACTTCTGTTGGTTTCTAGAGAACTAATCGACAATTACACGATTATGCAAAAAATGGAACTGGTTCAAGCTTGATTTCCAATGTTGGAACTATTGCGTAGACGTATTAAGAACGCTGAAATGATTAGATACTTGCCAATATGGGACGGCTCCTTTGACTTAGGCTGCAGTCACACAGTTCGATCGTATACAAGCAACATTGCTTTAAATTGCTAATTGTAATTAACCGTCACATAGCATCAATTATGGGCAGTGGCGTATTTAGGATTTTGTGTCGGAGGGGAGGGTCCGATCTCATAATTTCTTCTTATTTAACATGTAAAATATCGTAAGTATAAATATGCATAACGTAACAAATCAAACAGTCCGATGAGAGATGGGTAAATAATGGAAATCAAATGAATGATTTAGTGATAGTTTGCGACAACCCTCCTGGTTATTCGGACTTGGAAACAGCGCTTAAGAATACTGGGGCTCCACTACTGAGAATAGCGCCCTATTCACTAATGCTGAATCCCATTGAGACAATATGGTCTAAGATTCAATTATACATCAAAAGTCACCTAAGAATTCCAGTAGAAGTAGAGAGCCCCAGTGTTGAAGAGCATCGCCTTACTTATATAGGGAGAATCGTCGATGAGGTTAAAGAATCATTAGTAGGGTGGGGAATCGTGGCCAAGCTTAACTGTACTCTACGATTCATCATACGAAATGGAAAATGTAAATGTTGGACAGTGAAATTAATTATTTACTTAATATTTTATTTACCTACATAAAATAAAGTTCTTACAATCCTCCTGAGTTTGTTCGTTCTAAGTAACCATCTAAGGAACGTATGTATTGATCCAGTTGTACGGCTTACGGGTAAATTTAAATTTTACAAGCTTTGATTAAAACAAGTGACATTTCCTCTAAGCTGGTAGCTACAAGAGTATAATCCAACACGAAAATGCTTATTTATAGACTACCAGGCGCGTATACAAAGGGGGGGGGTGCTGGGGGTAATTACCTCCCCATATGACAAAATTATTTAAATTTAAAATTACGTCCGAGGATTTTGAATACTGAAGTCACATAATATTACATCGTACAAAGAAGGGTTCAAGCCTGTATGCTATATGAAAGTGCCTACCTTGTTTTTTTTTGCTTGTCAGGTTTGTTTGATGCGTGAGAAACTTATAAATTACCCCTCCTATAACTCTAAGCTGTATACGTGCCTGTAGCCTACATCAATAAATCCTCCAATACAAATTTTGGACGTACAGGGTTTCCACGCATTTACTTCCGAAAGAAAAAACGTATGTTACATAAAAACCTTTGTTTTGTTTGTTTGCCTAATTGTGCAAAAATAAATATACAAAATCTTTATACAAGGTATTTCGCCAATTTTGCTGGGTATCTCCCTTACTTTTAAAGATAAAAGGTTGCGGTTTTCGGGACGATATGCTATTTTTTTGTGAAATTAAAAACGGCGATAGCAGAATTTTCATAACCCTTTTGGTTTTTGGCCTACAGGGCGGTTTAGAAAATGTTGCATTTTCAGGCAGCCCTTGTATACCAGCTACCTATCATCAGAAGGATAAGTATACTTATCCTTAAAAAAAAGCTTAAATTACACCTCCACTTGTAATTCACAAAATATAAGATGTTATTCAGAAAGCGTGAGATGTAATTCAGAAAGCATAAATGTATTTCAGATTGCAATTAAAGCATCAACATTAAGAAAAAAAATTTCCAGAATACACTCGTCTTAAAAAAATATATAGAATATGAATATTAAAAGATTATTGTACTTAATCATAAGGAATGTTGCAAAAAAATAGCAATAAAAAGTGGGAGCCAGCACGTTTGACTTGGGAATGAAAAGCTGACCAAAAGATGATTTTTATGAAAAAAGTTGACATAAATAAATTTATAGGGAATTGAATTCCTTACAAAGCTATATCACTATCTTGAATAGATTAAATATCAGAATGACACAAAGATATGCAAAATCACTCTCCGAGATTTTTTCAGATCTTGACGTTTCAGGGTGACGAAAAACATGTTTTCTCAATTCCGTCGGTCTGTCTGTCTGTCCGTAGATATTTTCTAACCCCAAATAATACACCACTCTAACAAGAAGAAGATCGTTAACGAAAATCATTTAGAAACTTAATATCTGCGAACCAACGGCGTAGGTTAAGAGTGATAATATGAGTTTCATATAGGACATAAAATCTATATATATATATATATATATATATATATATATATCTCCTGAAAATGAAACTGTAAAGTTGCGAAACGTCGACAATTTAAAAAAAAGACTTGATATTTTTACTTGATCCTAACCCCAAATAATACCTCACTCTAACATAAAAGCAAGAAAGAGGATCGTTAACAAAAACCATCTAGAAACGTAATATCTGGGAAATATCTACCGACCAACGTAGTAGGTAAAGATCGATAATATGGGTTTCATGCAGGATATATAATCTATATATCTGTCATGAGGATACAACAATAAAGTTGCGAAACGTCAACAATTAAAAAGTCTTTTGTTTTTTACTGGATCCTAACCACACGGCGCCGGCGTAGCTAAAAACTACTTATTCGATTGACTTTAAATTTTTTTGGTCAAAAATTAAGGGTCTTATGGGGATGACCTGGTAACATTTTGGTAAAAATCCAATATGGCGAAATCGACCTAGCGAATTGTTAAAAAAATTATTATTAAAAAACTGCGCATTCAATTTATTTCAAATTTTGCAAAAACAACAAGTATTATTCGAATCTACCGGTAACATTTTGGTAAAAATCCAAGATAGCGGAACAAAATAGCGGCTTAATAAAATATTTAAAAATTCAGCCTGATAAAACTGCTTAATGGTTAGATTTCAAATTGCGTGCCATAACTAATTGTAGTATAGGGATCAACTACCAAAATTGTGGTACCAATTCAAGATTGCCAAATAAAATGGCGGCCAAATAAAATGTTTCTAATCGTGAAACAATCACCCTCTCTGGTTTTACAGATATTAAGGTTTTAACGTCCCTAGATGTCATAAAATATGTTATATCAATTCTGTCGGTCTGTCTGGCTGCTATCTATCAGTTCGCGGCGTAGCTTAAATACTACTTACCCAATTGACTTCAAATTTTGACCAAAAATTAAGGTTTATATGGGTACCATTTTGGTAAAAATACAATATGGCGGAACAATTTTAAAAAAATTTGTATTGTGTATTATTTGGGGTTAAGGTACAGTAAAAAAAACAAGTCTTTTTTTAAATTGTCGACTTTTCGCAACTTAACTGTTGCATCCTCAGGACACATATAAATCCTATATCCTGAAATCCATATTATCAGTTTTTACCTACTCCGTTGGTCCGCATATATTTTCCAGATATTAAGTTTCTAAATGGTTTTCGTTAACAGTCCTCTTTTTGTTATGTTAGAGTGGTGTATTATTTGGGGTTAGGATCCAGTAAATAACACAAAAGTCTATTTTTAAATCGTCCATGTTTCGCAGCTTTATTTTTGCATTCTCGGGACACATACTTACATAGATTCTATATGCTTCATGAACCCCATATTATCAGTCTTTACTTACTCCGGTGGACCGCAGATATTTCCCAGATATTAAGTTTCTAAATAATTTTCGTTAACGATCTTCTTGTTGTTATGTTGGAGTGGTGTAATATTTGTGGTTAGGATCCAGTAAAAAACAAAAGACTTTAAAAATCTTTACCTACTACGTTGGTCGGTAGATATTTCCCAGATATTACGTTTCTAGATGGTTTTTGTTAACGATCCTCTTGCTTTAATGTTAGAGTGAGGTATTATTTGGGGTTAGGATCAAGTAAAAATATCAAGTCTTTTTTTTAAATTGTCGACGTTTCGCAACTTTACAGTTTCATTTTCAGGAGATATATATATATATATATATATATATATATATATATATATATATAGATTTTATGTCCTATATGAAACTCATATTATCACTCTTAACCTACGCCGTTGGTTCGCAGATATTAAGTTTCTAAATGATTTTCGTTAACGATCTTCTTCTTGTTAGAGTAGTGTATTATTTGGGGTTAGAAAATATCTACGGACTCACGTAACTTAACCCCAAATAATACACCACTCTAAAATAACAACAAGAGGATCGTTAATGTAAACCCGTTAGAAACTTAAAATTTGGGAAGTATCTGCAGACCAACTTAGTAGGTAAAGACTAATAATATGGGTTTCATTTAAGATGGCGAAACAAAATGGCGGACAAATAAAATTTTAAAAAAATCAACGTAAAAAATCTTGTTCAAATGACTTTAAATTTTGCAGAAAAATTAAAAGTGAAAATGGGATAAACTACGCTACATGACGTAGCAAAATAGCGATATATGTCAATGTAAAAACTACTATACTTATTGATTTTATTTTATATTATGCCCAAAAGTCAAGTGTGGGCTAAAATAAAATGAAATTAAAAGACAGTATATGTAATACATCTTTACTGTGATTATGTACTGAACTAAATTGGGTCACACTTACTATTTCTAACAAATGAAAAAAATCGTAACGAGAGAAGTTCCGGGTAAAGGAAATGTACCGATTTTTGTTGTTAAATTTAAAATTACTTAAAAGTTTAAATAAATTCGCGTTTAAATTACATGATGCTATGATTATATTCCAAAGTGTAAAATGGTTCGAACTAGATTCTCGTTTCTTGTACAACACAAACTGAAAAACGTATTTTCTAAGAACTGTGAATATTTATTCAAAAACTTTTACAATCTTTTTTATTAACAAAAATACACTGAGAGAAACTAAAAAACTACAAACAAGGGCATCTTATAAAACGACGTTGTCACTTTTACAAATGAGAACAGTCGACATTAAAGGTAAGTATCGATAAAGTAAATATTATAAAAGAACGTTGGCTTAAAAATGCGGGTGTTCGACATTCTCCCATCTGAGGAACCGTTTTGCATAAAAGCGTTCCTCATATATAGGAAACAAGAACGTGAAAAATGGTAACAAATCGCATTATACGCGAAATAGCTTACTTTAATGTTATTTCAAAAAGTCTTTTAGGTACTTTTAAGGTGCGCCTCTGAGGTATTACTTTAACGTTTATAACTTCGTCTGGAACCACACATACTATCGCTCTTTATTCCTCTGGGATCTTCTTCCCCTGCATTGGTTTCTAATAATCGGGTTTTAAACTACAAGTATTTTCAGAAGACGATGGATCCTGGTCCTCGGAATGCGCTACTTTCCTTGAACTCTTTTCTGGAATCTCACATCTATACTCGAGGGGAAACAAACTTTGCACAGGTCTCAACAATTCACATTGCCGCATTTTAATGCGTAGTAATCGAATTTTCTCGCCTTTAAGTTAATGATCTAGAGTTCAAGACGAATTCGCAGTCACACATATGAGTAAAAACCTCTTCATAAAAAAGACACGCGCATCTAAGTACCTTGCGTAGTAACTTCTTGACGACTCCGACTAACCGCTCGAAAAAACCGCCCCACCAGGACTCACTAGGTGGATTAAAACGCCAAATTATCCGTTCGGCTGACGTTTCTTGCATTATTTTGTCCCAGTTCAACATAACAAAAGCGTTTTCGGTTCCACGAAAGTTAGTACCGTTGCCGCTATTTAAAATTTTCGGACGACCAGAGCGTGCTGCAAATCGTCGTAGCACTTGCACAAAACTTGCAGAAGATGAAGATAAATTCAATTCCATGTGAATGACCCTATACACCGCACATGTGAATAAGCATATCTAGGTCTTTTCCTCACTCTTTAAAGTGGACCAGCAAAGTTCACTCCTGTTAACTCGAAAGGGACGACGTCACGTACTCAGTCTTAAGGCAAAGGTTGTAGATCCACAGCAAAAGATTGTGATTAATATCTTCTACACGTTATACACTTTAACAATACAGACCTAAAGACACGTCTATCTCCTAATATCCAATACTTTTTCGCGCAACTGGGAAAGTGGTCTCTGGGTACCCACATGGCATAACCTTTTGTGAGTATCCATATCTAATTAATACAGCTACAGTAGGATTTTTTTTAGGTAGAACTATCGGATACCTGAAACCATTACTGTCATCATAACGGGAGACTCTGGGTTTCAAAAGTAAAATACCTATCTGATTATAAAAATTATAAACTCCAAATAGCACTACACTATCTTCTAAACATTACATTACTCTGGTCTTAATATTATTGCGGAAAGAATTAAAACTGTATCTAAAATATCAATGTCGTTATAGTTATTGTCATAATTTCTTATTAATCTGTTTGAAAAATATTCTGTCCCATAATTTGTGGGATGAGGTAAACATTCGAAAAGTTGCCTTAGTCTTGTCCTTCTCTGTGGAACTCTAAACAATACAATTGCTAATAGTTCTCTACAACCAATCAAACCGTGAACAAGTTTGTACAAAAATAGTGCTGAAGCCTCTTGTCATCGTGCCTTCAAGCTTTTAATGCCAGCTAGCTGAATTCTCGTCGAATAAGGTATATTAGTGTATGGAACAGGTGCGTCGTAAAAATCCTAACATTCGAAATGTTGTTAAAGCAATACTGTCAATGTGTTTGCTAAAACTTAAATCACTACTAAAAATTATTCCTAAATCACTAAAACTATCTACGTTTTTCAATTATTATAATAATATACCTTATTCGTCGAATAAGGTATATTAGTGTATGGAACAGGTGCGTCGTAAAAATCCTAACATTCAAAATGTTGTTAAAGCAATATTGTCAATGTGTTTGCTAAAACTTAAATCACTACTAAAAATTATTCCTAAATCACTAAAACTATCTACGTTTTTCAAAAAGTTATCCTTAATTGAGTATTCATAGTTTAAAGGACATTTTCATTTAAAAAATCGAAGTACTCTACATTTAGTTACATTAATTTGTAAATTATTTCTATCACACCAGTTGACTACATGGTTAAGATCTTCTTGAAGTGCCAAGCAGTCTTCGGCACTCCTTATAGAACTAAAAAGCTTGAGATGATCTGCGTACAACAAAAATTTACATTTTTTAAAAACCTGCTTAACACTGTCAATAAACAACAAAAACAATACAGGACCAAGATGGGAGCCATGTGGCACACCAGAGATAACCCTAATTTCACGAGATAGTACATCTCTGAGTTTCACACACTGCTTTCTGTCCCTGAGATAAGATTGAATCCACCTCAGATAAGCACCTGGATACCCATAGCGGATAGTTTCTGAAAAAGAAGCTGATGGTCAACCCGATCAAATGCCTTGGTAAGGTCAGTGTAAATAACATGAATTTGCGAGCCGCTCTCGACACTATTCACCAAATAATTCTGGAAAACTCCGAGATTGGTAGCTGTCGACCTGCCCTCAAAAAACCATGCTATTCAGGTGCAAGTTGATGTTTGATATTTTGAAATAATACATCTGTTATTATGGATTCAAAAACTTTTGAAATGATCGGCAATAATGATATACCTCGATAGTTCTTTATGTCCCGCTTCGATCCCGACTTATAGATAGGAATAAGCCAAGACTTTTTCCACACTTTTGGAAAGATACCTTTATTAAAAGACAGCTGGTAGATCTTACAAAGTGAATTGGCCAATGAACTGCTACAATTCTTCAAAAGCAAAGCGGGAATTCCATCGGAACCAGAACTATTACTGCCATCCAGACTACCCAGCTTCTGACAGACTTCATCAATAGAGAAAGCATGTGACAGTAGTGAATTATATTCAGAAAAGGTTTGTTCTGGTAAAAACAGTTCTTGATATGTGGCATAACAGGTTTCAAAATGATCTGCAAAAGCATTGGCAATTCCATCCGGTGTTGATTTAGATATCATTGTGCATTATGTTCTTAGAAACATCTTGACCCTGTTTTCGTGAATTTACATAAGACAAAAAGTATTTTACAATGTAGGGAACCATCTGTTCAGTGTTAGACACAAATAAAAGATAGCTTACCTTTATCAAATACTTATATTGTTTTCTAAGTTTGGAGTAGCATAAATAGTCTTCTTGGCTCATGGAGTGCTTATACTTTTTAAAAGCCCTATTTTTTTTGTTGATAATCTTTATTGTTTTCTTCGTATACCATTTGGGATATTTTCTACTTTTCTGATATGTTCTTGGCACAAAATCATCAATTCCTTCATGCAAAATGCTGTTAAATCGTTTAGTGATACAATCAATGTCATCGACTTGTTCAATCCATGACCAGTCGGCATTTATACAAAAATTGTTTAAAGCACAATAATTAGACAACCACGTCTGGCACTGTAATGATCAGTTGCATTGGTAAATCATGTTGCACAACACGAACAGTAGGTTGCTCAGCCACCTTGACACACAATTTAGAAAAATTGTCGTCCCGAAAAACCCGATCCAACTATTTTCCAAATTCATTCGAAAAGGTGTTCATTTGATACAGCTCATTCAGAAACATGCCAGTTATTAAGGCTTCTGCAGAATGAGAAGAAAGGTCAGAAGGAACGAGAGTTCCATCTTCTACCACCCATTTTACAGTGAGCAAATTAAAATCGCCAGTCAACATACATTTTTCTTTTTTATATTTTTTCCTGAACTTCTCGAGTGAACGCAAATGATTTACACGATTCAGGGGAAGAATTGGGGGAAAGTAAACACATCCTTAAATAATTGTAACTTCGTTTATCTGAATCAAACTCTATACATCGTCAAAAGTGGGATCATCGGAGCATGTTACGACATTCGAATTCAAGCATGATTTGACTGCTATTAAAGTACCTCCACCTCTGGTACAGTTTAGGACGTTGTAGACGATCAGATCTATAAACCATATACCCTAAGTCAAACAATTTAGAGCTATGGATCCTATCATTTAGTCAAGTTTCAGAAAAGCATATGCAATCGTAATCTCTGGCCTTCACTGCGAGGGATAATTCCGTAACTTTAGTTCTGATTCCTCCAACATTTTGATAATAAGCAAAAATAGATGACCGTTTTCCTATCGCCGCTTCATTATTCTTCTACGATATGGAAAAATTGATTCTAATCCCATATATTGTTTTACAATGAGTGAATGATCTAACTACTACTACTTTAGCATAGATTTCGATAGCATCAAAAGCTAATTTAACTACAGTTAAATTAGCTTTTGATGCTATCGAAATCAACTGATTCAGCTTCTCCTTTGTAATTGGTATTTCTTTGACTACATTAAAATTTGACGTGAAAACACAACATGATCTTGTTCGTCAAAGCGTCCACACTACCTCTCACAGGCAGTTACGATGCTTTTGAAGGTCGTTGCCTTCATCATTTGACAGTTTACATCAAACAGATTCCCTGTATAGTTTTTAAACAACATTTCACATCCTCTTTTGTTATTGTAGTCATGAGTAGCCGTGATATTAGTATTGCTGTCAGTTACAGTGCGTTCCATGTTTTGTTTGTTCCGCAATGAAATGTCTAACTGATTTACATCTCTAGATTTCAGCTCATGTATGGTTTGTCGTAGTGTCTTTAGATCTGTGGAGTAAAATTCATTTTCCTGTTCTAATGTATTTATTGTTGTTAATAGATTTCTGTTAAGCACTTTCAGTTCTTCAAATTTCTGTTCTATGTTCTCTCTAGTCTCGTTCAATGCCTGCATCTCAGATAACACTTCAGCTTCTCTGCTCCTTATTAACTTTATTTCGTTCGTTATATTTTTTGCTTGTTAATTGCTTCCAATTGAGAGGAATATTCTTTTTCAGCTTCTGAGACTTTACCTTCAAACACTTGACCATTTTGTCTCAGCTTTTCAATATGTCTGTTCTTGTCTCTCATATCCTTCTTTAATTGTTCTAGTTTTTCATTAAACATTTCTCCTGTTCAATCTTTTATTAAATCTGGCATTCGTCTGAGCAAAATATTTTGTAACCACCAAACTTTATGATTTGTGAATTTCGGTCCAAACAGCTACTATAGAATATACTGCAGCAGCTTAAGCAGCAATAGTTAGCAAAATCTTTGTTTTTGCAACATTCAAAAGAGCGCATTTTATACTGTACTATTTTGAAATCTTTTTATCTTCGAGCTCATGAAATATTTCTTCCTGTATTAACTTAAGGATGAACATTTCAGCAGTATTATTATTCTTCTACTGACAAATCACCACGCTTTACTCCGAATTCCTAACGCTACAACTAAATCTCAATATCCAGTAAATCATTTTTACGCTATTTTAAACTTGTTAAAATATCACAAAACACAAATGCCAAAAATCAGTAAAGTGAATATTACAAAGCGATGTCATCAATTTTTTCCTATGCTCCTTAAAAATTTCTTCCTCATCAACTCACAACTTCACATCAGTCTTGATTTGGCATCAAGAAGGTGAACTGCAACCGTATTATTTTTTACTATTCTACAAAATACAACAGCAGCATAGTTATCTTGAAAAGTATCAGAGAAGGTGTGTATACTAAATTCTTGTACATTGAGTACATTTGAGTACAACGAGGGATCCTAACCTTCCACAGATTTGGTAAATCATGTATTGTCGTATCTTAATTAATAGGTTGGTCCCAAGAAATTTGATTTGAGCATAAACTACGTAACATCAATTTCGAAACCAGAGTAACAGGAGCCGTGAATGGAATCAAAAACTTTTTGAGCAGTAGATATAATCATTCTTTTGGTCATATGTTCACTTTCAGGTTCAACTTTCAACAACTTTTTTGTAAATCGCCAACATATCTTGTTTTGGAAACCAGGACAAGCTAAGCACAGAGTCGCTGACATTCTCACTGTCAGAATTGCAGGAAAACTCCCATCTTCTTAGATCAAATTGCCCCTCGGTCATGCCATGATGGACTCTTGTATATTTTCTTGATTGAGTAGGCTAGTGACACAATTATCCACTTAGAAGCTTTTGGGTAGAGCTTCAATCACATCTCTAGCATACATAGCATTTGAAGTGGACAGTTTTCTAAATATTTTGATAAATAATATTTAATAGTCATAACAAGTAAAAATGGGCTATAATTAACACCGAAAACCACTCGTCTATGACGGAAAACAATTTCTTCACCCTTGCCATTGATCCAAAAGAATTTGAAAAATCTCAGTCTTTTGCATTAACTAATTAAACTAATCTACAAGGACGCTTTCTTTATGTCTGCTATTACACCAATTTTAAATTCTTAAAATCCAAGTAATAAAGGAGGTATGAAGTCGATTAAATTACACCCTTTTCTAGACATTTACATAAACATTTAGTGAAGTTATATTTTTGTCATGTGCAGAAGCATCAGAAACTGGCCTGACTCCGGTTGCAACCCTCTTTCAGGACAGGACGATGAGGTAGGTAATGACCATGATCTTGATCCTTCTCAACTTGCTCAATTAATCTTAATGGTTTCCCATTCCGTGAAAATTTCATTGTATCGCACAAATAGATTAGTCCGTTCTCAACTTTTGTAATGCATGATTTAAACGTTTCCTAGAATTACTACGATTTCTTCACTCCTTTAACCAAGGTAGCAGAATTTCTTATCACCCTTCTGCATTAACAGTGACTGTTTGAAGAAATGGCTTTCTTTTAGCCATAGCCATATCATTCTTGGATTTCTTTTCAGTTAGATCTTGTTTACCCAGTATCTCAAGTTGTCATAAATCTGAGAGAATAGCGTTTACAAACAAAGGCATGACAGTTATATTAGCAGCTGAAACTCTTGATGGATCTGATACCTTACTACTAAGTTACTAAGCTTTTGACACATCCCTGTATAAAAAAATCTTGGCAACATCTGATCCTATCAGAAGCTCAATAAGTCCATCAACAACTATATATAATGGGTTGATCTAATACGATAAGTACGCAAACATCATTTTTACAAAGAACTTCTATAGAAGAATCATTTATAATCTCTGCATCTAGAAATAGTCCATGAGTTAGTTTTCTTACCCCTTTCTGTTTCAGCCGTAACTCTACTATAAGGGATTATAAAACAAAGGATCTAAGCTAGAAGCTCTAATTTTTTTATACCAAAAGGCCCATTTAAATTTAATAATAAAGTTTGAAGAAATATGCGACTGTTTGTTTTGACAGAGTTTGATTATTAGTTTTTCTAGAATCGCTAAGACACACATATTTGTCATGATCTTTCCCATTTTGTTGATTTATTGACAAATTTGGACACATAATAGGTACATGCGATTGACCATATATAAGACACCGTCAGTGACTTCTACACTTTTTGGATTGATGTCTCACCTTTAGATAATTAAAACATGCAGCCTTCTCTTACACAACTTTTGTATTATTCAGGGACATTTCTTAAGGTTAAAAACAGGACTCACTTCCACGATCTCCTCGACAAAAAATACATTTTCACCCTTGTCCTTATCTGTATTTATTATACCTGCAGCTGTAGCTAGGTGAGGGGAAAAACAGAAGATGTCAAAAGTTTCTTCTTAACGCCATCCTTAGACCCTTTTGATTTTGACAAATTGAGATTCTCGTCCAAACGAAAACCTTCACTTTCGAGATGAAATCTCTGCTTTCCTTCCATCTCTGCGCGTAGAAAAATTGCAACCGCGTAGAAAAACTGCATCAGTATAATTCAAGCCTAGTATCTACGTGTAGCGATTGATCTGAAGTATTTATGTTTGTAAAATAATGTGAAGAACGTTGCCAAATTCTTAATAGATCTTGAGGAAGACTAGATTCAATAAACGGATATAACACTGCTGCAAATTTATCTGATGTAATGTTTAACGTATCGAGAGCTCTCAATTGGGTTTCGATTTGATCATATATGAAAACAGAAATGTCCAACTTTTGATGTACCATACTATTACACATTATAAATTACATATTAAACATATTATACATATTATACATATTAAACATTATTTTTAACAATTCCCTAACATAGACTTCAACGAAAATCATCTCTACCAAACTTTGCTTGCAGGCAGTCTATAATTTTCGCATAGTTATCCCTTACTGTAGGAAAACTATCAACTGACAAGCCTTACCACCCGAACGGTGGCGCTTGGGGCAAGTATTTAATTTTATCTGTGTTATCTATATCGGGACCTTCATAAATTGTTTTAAATTGTGCCCAAAAAATTAACCAGTCTTTAATACTGGCAACATACCTTTAAAACTCAATTTGAGGAAGCTTAAATTTTCTCTAACAGTCCAGAACGGACGCTTGAGGAATGTACAGACTCAAAGTCATCTTCCACTTTAGTTGTATGTTGTTACTCTGTAGTCGATGATCAGTGAACCTTTTAACATAAAATATCCCACACTGTAAAACTATAACGAGTTTGCGGAAAAATATGCCTTCACTAATTCTTTGAACGAATATTCAAAATTTTTCTCGAGAAAACTCACAACAAAAATCTGTCCTGTCACGGTCACCATAATGTTCCGTTCGAAAATTAGTTTAGCTACCCGCTATTCGGGCACGAACTGGTTCGAACCAGATTTTTGTTTCTTATACAATACAAATTGAAAAACGTATTTTCTAAAAATTGTAAACATCTATTCGAACACTTTTACAATCATTTTTATTTAACAAAAAGACATTGACAAACACTAAAACACTGACCTCTACTTTTTCTTCTTTTTTTAAAAAACGCGAGCAAATATAGAACTTATGAAACGAAATTGCCACTTTTACAAATGAGAACAGTCGATATTAAAGTATCGATAAAATAAATATTATAAAGGACATCTAAATAAGTCTTTTTTTTCATGGATATGACAGTACCGGGTTTTATATGATGCAATGTATATCTACTGACTCCTCAATTTTTATGTTAGAAGTTTCTAACACAATACTTCTTATTGCAATCGTTTTGTCAATTTTATCGGTTGTTATTAAAGATATTTTTTAATCTTAAATAATAAACAAACTGTAGGTACTAAATACCTGAACCCATTTTGCGCATATTGTATAAGTAAAATATTCTGGATTTTCCGTAAAAGCCTAAATTGTTATTTTTATGTTTCTTTATTTCCAAACTTTCTAGTACATTAAAATTTTTACTTTTTCTATATGTAAAATTTCAAAGTTCTTATCGAAAGTATAATTTTTTACTATTTTATCTATGAGATTTTCATAATAACCATTATTAACCGCTCTTTGTTTTATTATATTTAACTCTTTAGTATAACTTTCATTGTTTCTTAGAGATATGTTGATTAGTCTATGAACAATACTATTATATGCTGATATTTTATGTGCAAATAGAGGATTAGAAGTAGTGTGTATTGTAATGTCTGTATGAGATGGCTTATAGGAAATTTGCATTTTGTGTCTATTATTCTTAATAGTTAAGTCGAACAAATAAATTTCTTTATTATTTTCTAATTCAACTGTATAATTTATATTGTTGTGTAGGTTATTTATACAATCTAAAAATGATTTTAATTGTCTGTCAGCAGCAGTAAAACATGCTATATATCATCAACATATCTATCCAATAAATGAAATTTTTACTAAGGGAAATATTCATGAATTTTAGTTTTTAAATAGTCCATAAATATCTCGGGTAAAATTGGAGTTAAACAGTTTCCCATTATTAAACCTTCATTACTTGTGTACATAGTTTTGTTAAATTAAAAATAATTTTGATCCAAGCAGGGCGACAAGACCTCTAAGATCTCCTGTATATAAATTAATTAACATTATTTTTTTGCAAGAAGTTCTTTAGCATCAGTTGGCGGAATACATTTTGAACATCAAAAGTTATCAGTTTGGGGTTACTTGACAGTTAAATTATCGATTTTACTTATAAACTGAAAGCTATTTTTATTCAAAAATGCAACATTTTATTAAAATGTTTATTAACTTATTAGAAACAACAACTGCTGGTGCTAAAATGTAGAATACAACTGTCTTATATTGGACACACTGGCAGAACGTTTAAAAATAGAATTAATGTGCATACATTTAGTTACAGAAAGCATAAGGATAATTCCAATTACTCTAAACATTTAATTCAGCAAAACCATACTTGCTATGAGAACTTCGAAATTTTACATGTAGAACGAAAAAGTAAAAAACTTAATTTCCTACAAAGTATGGAAATAAACATAAAAATAACAACACATTATTAAACGGTCAATTGGACCTAAATGTTCCCCATTGTTAAATCTTTATTAAGCTATAATGGAGAATCAAGGCCCATTTTACCTGTATAATATCCGCAAAACAGGTTCAGGTATTTAATTGTGTTACACTTTTATTTAAGATCTAAGATCTGGTGCAGCCACAGTGTTGGCGAAACAAGTGTCATGTATTTTATTTATTATTTTTTGTAAAATAAATTAAGTGGAAATTTTAAACAAGTGTTTTCGTTTATTTGGTTAGAACGGATTTCCATCACGTAATAGCTAGTTCTGTTCAATATATTTTTTACATTCCGGTTGTTATTTGTTTATTTATGCAGCAAATCCTGGTGGTTCAGAAAATGGGTTCATTTTTTTCATTTAACATTTTCTGTTACCTCTTAAAACAAACCTCGAACATTAAATAATATCTACTAATTTTCATATTATAAATTTAAATATATTTTAAACTAATGACTCTATTTACAAAATTCAAATTGCTTTTTCTTCGCTTTCAGTTCAGTCTATTAACATTTTGCGGTAATTTCAGTCGTTGGCGTATTAACAAGCGAATGAAGATAATAAGCTAGTGACAAAAATGCAATTTGTATTTTTCATTTAGAGCGGATAGTATTCAAATTTATAATATTGAGAATTTAAAAATAAATTTTCATTCATATGTTCTCTATAATTACTTGGCTTAAATGAGAATTTATTAAATTTTTTTAAATAATATAAAATTTTAAATTTAAATACAATGAATATTTCCATTTAATCAGAATCGTGACCCAATTTAGTTCCGCACATAGTCGTTAAGTTAAGTCTTTCAAACATTTGTATCGGGCTCAATTTTCTTCCACCGTATTGGATTCGAATCAATATTTAAACAGTTGCTAACTATGCCATACTTGGTTTTTGGCCATGATTAAAAAAAAAATTGCATAAGTAGTTTTTACGCAGATTTTTATAAGACTACCGTTTTGTTCAGTCAGTCTATCCCTATATCACATTTAATATTTCTGCAGAAAGAAAAATACTTTTTTACGTTGATTTTTAAACATATTATTTGGCCACCATTTTGTTTGGCCATAATTTTACTAGTTTATCTCTATGTCACACTTAATACTTCCAAATTTTTGAAATAATTTTAATAAGTAGTTTTCAAGCTATTTTGAACATTTTATTAGGTCGTTATTTTGTTTTGCTATCTTGGATTCGTAATAATTATGTTACCAGTTAATTCCTACGTAACACTTAATTTTGTGCAAAATTTGGAGTAATTTGGATATAGCCATAATTTGAAGTCAATCGGAGAAGCATTGTTACTTCGGAAACTGACAGACAAACAAAGAGATAGCCAGAACGAAACACCGACCGACTGAATTAAGAAATTGTTTTGGGCATCTAAAGACTTAAATCGTGAAGATATGTAAATCTTGGGAGGGTGATTTTGTTTACGATTACAAACTACGAAGGAAAGTATTAATGAGAGAATCCGGGATGCATTGAAAATAGAATCGTTCATTTGAAAATCGCGTTCGTGCTTGCATGGATCAACATGGCCATGTTGAACACATATTATAGATTACTACCTTGTTTTACTTCATATTTTAATTGATGATATTTAATATTTCTGTTGTATATTTTTTAATTGTTTAATTTTTAGGTAACTTTTAAATACTTAATTTCTAATGTTGCATTGACCTAATTTTGTTTTTTTTTACAATTTTTCAATCTGTACCTATGAAACAGTACCGTAGACTGAGAGAAAACGAGCAGGGTAAAGTGGTGGTCCTATAGAGACTTGAAATTTGGATAAAATATTCCTTGAGTATACGCTAGGGGTGCCCTGAGGAGGGATTTTACGAAATTCCATTCCTAAAGGCCTAAAAGCGGTGGTAAAGTCGCAAAGTTTGTATGAAGATTTTTTTTTTAACTTTCCATGATGACGCTTAAATAACTTTTCAAAAAAAAAATAAAATAAAATAACCCGTGTTTTATTATTCTTAAAAATATATCCTCTAAGAGAGTGAACAAGGGTGGCAAAACGGTATCATGACTGATTGAGTGGTAGACAACGCTCATCCTATACCGGTGGTCCTAGAGATTTGAAATTTGAAATAAACATTTCCTGAATAACCTACTGATGTACTGAGGAGGGATTTGACAGAACAGAGGTGAAAAGGGTTGGTAAAGTTTGTAAATATAGCCTCCAAAACATATAAAATAACACATGTTTCATTATTGTATTGTCGAATTTGTATGAAAAAACATTAATTTTGTCGTATCGATTTGAAATTTTGCAACCGTATATAATATGAATAAAAATAAAATAATTTGATACCATCCAGCTGATCTGATAATGACAAAAGAATGTTTTGTAGTTTTTTAAACTATATCGTATTTCTACATAACCCTTCAATTAAAATCCCCGTATTGGCCAATCATACGTACTATATTCTGCGTGCCGTTCAGTTCTCAGTCAGCCTGTTAATCAGCCTTTTCCAGTATGAATATTTGCAAACATTTTATTTATTATTATTTATTTGCTTAGCTAAAAAACTACTTACACGATTGACTTTCAATTTTGGTCAAAAATTAAGAGACATATGAGAATGACCTGTTAACTTTTTGGTAAAAATCCAAAAAGGTGGTACAAAATGGCTGCCTAGTGAAATGTTAAAAAATATTATTAAAAACTAATTAACCAATTTGAGTTTTTTTTTTAATTTTACACAAAATTAAGTGTTACATAGAAATATACAAAACTAGTAACATTTTGGTACGAATCCAAGAGGGCAAAATAGCGGCAAAATAAAATATTTAAAAAGCCTGAAAAATAGTACTTATTAGATTGATTTCAAATTGTGTGCAAGCATTAATTGTGACATAGAGATAACTGGTAAAATTATGGTACGAATTTAAGATGGGGGAGCAAGATGGCGGAGAAATAAAATTTTTAAAAAGTCAACGGATAAACTGGGACGATTTTAATATGACGGGATAAAACAATAAATCAGCGTAAATACTACTTATTCAATTTATTTTAAATTATGCCAATCAAGTGGCATAGGTAGAAATGGTCTAGTAAAAATATTTGAAAAAACAACATATTGTAAGTGTTAATAAATATCTATGTGCGCAACTAAATTGGGTCACACTTCACTATTCCTAATAAAAGAAAAGATTCATAACAAGGGAAGTTTCGGGTAAAGGAAACTTACCGATTTTTCTTTTTACCCTCCTGCCTAAGTAGGTACTGCAATAATTTGATTACTATATGTTTATATAGTGTGTACTACTGGTAAACTAATATATTCCGTTCTATGTTTATTACCGGTAAATTTCTTATTATTATTATTAATATTAATATTACAAGGAATTTATCGATTTATTGGTTTAAATTTTATACTATTACTTTCATTAAAAACTGCCAATAAATCTTAGCTTTTAGCCAATGATTTTCTTAAAATTTGTCAATGAGAAAGGCATTATCTCAACAAGACCAATATGTACAAAGGAGTAGTGTATACGCACAAGCGAATATATCTAAAATATGTAGGTCTCAAAACCTATAGTTTTATGGGCATAATTTTATGAATAAATGATATTTACAAATGATTAGGTTTTACAATATTGCACACATAAAATTCATTTATTTAGTTAACATTGGCAGGGTAGGACTCGGAATTATTGTTTCGTATGGTTGTAAAATATTCTGGCAAAAGTTACTTTAAAAGAATTAAATTAGTAAGAATTTACTATCCCTACATGCTCGAAAGAAAAATCTTTCGGATATCATCAAATTTCTAGCTTACGAAAGTTATAATTTAAAATTTGTGCATATTATCTATAGAATAAAACTCATCTAAAGGTTTTAACAAAAATTAAAGACTTAAAATATGTATAATAGTGAACAGTAGAAACTGAGTATGAGTACAACCACGATGCGATTGTTTCAGAATATAATAGCAGTTTATTAACTGGACATGATGATTCGCATCTGGTAGATGTAGTTTGCTTCGCAGTAATAAACAGTTTGGTAGACGCGAAATCATGGTAGACAAAATTCAAGGTGCCAATTCATTGTCGCAATAGCCGCAGAGTGTGGCTTGTGGAAGAATCAATTTACACACGAGTCAAAGACTACACATGATATTAGGGGTAGGAGTTATTTAAACAACGAATAACCTTAGAAAACCGGGGTTATCGCACGATAAATAGTGAGGGGGTACGCTGATATAAAACAGTTTGTTTAAAAAGTGTTTTAGAACGAACACAAATACTCCATTTATGTAAAATGACTCTGAGGACACTAATAAAAACCCGTCACATAAGCCTAGAGTTCTTCTGGCAACGTTTGGATTGACGAATGCTGTTATATAGATATTATACATGCAAATATAAAAGCTAATAACATTTTCTGTTTAGTTTTTTAAATATTTCTTTTATTATTAAAACTTCTGAAACTAGTGATATATGTTTTTGGGAGTGACCGGGATACATTTAAGCAAATTGTATTATATGGTCAACAGCGCGATTTTCCCTTTGATTGGTCGAAACCAAACGCTGGTACGTTTTGCCAAATGTTACTAAAACGTGGTACGTTTTGCCATGTGTCCTACTCATAGCTTAATCGGACCAAACGTAGGTACGTATTGTAAAACAGCACTAAAACGTGGTATCTTATGCCTTAAATCGAATGGCAAGAAGCCTTTCACTCGACAATAAAAATATTATTCAGAAACCTCGATAGAGTATAGTACTGATATGCAATGTATCGCTTCTAGGTTTTTTAGGAATAAATATAATTTAAAGGCAAAATTATACTAAATAAACTCAGGTTGGCGGATTGATATGACAACGCCGTCATTATTAGAAAAATTGGCAAAGCTTTAAAGAATTTCTTAAGTAGTTTAAAAGTGCCAGCGATGTTCTCTTCACTTTTTTTGGTTTTTGAAATAATTTGAAATTCTGAAAAGTGAGATTTTCTTTAAATTTTCTCTTTGTAATAACTTTTAAAACCTGTAAAAACATTCTTGAACCAATTTTTCACGTAGACGTTTTCATTATTCTGACCATCATCAATTATTCCAATTTTAAATGGTTTTTTTATTAATCAATTCAATAAAATATCAAACTTTTAAATCAAGTTCTTCTTCAATCTTTATCAAAAAAGTAGTTCAGGTACTTCCCATAATAGCTCTATGAGAGCAAGAGAAACGGGTATATCAATTTTATAGGACAAATCCGAAAGACATGTTGGATTAAAATTTTTTCAAAATATCTCAAAATTCAAAGAAGTTAAAAATATGCCGCTGGCACCTTTAAATTACTTACAAAATTACTTAGAACTTTTCATAGTTTCTAAGATTCCAATACATGCATTACCAAACAGGCCCACACTGAATGGTATTTACAACCAATTTAAAATATATCTATATTTTTATAAAACAAACCTTTTTTTTAAATTTTATGATGGCCCTGAAATGACGATAGAATATTAAATAGGATTATTCTATGAGCAGAATGAAAGATTATAGTCTTCAAACGCTTCCTTTCCAGGATACAATGTGTTTAAATTCGCAAAATTTATATAATATCGAAAACATAATCTAATTTGGTAAACTTTAATAAATGATAATAATGCCTCACTTCAGATTTCTATAGGTCTGTAGACCATTTACGTGGACACAGTATATGTATAATATAAGTCGAATTGGATTTTAAATTTTATTAATTATAATTATTATTTTTACATTAAAATTTTAATACCTTTGATCTTGCAAACGACCCTTTATAGACTTATTTTATGTATTTATGATAGCATAATAGCTTTATATGTAACAGCCATCCATTCCATTATATTTATAATATGTTTGTCTAATCTGCATTACAGTTTTCAAAACATCCTTATAACATTTGCAATTTCTCTATAGAATTTTCATTAGGGTGCGTGAAAGGCTTATCGTTATATGGCCTAAAGCATAATTCACCACGTTTTAGTAAAGTTTGGCAAAATGTACCTGCGTTTGGTTCGACCAAGCTATGCGGAAGGGAACATGGCAAAACATGCCGCATTTTAGTCACGTTTGACCAAACTTACCAGCGTTTGTTGACTATATAATGGTACATTTTGCTTAAATGCGACCGGAATCCTTTAGAAATGTAAAATGGTGTTCCGATTCTTCTAAACGACAACGTTCTTCCCGAAGAAGGAAAAAGGATCGATTCACGATTGATTAATTTGTGATGGAGAAAGCTACCATATTTTGGGCATTCTATTTTATTCCTGAATTTTAAAGTTATAAAATATACTTATATAAATATTATTGTATGTTTTTGACACTTAAATCATTTACGCAACACACTTAATATCTCCTTGAATCATAAGGCCAAATTATATTTTGATAGTTAAAATAGTGCCACCTCTCGGAATTCGTTAATACTTTAAAAATGGCAATTAAAAAACTGAAGTAAAACAATAGAATAAATAACTCTTGCTCTTTCAAAAATGACTGGCTTTGAATAAAACACGTCATAGTTCCTTTAAAAAATGATCAACGGGAATTTAATACAAAAATTTTATAAGAACTTTAATTAATTCTTAATTCTGTAATGAAAGTACTTTACTTGTATGTTTTTTATACATATCTTTAAAAATGAATTCAGCATTGAAGATATATAAAAGTTAATAAATACGTTTCTGATTTCACGAGACAACAAAAAAGTCAGTTCCTGTACAATTTCAAACATTCATCCGGATTTAAAGTGTATCTGAGATGGTCTTTTAAATTACTTCGTCATCGCGGCTTATCGCGAGTGTTATTCACGATTCACTACATTCTAAGTTTTCATTATAAACCTATTTTTCAGAAAGCTCCGATTATTTTACGTCACAAAAGTTCCTAGTTAGGTGGACGTATAATGTCCATCAGTCCATTTATTACTGAGATCTTTTTATTCTTTTTGTGACTTTGATATCTGACAATGCCCAACGTAAGTCAAATATGTTATGTTATAGGAAAGAACAAAATCATTAATTTCCATAATTTATAGGAAAATGGTTATGTTAATAAAGGATTTCAATCCAATAAAGGTGAAACTGAAGAAGAACAACATACATCACAGGTATGTCTTACAAAAAAGTTATTCATTTAAAAACTATAGTCAAGAATTTGCTTGGAATTAGATTATCACTATTAGGCGGAGCGACGACGACAGAAAAAAGTGGTCGTAAGATACACAGACGAATAATACGTATGAAAAGTTGCTTTTCAGGTAATTTTTGCGAGTCCGAATATTTGATATTTACCTGAGGTAGAACGACACTAACATAGGTCATAAGGTATACAAAAAAATAGTATATATTAGGATGTTCCTTCATTAATAAAAAAAGTTTTATAGGACAAAAGTTGTACTGCTTTTGTACTGAACAAAAAAATAATAAAAATAAAGACAATTTGTAGATAAAAATGGGAAAGATACATGATTTTTTTCAAATGATAGCTTTTGTTAAAACGATAATATAAACCAACTGCCCTACGGTTTTGACAACTAATAACTTTAAAAAATCTATATATATTTAAATGTATGTATATATATATATATATATATATATATATATATATATATATATATATATATATATATATGACATATATATATATATATATATATATATATATATATCTATATATATATATATTTAAATGTATGTATATATATATATAATATATATATATATATATATATATATATATATATATATATATATATATATATATATATATATATATATATATATATATATATATATATATATATAAAAAATAAAGACAATTTGTAGATAAAAATGGGAAAGATACATGATTTTTTTCAAATGATAGCTTTTGTTAAAACGATAATATAAACCAACTGCCCTACGGTTTTGACAACTAATAACTTTAAAAAATCTATATATATTTAAATGTATGTATATATATATATATATTTCTATATGTATATATATATATATATATATATATATATATATATATATATATATATATATATATATATATATATATATATATATATATATATATATATATATATATATATATATATATATATATATATATATATATATATATATATATATATATATGAGTGTGTTGCTAAATGACTAGGTACTGAACTAAATTGGATCATATTTGTCAATTCGTAATAAAGGAAAAGCTTCATAACGAGAGAAGTTCCGGTCAAAAGATGTTTACCCAATTTTAAATTTAAACTAGAAAAAGCTACGCTGAAGGAGGTAATTCCCTCCTAATTTGCAGGAAAATGGAGATGTTAATAAAAGCGTTCAATCAAATAAAGATGAAATTGCCATAGAACAAAATATATCACAGCTATGACTTAGAAGAAAGTTGTTAATACAAAAGAGTTGTTTAGTATTTATTAATTATGAAGCAGCACGTCTTTGTAGTATTACCGTTTTACTTATTTTATTGGGAGCGCCAATTTAATTTTATTCATAACTAACTACAAAAATACAAATATGTCTAACGGTATATTATAAGAGCTATTTATTACCTTAGGCAAAAAAAAATATAGTAGGTTTACTAGGTATTAGGGTTTTAATGACAGGAAAGTTTTTACTCCTTTTGTTAACTACAAATATTTGAAAATGCCCAGCCTAATAACTTAAATATTTATACACGTGAAATAACATAATTAATATCACGATATTTTATAGGAAAATGGACATATTGACAAAGATATTCAATTCGACAAAGATGAAATTAAACAAGAACAAAATGGATCACAGGTAGGTCTAAAGAGTTCGTAAAAAAAACAATCTGAAAATTAGAAAGTAACGAAACCTTCTTACTCTAAAAACGAAACTGTAAGTGGTCTACTATATAGCGACTATATTAAGTGAACTTGCAAATGAGTCATTGATAGGAAAAGATATCTAATTTATAATGTGAATAAGCCGTAATAACACTATGAACAAGCCTCATATCTCGTTTTGGCAACATACAAAATAACGCCGGCATTTACCCAAAAAGAGCGCCACCTAAACAGGGCGAGGAAGGGGGGGGGCAGAGTGCCCTTTAGCCCCCCGGAGTAGCTACTCCACTGAAAGTTCTTCTGTATAAGTTCTCTCTTAAGAGATAACCAGTTCAGTGCGATTGTCTCGCGAAATTCCTTCCCAGATTGTAACGGAGATTCCACCAAATGGAACCATACAGTCTTGTTCAAACCTTTCTTCCATTGTTCTCCATACTTTATATATTACCGTATAAACAAACCCAGGTTTTGTCTGTGAAAAAGCAATTCGAGTAATTCCAATTTAAATGTTCCCTGGCAAAATTTAAACGATTTGCTCTGTGTTCCGTTGTTAAATCTAGGCATTGTTTGGACGCCTAGTATAAAGTACATTTTTTTGAAACCTACGTTTTACCGTCTGAGTTTAAAGCTGGATTCTACTAGTTTGAAAGAAAAAAATATTATTGAAGTATCTTTCTATGTCGCCTTACTGCATTTCTGGTAAACCTATATTCCCTGGCATTGGTTTTTTTGCTCGGCATTCTCCACGAATAGGATACAGCGAGGCTAACGTAATTTCTCTATTCGTTTCGCAATTTTATAGACGATTGTAATTCAAATTTCGCTGGTTATTAAGCAGAGAAGCAACAACTAAAAAGATATTTTGTTTTATCTAACAATAATAAAGATTTCTATCAGATTAAAAACTCTATTTTTAACTATAAAAATGTACCTACGTGTATTTAAAATAACATAAAATAAACGGTACATAGCTTTGGACTAATATACCTATACTTGTCGAGTATTTCTAAATAATAAAAAATCTAGAGAGAGTGTAAACCAAAGCATCATTTTATAAAGTTATACATTACACCAATAATTACATACTTTTACTTCCTCTATTACAAAATTTCAATTTGAACTTCGCTTAGAAAAAAATAAATAATCGTAAAACTTAACTGTTGCAACTTTATTTTTTAATATAATATTCCAGATTATAATCAATGCTTCTATTTGGATTATATTTACATTACAAAATACACAAATGTCTGGAGGTGTCATCTGATCCAATGATTGTGAACAAATTGCACATTTAATATCTAAATCTAAATACTTAACTTTTCGTTTATAGTGAGTACAGTACAATAAAAATATTTGAAAAGATAGTATATACAGTGTGACCCGTTTATCTCAGGAATTAACTACCAGGTTAGTTTCAAATATTGGTGTATGTATTTAAAAAATGATTATTTTGACATCGCTCATTGGTGTGGGGGCTTAGAGGGGGGTAATGGTACGATTTTTAAGAAAAAGATATTTTTTAACGAAATTTTGATTCTCGATTCCTACTCAGCATCATCCAGCACCTCTTTATACCAAATTTCAACAAAGGAAGTCATTAGCGTTGGGAAATACGAGCTTTCAAAATGTGCATTTTTTTTCGTTTCAAACGCAGAAATCTCTTAAACGATTATCTTGATCAAGAAACACTATTTACATTTTTTTATAATTTTAGTAGAAAAATTGCTGTAACACATTTTTTTTATTATTATAATTTTAATGAAAATAATTAAGGAACACAATGCAGAGCTGAAGAACTCGAACAAATTTTGAGTACGCCTTAGAACTATTTTGTTTTCTAAATTCGATAAAGATAGTCAAAATAATACAAAAATGTAAAATGGTGTTTTGGATAATGGCACTGGTTTAAGATATTTCTGCCTTCGAAATGAAAAAAATGCATTTTTTGAAAGCTCGTATTTCCCATAGCTAATGACTTATTTTGTTAAAATTCGGTATATGGGGGTTCTTGATGATGGTGAGTAAGAATTGAGAATTTAAAATTCGCTAACATTTTTTTGGTAAAAATCGTACCATTTCCCCCCTCTAGGCTCTCACTCCAATGAGCGATGTCAAAGTTGAATATGTCAAAATAGTCATTTCTTCTGCTTTTAAATACTAAATTTAGATAAGGGAATACTAGGGTACTAATACACATTCCAAAGTACTAAATCTAGTCTCGAAAGTACCCTTGAAATAACCCTATACAGAATACCAAGCACGAAAAAATGTTTGCTGCTTCGGGCATTTTCGTTTACTGCCTGTGTCAGGATTAACGAGGTGCTTTCGGATTATGCATGGAGGAAATCTTCGTCCGGATTAAAGTGTATCCGGATTAAAAAGGCTGTACTGTATTTATGTGTTCGCCAGCACCATTTTCAAGAAACAATTGATATATGTAATAACAAAAATAACATAACGTATATTCTGACGTCTAATACGGTACGAGCTATTATGTCACTAATTACAACATGTTAATGAAAAATTGGTTCTAGTGTCTTTTTTGCTGTTGCATTTTCATCAGTTTTATCAATTTGTAGATCTGATTCACCCGATCCAGAATTATAGGAAATAATACTATTTACATTTTGAAACTGCAAAGTTCTCCTTTCGCATCTTTACGGTTAAACTTTTATATATGTTTGCCATTTCTAATACTTCATCCAATATAAATTCTTCTACTTTAATCAGGTTTTTAAAATTAAAAGATTTTCTAAATAAATTTTCACTTTACTCAGACTCAAGTTTTTAAATTTCATAAGGTGACGGTAATCCAAAGAAAGAACTTTAGAATTAAATAACAAAATGATAAATCAAAAATCTTTTCTACACAATGGGTAAGTTAAAAGCTGTCTACTAAAAGACTAAACAATTAGGCCTGCAACTTTCTTAATTTTTTAAATAAATATAGCAAACAGGACATTCATTGAATATTTTCTACCTTTTTATTTCTTTTTACTTTTATTTGCTTCAAAACTTGTCGAGAGACCCTTTTTTTTTAGGAAATTGATTGAAGTTCTAGAACTGCTTGTTCCTTCGCATTTACAACTTTAAATTAAAGCAGCAAAATTTTATTTACACCACACACTTTGAGAAAAATATACGTGCAGTTAAGCATGCTTCAGATAGTGTAAGCTGGGTATATGTATATTAATATATTAAATGCTTTACCTATTACACATCCACAACTGTCTTTACGATATCATTGCAATCATAAAAAGTTGTTTTGAAACAGTGTAAATAGACTTTAATAGTTTGATTTGGCTACCAGTTTCATAGAAAAATCGTTCGACTCCATACATTTGCCATTTATCTACTTTCTCCAATGCAAGAGAACCCTTTTAAAATTATCTTTGGAGGGAAGCCAAAATACCTTCTTTTTAAAGTCGTTGATTTTATAAATAATAGCTAATCTGTATTTCCTGTTGTATCTAATTAAATAAGGTAACACTTTATCGCAATAACTTTATAACGACCGTGACTAAATCTATATATAAGCACTGCGAGATTTTTTATCCAAATATTGCAAAATGGCGTCAGTCTCGATTCTTTTCTGTTCACTCACAGCCCGTCGCACTTGACAGGTAGACGTCATTCTTTTATTCGAAAGTGCTCACCTGATTTCGGTGGTCTGTATATGATATTATTCGACTGTCTTTTCCGCTTCACAGTAAATCATAAATAGTGTAAAATTGTTTATGAAGAAAATAAAACCGACTTCAAAAGAATGCACTAAAAAGTAAAAAATAATATCTTATTTCATCTGGAAAATTTTGCTCTGTAAAGTTAACACAAAACTTATTCTTAATTATTATCTATCAACAAAAATATATTTATGTACTGAGTGTTTTGATGTCTAATGCCACGAGTATAGTTTCTTATAGTCTATTAGTTTAGTACTGACTTCCCAGAGTAAAATTTTCCAGATGAAAAAAAATATTTTGTCACTTTTTAGTGCATTTTTTGAACTCGGTTTTATTTTTTTTTTTAATTTTTTATTTCATCAATGCGGGTTTCATTACAAAAGTCAAGTTTAACAAATAGCTACTGCTGGGTCCACAACATATTATGAAACATCATTGTATAATAACATGTCTTATTATGCAATATAAGTAGTAACATATATACTTTTTCTTCCTGACAGAATGGTGAGCGCATTAGCGAATTCATATATTGTTCAATATAACCTCATGTAAACCGTTAAAATGGGGCTATTCCGCCATTTTAAACATTTTTTTTTAATATGCTTGCTTTGGGGCCACTCCGATAACATAAATGTTTCCTGAAAATTTCATCCAAATTGGTCAAACTCTCGCGGAGTAATCGATGTGTTTTTTTTTTCGTTGATATTGTAGGGTATAGGCTGAACGGTAAGAGATACAAAAAACTAAGGCGGCAGGTGTCCCATCTTCTTTTTTAGTGTTTAGATCAGTGGTCAGACCTACGCTAACTAGATTGGTTTAGAAAATACAGGGTGATTCTCAAAATCTCCCGTTTCTTATTATCTTTTATTACTCGGTTATTTACGGAGATTAAAAAAAAAACTTTAAACACACAAATTTTATGACTTTTTACATATAATTCAGCAACGTATTTAAAATAAATATAGATGTATTAATTTTTGGGATATAATCAAAAGTAGCATTTTCTTAAATGGGACACTCTATTTCTAAGTATATAGAAAAATTACATTTTTTCTTGCGGTTGCAACAATATATAATACTTAATATTTTGCTTTGTCCTAAATAGCTAAAATACCAAAAAACATTTATTTATTTTTAAATGGTCATGGATTGAATTCTTTAGGCGTTTGTTCTTGTTTGTTTACATGTAAATAAAATTAAATAAAAATTAAGTATACATTGTCAAATTCCGTTTTCGATTATATTTTTTTAAAAAAGGTGTACAAAATGGATATTTTTCAAAACTACGAAAAGTTAAACATGTTTGAGTGCTTTATTCAGAGTTATAAAAATAAAGCGCAGCTTTAGACCTGTATTTTAAGAGTTACCCGGAACGACGACAGCCAGACAAACAAATATTTCAAAGATTATATGACAATTTAAGTGCGTATGGATCATTCGCAAAACCAAAAGGTAAGAGTTACAATAAGGAAAATAGAGAAAGAGATGAAATAAATATATTAGCTTGTGTTTCTGTTGATCTGACAGTATCTAGCCGTAATATTGACAAAGTCATTGGCATAAGTAAATCTAAAGTTCTAAAAACGTTAAAAAAACATAAGCGTAAAGTGTATAAAATAAGGAAAGTTCATAACTTACATGCTGGAGGTTAATTTTGTCATTGGTATTTGCAACAGATTAATTATTAATATCTAACCAAGGAAGTTTTAATCGATATAACAATAGATATTGATTAAACATAAATCCACATCAGACCGCCGCCGGTAGGGTACAACAAGGACGCTTTGGGTTCCATGTGTGGGTGGCACTATATCAAAATACAGTTATTAACGGAAACATCGAAACTGACCGAAGCTCTCAGCCACCATTAGGTAGTGTTGTTCTTCCCTACATACATGGCACTACAGACAAAATAGGACGATTACTTCGGCTGTCCAACATACATACAATCTTCAATACACATAAGAAGATTGGACAATGCTTGCGATCCCCGAAAAATGTACCGTCTCAAACAAAAGGAGTATATAAAATTCCTTGCTCCTGTGGAGAAGTGTATGTGGGAGAAACAGGACGTTCAATATCAACTAGACTTAATGAACATGAACGATGTATTAAAAAGAAACAAATTGTTCAATGTGCTGTAACTGAACACCAGCATAACACTGGCCATTTCATAAATGAAAAGGAAACCAAAGTTCTAGCATCGGTTCCAGGTTTTTACAACCGAAAAGTTAGAGAATCTATTGAAATATTTAAACATACAAAAAATTTCAATAGAGATACGGGTTACGGTCTACATCACACGTGGAAACCGATCTTCACACAGGGTCACGGTTCGGCGAGCACAAGTCGGGTATAAAAGCCCGCCCGTGGAGTAAAGATCCCTGAAGATGCCTCGCGCAATCGAAGGCGAAACGTCGGATAGCAATTCCAATTTGACACGGTCTAATCCCAAGAACCATGATTTCTTAATTGACCAAAGCCGTGAAAGCTTCCGTTCTATTGTTAGAATTTTTTTTTATATTAATTAACATTAATAACAATTGGGGAAAATGACCGACAAGCTTTACAAATGTATAGATATTTTTGTATCTATTTAGCTGTTACGTTCTTTGTTTCTATGCAGTTTTGACCATAATTTCTTTGTAGCATGCTGCGTGTTGCATCTAGTGGTTTTTGGAGGTATGCTCTGATCAATTTATTGCTACTCCGAATCAAGAGAGTTTCTATGAAATTCTAAAAAAGATGCAAGTTTATATAATAAAGTTAATAGTACATTGCATAACAAGTTTTGAAACCAGCTTGCTTCATTTGAATGTGACAGTTTGGTCATATGAATGCGAATAGTGGTTTTCAAATGGGTTTTACAGAGAATTTTTTTACGACTGCATTTGACGCGTACATTTAATTTCACTTTATACCCTCCATTCGTTACATGCCAATTAACTTTTAATGATATAATAGTACATTGTGCAACAAGTGCCGAAACACGCACATTTCATGAGTGTCGTGTCACGACCCCAAGGCGAATGCAGCAAACACACGAGTATGAAATGTGCTTTTCGCACTTCTTCACCACTATTTTTCTACGACTGCATTGGAAAGTTTTTCAAACTAAACTAATATTTTTTTCTGCTAACTGGCAATACCGCATATCCGGAAAAAAGTACAAGATTATAAATATTATTTTGCACAATCTATCGTGGCGTTATACTTAAGCCAATAGCTGATCTTAAATTAACGCACATGTGACTAGTTCCGCTGTTGGCTACAGTGTGACGCCACACTAGTCTGGGAGTAAGATTACTCCGTACACTGTGACGTCACATCGTGAGGAATGAAGAATTTTCAATTCAAGGATTAATGCATATATAATTTATATTTCCGAAGGAATATCCAAAATTTAAATTATTTAATGATGTATTTCTAAATTAAAAACTTGTACATGAAGATATATTTACAATTTTTGACATATTTGCACTTATACATTTTAAACTGGAAAATATACCCTCTTGTTTCTTAACTTAAAATGCGTTTCTCAAAAATTATCCATAATTTTAATTGCAAATGTTATTTTACCACTGAAACTTTTCTTATAGATAAGTGTGCAAGCTAACCGAGATTTGGAATCTACCAAAGATGAACATGAACAAGAACAAAGCAAATCAGAGGTATGTTGTATAAAAATATAAATATAAAAAATTCAAAGCAAAGAAATAAATTCATAAGTAGACATGGATATTGATAATTTGTTTCGTTTATAATAACGCTTTTATGAACGTTAAATGGAGTTCATTAAATTGCTATTATGGAAGGCATTTTTTATTTTCATAATATTGGAACTCTGCTTAATACTTTCATTGCTATCTACTGTGACAGGTCTGTCGAATCTTAAATAAGAGAACGATTTTCAACAACGTTTTTCTTCAACTAATGTACCTTATATTTTCAACCTAAATACTTAAAAAAACTTGCTGTTTTTAAAGTATAATTATTTATATTATAATAATTATTAACGTAAAAATATACAAAGTAGTCGTTCCGTAAGGGGTATAGCGTATTTATCCATAAAAAATTTCAGTTCTTCGTGACTCGTTTCTTAGAGGGTGCACCAAAACAGTTTCGTTTTTAAAAATGTAAAGAAATCTATAGAAAATTTTTTTTTGTGAAACATAAAGAGGTAAAATTAATTACCCACAATTGAACTCTAACTTTAGTAATTCCTCAAAATACAAAGTCTTTTAAAAAGTATACATCATATTATGGTGGGTGATATACACAGTTTGTTCAATTTTAGTTAGCATATCGAAAACTTTTTTTTAATTAATTTCATAAAAACAAAAGTTCTTTTTAAAAATATGTGAGTCGATTTACAAAGACAAAAATAGAAGTAGCAAAAAGAAAATTAAATTAATTTTTTTTGAGGCAGCTCTATATTAACGATCCTGCAAATACAAGTCAACAAGCCATTTAATGTTTTTTTGCTAACAGGTTTTTTTTAATGAATTTGTAAAAAACTCATCATTTTGAATCTTCGACTTATTAATCATTAAATTACCTACAAACTACACCTAGTACAAAAATAAGTATAAATGGCACTTTAACTTATATTTGTAGGCTCTTAATGTCGGCTATCTCAAACATTTTATATTTTATTTACTTGCCTTTACGTATTTTTTACTCACCTTGTGTAGTATATAAGAAAAGGTTTATAGTCAAACTTATTTTTTTATTAATATAAAAGCATTTTATGTAGAATAACTTTTTGCTCTAAAAAATGAACCGTTCTGAAGAAAAATTACAAACATGTTTGTGGTATAGTATGTTGTCAGTAGTGTGAGTCAGTGGCGGCTCACGGGTTAAAAAGTAAGTGAAGTGCAAATGAAGCAAGAAAATATCGCAATAATTTTTTTTCCAGAATTTTTTTATATGTGGAGGGGGTAGAATATTTTTTTACGACTTACCTAAATTTTGTTTACTAAATCAATTCTCCTATCCTTCATAGCAGCAAATGAATTTATAACATCCTCATAAAATGGATGAGTTGCCCCAATCTCCTCCAGAAATTCCTTTTGAATTGAAATATTGCCAAGAGAAGTAAGTCTTTCTTGAGATATTGTATTTCTTAAATAAGTTTTTACACATTTGAAGTAAGAAAAACTTCTTTCCACTGAAGCACTTGTCGAAGGTATTGTCAAAATAAGGGAAAACAGTTTATATGCTTCGGTAAAAATATCTTTATTTTCATTAATTTTTTTCACTTGTTCTTGCAGCGATATATTCCAATTACTCTCATTAAATTCGTTGACTTTTTGAAAATATTTCCCCATAACTGTAACAAATTTTCAAACGGGCCAGTCGGAAAATTTAAACTATATTCGGAAAATTTAGCAGAACCTGCCAAACATGAAAATGTAAGTTTTTCACAGTCTTGAAATCTTAGTGTCATTTCCATTAAAATATGGTCCAATATTTCATAAAAAAGGGTTCTATACTTAGCCCTAATTTTTTCAGGTGAAAGTTTAGCAAGCTTACTTTTGTAATAATTTATTTCTGTAATAGAATTTGCTTTATCAAACATGGTATTAAAAAAATGTTCATTTCTTTTTTTACAGAGCGCCTCACGACAGCGTTTTATATTGGATATGCAAAAATGAATGTCAAGCGATTTTTTTTGAAGAACGTCAAATAGTATGTCCGTGATTGAGAAAATGTTATTAAACACTAATGCCAGAAACGTGAATTCAAAATCGTTCATCTCACCTAAAAATCCCTTCGCAAGGCGGATTGATTTTTTATCAGATTTGTCGCAGTTAATAAATTCGAAGAGGTCTTTTAATTTATTCCAATCTTGAACAATCACATTTACTAGCTTCGAATTTCAAGTTGTAACAACACCATAAATAAATATAACACAAAACAGTCAAGCAAACTGCAAAGGAACTCACCGGTTGCAGCGAAATCCGCGAAAATAAAAGTAAACAACCACCGCAAACTGAACGACACGTGGGTGTAGTGTATTGCGGCTGCAGTTCACCGAGAGCATTGTATGGCGCTGGTTAACATTATTCTTCCTTGCGCTCGACGTCATCGCGTACGTGTTGTCATGGCAACATAGTAGGAAAATCGTAAAACTAAGTCGAAGCGGTTTGCGCCACTGTTCTAGTTGTTATAATAAAGTTCGAGTGAAGGTTTTAAGAAGACATGTCGCCAACGGTCAAGTAAAATAATCATTCGAGAAGTACAGTTTATTTTTTACCAATTAGGTGAATAAATGAATGTAAAAACTAAAATTTTAAGAGATATATAAAAATATAGTTAGATGTTTGCTTGTTTATTTTTCCTGGTGAAGTAGCACTTCACCTACTTCACCTGAATAGCCGCCACTGGTGTGAGTTAGGTCTAGTTGTCTAGCAATACAATAAGTGGCAACTCTAATTGTTGAGCTACGCGGAAATCTCTTGATAGATCCCAACTATACTGAATTTAATATAAATTAGGGATGCATTTAGATTTTTTTTATTTTGCACCTGTTGGCTCGTCCATTCTTAGTATAAACCATCTTTGATAAAGGTCACTGTGTGGAACTCCGTGATTTTTTCTAAGCATATTGATGGAATAGGAGGATTAAAAGCAAGCTTTTTAACAGTTTAAAATTCATAGAAACCTTCGTTATAAAGACGAAACGTGCTGGAATCATTGAAAGAACACAAGAGGTAGACTCCCTTTACGTGTTAATCAAATGGGCCAACGAAACTCTATTTAAAAATTCCTAAAACTGAAGTGACTAAAAGTTAAGAATATCACTAATTTTAAAAAAAATCATCTGAACCTCATTAATTATAGTATTTAATCTATTCAAGTCTATCTAAAATTCTAATGAAACAAAACAGAACCCTTGATATATCTTGAATCCGGTCCACTAAAAGTTTGATTTAGGCCTAAGACGTTAAAAAATAACACCCGCGCTGCAAGGCGTTTTTTGGCAGCTGCAATTACATTTTTTGTTTGTCGTTCCTGTTTTAGAGCTAACTCCATTTATAGATTTTATTTAGTTATGTTTTAGTGAATTTGCTAGAATTAGAAGAGAACTCTACAATTTCGTTAGAGTTTGAGAAAAAGTAATTTATAAATTTAATATTTTTATAAATAAATTTTACATTACATTTCTATAATTAATTAGAATATAACCAATATTATAGAAAATTCTCTTGATTTTAATAGCGATATATATATCTTTATTAACAAAAGTTCAGTGTCATGTAGGTCTTTAAAAAAAATTCAACTCGATTGGAATATATTTCAGGAAAGCTTGGATCTGGTGTATCTCAAAAAGTTTCTTAAAAAACGAAATAATAGAGTTAAATGGGAAGATGTTTATTTGTCATTTATTAATCGAATCGTCCTGGCGTAATAATAAATTTGACACATATTGAGTAATTGCAGTTTATGAAGACGCGTTCAGTTATTTTTTCTAGAATAATATATATATATATATATATATATATATATATATATATATATATATATATATATTTACGCCTGTGCTACGAAGTGAGGACGTTCCACTTATCTATCAGTCTGAGGACCAGTAGAAATAACCAAGATATTGCATTTTTATCTATAAAAATCGTTTTTAGTATTTTTTTGTAATACTAAATCCACAAGTATACTCAAAAATTATTTTAAATTAGAAAAAAACTTTTGAATAGTATATTTAAACAAAGTGAGGATTTTCAGGACAGCATATAAGGTGGGTATCAATATAGAACTTTATTAAATAAAACGTAATCTGGGTACCATATTCGTGATATGTAAATATCAGATTTTAAAAATGACACATTAAACAAAATTTAAAATATCAAGTTAAAATATTTTATTCTATTTATTTTAAATTTTGTAGAAAATTAAATGTGATATAGGGATGAACTGATATGAATTCAACATGACGGTCTAAAAAAATCAAAGTATAATCTACTTAGATTATTTAAATATCCTAAAAATGTACGAATTTAATAAGGTGCCACAAAATGGCGCTTAACAGAAGTGTTTGAAAAGGCAATATAAGTCTATGTGTTATCGAGTTACAGCCTGTCGCTATGAATAAAATAAAACTCGTTCTAGATATTCATGACTCATTTACATTCAAATTTCAAGTTTAAGAACTAGCTAGAATGTATTTAGAAATGTTTACAATTATTTCGACTAGACAGGCTTGCCACTATCATCAAGAGACATCTTTTCCTTAAGAATGCCCGATCTTATAAGTGTAAGCAGGGTAAATTTCTATCTATCTGCCTACCCAGTTTAGACATCTTAACAACCATTCAATAATTCTAGCTTATAATACAATTTACATTATCTCTGCATGGAATAACATTTCTCTCAAGCAGATTTGTTGCCACTATTTTATTATCGACAGTGTAGTTACTTTTTTATGTTGCAATAACACCAAAACATTTTTTCTAGGGGATAGTGCATTTATACATCTTCTTGCTGAGTACAGTGATTAGTACAATACAGCTTTCTTCAGAATCTTTTTGTAAACATTTTTGTAATTTGTGACAGACGTATATGCTCTAGTTAGAATTACAGCCAATCATTACTTCTTTTGGTAAATTGGATAACTCTTCTATTCAAATATTTTTTCTCAAAAAAACTCTTTTAAAGAAAACATGATAGAGGGACCTAACGCTGTATAACTAGTTTGCTGAACAGTTGCTTCTTTTGACTTGTCTTATAAATACGAGTATTAACTTGCCTGAGATACTGAATAGTTCAATAAATCATAAATATCTATCATAGATATATAATATTCCTCAAACAAGTACATGTTAGAGTGTGGACCTGCTATAGTTAGTCACTTATATTCCTCGAAGTGCTCAAAGTCAACAGTAATATCACTATTTACTGAAATGTTATTAAACTGAATTAATTTTACTTTTATTCGCCTGTATTTTAATGATCTTTTTTAAAACTTGCATAAACAAGAAAATTATAACGTCCTTTGGCCTAAAAAGCCGGTATCATGGATTTCACACCTTTGGGAGTCATCTTTTCGCCAATAAGATAATTGGTATCGCACAGCTTACGCAAAAACAATGAAAGCCTGAGTACGTCGAGCTTAGTTATCATTTTATCAGTATAATGTTTTTAAACATTACTAAAGAGGTATAAACAACAAACTTCGCATATGTTACCATAGATGGCACCTCTTACTCTATGGGTTAATATCTCACTGCCTAATATTTTCATCGTTTTTATTCAACATACCGTTGAGTATTTTCCATCATCTCTACCACACGGCTGCATTGGCCTGATGAGCCCATATAGGGCAAAACGCTGTCAATTATACCGGTAGAGATGAGGGATGAGGTCAGTATAATGGTCCATGATTTTTGGACCCTATATTTGAATAAGCTTACCACAGGCAGAATATTTTGTCCGAAGGCCGAAGGTTAGGTTAAGTTAGGAATTCCGCGGTCGTTAGTCAGTCTATTTTAGAATAAGTTTTTTTTAGGTGGATCTGTCCCGTTAGCGTTAGGTTAGCCCAGGATCATCGATAAAACTATCATTGATGCCATAAATCACCATTAAAGCCATAAAAAACACACCTCAAATAATCGATTAGATTTGAAATACGCGCGTCCTCTAAAGTAATGTCATTGTTACAGTCTCAGGCGGATTTAAGGTCTTGTATTCCAAATACTCTCCATACCTAACATAATCTAGGATATTTCAATAGGAAGAATCACGGTACCATTTTAAATACTGTGATGACTGTATGGATTTGACTATATTATTTGCTAAAAATATATTTTTTAACAGATTCCTGTAATTTTGGCATCCATTAGAAATATTTTACATCTTTTTACAACTGCTGAATAAATACCATGGGTAATTTCCAGCAATACGATATCGTTGACATTTAAAGATAAAACATTTCAGTATACTTTCATCATAAAACCATGGTGGAAAAATTTCTCGCTGTTGTTTAAAGGAATTGCGGAATATTATTTTATTAGCAAAAGATAACGTCAAGGAAATGAAAAACACATACGATAGTCGGTAAAAGCACAAAGCAAATATTTTTCAAGTAATAAAAAGCAAAGACCAACAATCAATCTAAAATTGGGATGGCTAACAACCAACCTTAAACCAAATTAGTTTTAATGTTCGTAATTTATCAAATCAAGAGTTACAGGCAATTTAATAAACAATGTCGAATTTTGAATATAAAGTCGTACGAAGTTACTATCGCACATTTTTTGTGCCAGGTTTGATAGAAAATCATATGAAGAGTACAGGAGAAAAACACCGTCTTCGCATTTTTTGACATTCGGTACATTTAACGGTGTAGAATCCAAATCTACCAACTTTCAAAGTTAAAAATATTTTTTGGAAAAAGTCAATATTAACAGATGAGATAATTAACGTAATCTTTTTATTGTTATTTTGCACAATTTTTTCGAGCAAAACTGTCTGTAAACTTATTTGTTAGTTTGGCTGAACAAGAAAAATCTCCTATGCTGAAGACTTTATTGGTCGCACTGTATACTGAAAAGGGTGGGATGCCCAGGGCACTAGGAGTGCTCTCCCCAATTGAAAGTTTATTCCATTTTTCAGAAAATATGATGACTAACAAGAACTGTGAAAAATATAAAACTTAGCTATGAATACAAAAAAAAATCCTAATATATCTTGCAGGTCACCTTACGGGTGATCTGTCTGGGCAAAAATTCATTACCGTTATATGCGCTTATATAAGTTTTTATCTAATATATTTTTTTACGGTTTTCATTTGTGCGTAAGTAAATGTAATCTGAAATGAAGGTTGTCCTGACTGATTGCGTATATTATTTTAACTTCATTAGGTTTTTTATTTTGAGTTTTAAGAAACCATTTTTTTACGGAACGTTGAATAGTTAAATTTATAGCTTAGAATTTTTTATATTTGTCTGGTGTATATCTGGGTCCGAATGGAGACTGCCTCCATTCGAACACGAAACAGAAAGGTTTTTAAATGCCAAATGCCATTTTTTCAGTGCAACAGTAGTGTAGAGATCTAAGAATGAAAATACGTCGCATTTTACATAGAAGATTGATTGATTGATTGATCGGTTGGTTGATTTTCAACACATCAAAAGGGACGCTACATAAGAATATCTTTTGATTTATTTTTATTACGTGCGGTTCTGACAATGTAAAAATATAAATATACAATTAATGATCTTCAGATTAACAATAGAGGACAATGCCACTTTTATTTTCAATATGCACGTCTTCCTTGTAGCAGGGAGAAAGTAGTGGTCTGTTGGGTCTTTCATAAAAGATAGTAAGATCATTACCAAGTGCAGTAAGTGCAAGAGACCAACAAAATTGATACAAAATGAGGAATACTCTAAATTTAAATCTGAAAAATGCTTAAAAAATAATTTAAAATTTTTAGAATTGACAATTATTCTTCATGAATCATTTTTTCCTCTAGTTTTTAAATAATAATTTTTAATTACCTTCTTATTACAAAATTGAATAACACGCTTTTTATGTTAATTTCATATCGTCTGTTAACAAATTGGGAATAGTTTTGCTAATTCTTATATCATGAGAGAAACGAGGGAAACGCGACGAGTCGAGAAAGGGTCTCTCTCGTCTTGTCTCGGAGCATTCTCAGCGAGACGAGAGGACACTTTTCTCTCATCTTGTCTCGCCGCATCACTAAACAAGAGCCAAATTTTCAAAGTTTCTATTTACTGACTCTCTAGATACTTTTAATAAGCCATTGAGCAACGGCAAATAAAAATATTAAATATTTAAATAATATTAATCTTGCTAAATCCACCCGTAACTTTGGAGCAGTTTTTAATTTAAATGGGTCACTATAATAACTTGTCTCATCCATATTCTATATTTCTGCTAGGCTATAGTCATTAAAATTGACCAAATCAAAAAACAAATAACTAGAACTTTGTTAGTTACAATTTGTAAGTGTATTCTTATTTCAGAGTGTTACTACAAATATACCTATATTAGGATATTCAGAAAATAAATGTGAATAGTGAGACTTAATAAGACAAAAATGGGCGTTGCATTTTTTTTTATATAAAAACCTTTTATTGACATGGTGTGAACGCTATAGTCCCAAATCTGCGGAAAGTTTTTCATCCGCTTGTGTTTTCTGAAGAGATACGAACCTTGGTACACATATACACAGAAAACAATAAAATGTATTAAAATTTTTTTGAGGTTCAGCATCCCTTTTGTTCCGTTTAGAAAATCTGGTGAAATATTTAAATTTATTGTTAATAAAATGTATTAATATTTTAGTGTTCGAATAAAAAATAAGAAATAAAAAATAAAAAATAAGTGTTTTTTTATTTTTTTGTTAGTTACTAAAACCCATCTAAAAGTAAAACGCACTGAAAAATAAAAAAGGTTTTTCTTCCTCATAAACAATATACCAAATTTTAATTTCAAACGAAGAATTTTAGGTGAAAAAATTTAATAAAAAACTATAAACAATATAAAAAAACATCATATAAAATTATTTTTACTGAAACTCATCGACTCTTCATTACATGTGTTTCCTCTGAATATCTGAAGCATTCATATATTTTTCTATGTCCTACTCAGAAAATATGATCTTTTCGTAAATATATTTAGTCCCATGGACTATATCCGAAGATTGTAAATTTCCGGTGTTATTTTTAGCAAAGTTTCTACATCATAATACCGTTTAACTTGTCACCACATCATTTATATTGCCAATAATAAGGCACTAATCTTAAAAATGTATGACCATGTTCTGTGTACATATCTAAATAATATTTTTTTTCTGGTGGTTTTGCACTAACTAGTTTCCAAGGTCAACTTTCATAGCGTTTTCTGTGTTATCAATTCTCTTAAATGTTAACTATTCAACACGTTTCTTTTTCGCCAACTTCTGCAGGGTCATTCTTTTTGGTACCTGGAATGATAGATATCAATGTTTATTATTATAGGGAATGGTTAATTTAAATTTGGTATAAATGGAGTTTTAAACCATTTGCCGAAATTTAAGGTATTCATGCTATCGTGATAATCACCTATCTTTGTTTTACTTTTAAAGATCAAACTAGCGTTTTCGAATAATTTTCGAATAACCCTTCATTATTTCCAACATTTTGCGATGTTTTTACTCTTTTATATAGTTGATATAGTTTCTGAGGAAAAAGGTTCGCCTGCCACGAATCGTGGCAATAGATTTTTTTTTTGTGTTATTTGTTCTTTTAAATCTAAAAGCAATTTTATAAATTCAAGCATAAATAGACCTTGAGGTACAGAATAAATCGGGCCATTCTTCGGAAAAACGCTTAGGTAGCGATTTCATAGTTACATCTTCACTTTCGAAATACATTTTGTAAATCACTTTGTGTAGTGCCTTCGATACAGCTGAAGTCAATTTTGCCAGATTTTCTTTGTTGTTCTTGAAATCATTTCACATCGGAACTGATAAATGCTTCTCTCTGAAATCTTCATTACTTGCACGCAATTTTTTCACCTGGCTTAGCAATGATTTTTTGTGCCTTGAAATATGAAACCACATTCAAAATTTATTTTTAGTTTGATCGTTAAATCGTTTTACCATTTTAAATTAACAAATTCAAATAATTGTAACTAAATTAACCCCCATATTTTAACACTGAGTGACAATGATTAATTTGACGGTTTAAAACTGACACGTAGTATTTTTAAGTAGCGACATTCAGTTTTTAGTAATTTTTTGTCTCACCTAGTCAAATATATTTAGATAAGGAGGAAATTTGCCTTTGTGTACTTCCAGGACTATGTCAATAAGTTTACGTGCTCTGGAGGTTTTTTCAGAAGTTCCGAATATTCATTTATAACATATTACTAAGCTTCAGGTTATTAGATTGGTAAATCGCATCTTTGTTTAAATGTTAAAAGCCAATGTTCTCTCGGCATATTATATTAAAAAGAGTTTGGTAATTTATTTATGTTATATACTACTTAAGAATAAGTAAATATTTAAAACAGGAATAAATTCTGTAATAATTTGTATATAAAAGTGTCCCATATAAAACGTCCCACCTCCTTTTCTTAGAAATTGAAAAAAAAATAAATACAAAAATTGTGCGGCGTCAATGATACTTCAAAAATGTTTAATCCTAGGAATAGACAATACTGGTTTCGGCAAAATCAAAGAAAATTTAAAGTACCAAAAAAATCAAGTCGGTAGGGCGTTCTTATCTGGTGTGGAATTTTCCGAGGAAAAGTCCAGTATTTATTGAACAGCATTTAAACGATCAGCGGCGTTTGAATCTTCTGAGGAAAAATACTCAACCGTTGTTAGTGCAAGTGACGAATACTCACGGCAATATATGTCAGATAGATGGGCTCCCTGTCATATTACATTTAATTCGAAATATCTTAGAAATAATTTGGGCGAAGTAATAGATCTTCGTGGAAATACCGCGTGGCCTCCAAGAAGTCCCGACCTTACTCCTTCGGATTCCCTCCTCTAGGATATATTAAAAGATATGGTATATACGAACAGAACAATAAATGCAAACAAACTGAAAATCAGAATTGAAGAAGAAATAAATAGGCTAAATAATATAATATTGAATGCAACAAATAAATAGAAGCAAGTTTGTCAGCCTGCGTCGATAGGAACAGGCGACATTTTTAAAAAACTTTACCTTAAATTGACTAAAAAATTCAAAATAAAAATATTAAAATATACAGAATGTCTCGTTTGAAATTTTCGAGGTTTTCTTATATTTTCTTTTCTATTCCTGAAACACCCGGTGTAATTTTCCGCATATCCGACACAAGAAAAGTAATTCTCGATGTCGGTTGATTCTGTTGATCAAGAACATAATATTTCTCCTATTTTATGTGGATAACATCAAGTTTTCAAGTATTACATTTTTAAAGATTTTTTTCTTTCAACTGCTTGAATCTCCTCAGAGGGTTGAGATAGAAAGAATTCGGTAAAGTGACAAATGCTTAGAATTTTGTGCAGAAATTGAATTGCAAGCATATAGAGTATCCAATTTAAAAAAAACTTTTTGTAGTACGACTAATTTTGTCCCACTATGTATATTTGAAAATATTATAATTTTGAACCATCCATGACACCGCACAACTTTTGTGTTTAATTTTTTTTCGTAAAACCTACTGTTCCTGAGATAAGGGAGACGTCTTATATGAGATACCTTATACAGCTTATGCGTACTGGTCATCTGCAAAAAGTAGGTAATCAAAATATTAACAGGTTACATTGCAAACTTATTTAATAGACATGTAAAAAATTATCTGGTTTATAGATTTTCGTACGTGTAATTAGCCTTTTTTCGCTTAAACATAATTTCTTATAATGGAGGTACTAAAAATAATTATCTCGAAACACTCTATTTTTAAAACATTTATTTTATTTATTAAACAAGTAATTAATACAGATGCCCCAGTGCATCTATTTTCATGTTGAGATTAAGATTCATTACTGACACCGATGTTGCCAAAGGACAAACGCATATCATTTCCTATACACACTACTGCCATAAAGAGAAAAAGAATCTCTACTGACAGGTTTTTAAATTATAGAATTTCAAAGCCAGATATAATCGTTATTTTTTGACGTAGTATAAATACATTCGCAATTTTACAGTAAAATTAATTAAGGCGGTTATGATAAATTATATACAAACACACTAATTCATAATAGGAATGCAATAAAAATCATTGCCGTTTAGGCACTATATTCTTGCTGAAGCTGTTAATTTTTTTCCAGCAACCTATTTACGAGCCTATAGATGAATCAAATCCAAACCGAGCATCATGGGATAAACCTATTGAGTTCCTCATGTCATGTATAGCTATGAATGTAGGTTTAGGAAATATTTGGCGGTTTCCATTCGTCGCATATGAAAATGGTGGTGGCGCTTTCTTAATACCATATGTTATGGTACTGCTATTGATGGGAAGACCTATGTATTATCTAGAAGCATGCTTGGGTCAATTTGTTAGTAGAGGAAATGTAAAGATGTTTGAAAATTTAGCCCCGGTACTGAAAGGTAAGTTTTATTTCCGTAATACCGGTCTCTAATTGCTAAATGTTATAATATCTAGCTAACACAACAGCAATAAAATAAATCGTCGTCATATCTAAGTGATGTGGTAATAGGGTATCGTTGTTAAAACAATTGTATTAGTTATATTAATGGTGTTTATCCCATTTTACAGCAATTAGGTGCTATAGTGGTTATATATTATTAAATTGAAGACTACAATCATATTTTATTGTTTTTATATTTGTGGGTTCAGGTATAAAGTTAGATTAAAATTTACTCTTTTCTACTATATTCAAATCAGTGTTTTCCGTAACATAATATTTTCAAGCTAGATTAAGCTGTTCCATTCATTACCCACATATTCTTATTTATCGTAATTAATAAGATTTGCCATGATAAGCAGTATGTCGATATTTAGAGACATATTCATAAGACGAGAGTTGATGTCATTTATTTTAAACCTATATAACCAACATAGACATAAACCGCGATAATTTGCTTTGAAGCAGATTATACTGTTTTAACTAAAATGTCGAAAACCCCAACGTCATCAGACACGTCATAACTCATTGCACTACGTTACTTTTTCTTGTAGCAACAGAAAAAAAACTAAACTATGCAAGTCTCAACAACTTTAAGCAGTTTAGGTCCCGTCTAGATTGGCCCAGTCGCGATAAGGAGATGTTAATTTGAAAGCACTTAGACTAAATACACACGTGTATTTAATCTAAGATTTACTCAATGAAAATTTGCCATTAAGGCGGTCTTTGGGGTAAGCTCTGTTTACAAGGGTCGATCTCAGTCAACTGATTTAAGTTATTGTTAAATCGAACGGTAAGGCAGTTTTGGTTGGGCGACTAGTCGCTCAACGCGAACTTGCACCACTAAACTATTTAAATTGGAGTAAGGCCGCCCGATGTTTATAAGAAACCAAAATAAAGCATATTTGAGCACGTGTATACCAGAAAAATTAAAGCTCTTTGAGTATAATTGATGGATTTTTTTTACCTGTGCATTGATGATGTTGTCCAAAGTTGTAAAAATGGTTTCTTCAAATCAATCCAATTTCGAGTGAATTTCTAGTAGTTTACGGCATTTGTAGCTAAATCATGACGTGTGGTCTTATTCCTCTCTCTAACTAATGCATTGCTGGCATGCTTATAAATATTCTTATCGGTTCTAGAAGTAACGTGATGTTCCACCTGTAGTGATTTCGCTGCTACATCCTCGTCTCGAAATTTAAGGAGAAAGGCCAGCTGGCAGAGTAACTTCTTGTTATTCCGAGGAAGGCCAAAACTTTTGACTTTTGATTCTTGGATTCCTCTCCATAGAGGTTAGCTAAAATAAAATGGAAGCTTTCACGGCTTTGGTCAATTAAGAAATCATGGTTCTTGTGATTAGACCGTGTCATATTGGAATTACGATCCAACATTTTGGCTTTGATTGCACGAGACATCTTCAGGAATCTTTGCTCCACGAGATCTGAACACTGAATGAGCTCGGAAAGATTCAGGCGGGCTTTTATATCCGACTTGTGCTCTTGCCACTTGTGCGATGTAGACTTTAACTAATATCTCTATTGAAGTTTTTTGTATGTTGTAAAAATTTTAATAGATTCTCTAATTTTTCGCTTATACATCAGCTACTGCAGATTGAACAATTTGTTTCTTTTGAATACATCTTCCATGTTCCTTAAGTCTAGTGGATATTGAGCGTCCTGTTCCTTCCACATATACTTCTCCACACGAACAAGGAATTTTAAATACTCCTTCTGTTTGAAAAGATACAACATCTTTCGAGGATCGCAAGTAGCGTCCAATGTTCTTATGTGTATTAGAGAATGTAGGTATGTTGGGCCGCCGAAGAAATCATCCTATTTTGTCTTTATTGCAGCGCTACCTATCGGTGGCTCATAAGATGTTCCTTGAAAAATCACATAGGTAGAAGTAAGATAAGCTTCCACTAGATCTATTAAGTTAATACAAGATTCTTATAGTCCAATATGTCTGATATAATTCAGTTCTGTCCATGACGTCTGTGGCGTTGCTTTTATCTTCATCTAACATTTGCTCCACTAAAACTAAAACACTGGTTTAAATATTTAGATGATACATTTGTTGTTTGGCTCATGGACAGGATAATCTCTTCATATTTCTGGACCACCTCAATCAACAACATCATAACATTAACTTCACCATGAGAATGGAGTCTAATGGAACGAATCCCTTTCTGGATGTGTTCGTTCAAAGGAAGAAAAATAGTACATTAGAACATTCTATGTATAGAAAATATTTACATACAAATTGATCCTGCAAATGCAATGCAAATTCCCACCACCATTCAGTACAAAAACAATGGGCTATTAATTCATTAGGGCTATTTTGATTTCTGATCAAGTCTCTCTCACACCGGAAATATCAAAACTGACCGAAGCTCTGAGAAGGAAGGCTGTTGACAAAGGTATTGTGCGTTCAATTAACAGATATAGTAATCTTCCCGACATACATGGCACAATACACATAAGAACATTGAACAATGTTTGTGATCCCCGCAAGAGGTTTTCAAAGAAGTAATATATAAATTTCTTTGCTAGCGTGGAAAAGTGTATGTGGGAGAAACAGGTCGTTCAATATCCACTAGACTTAAAGAACATGGACGATGTATTAAAAAGAAACAAATTGTTCAATCTGCAGTAGCTGGACATCAGCTTACCACTGGCCATATTATAAATGTAGCCAAAACCAAGTTTCAAACATTGCTTCCAGGATTTTACAAACGAAAAATTAGAGAATCTATTGAAATTTTTAAACATACAAAAAGCTTCAACCGATCTTAACACAGGGTCACGGTTCGGCGAGCACAAGTCAGGTATAAAAGCTCCGAGTTCATTCAGTATTTAGATCTCGTGGAGAAAAGGTCCCTGAATATGAATATTACAATTTGAACGGTCTAATCCCAAAAATCATTAATAATTGACCGAACCTGTGAAAGCTTCCGTTCTATATTATCAAATTCATTTAGGAATCAACTTTTGCTTCCGTAATTACGATAATTTCTTTAACATCTGTATTTAAATAAATACAGTTCTTAGTTCTTCTTCTTTAGCGCACATTTCACTTCTGACACCAAATGTTCCGGATTGGCCGGTACACAAGCACATAGTTTTATTCAGCACACATCTGACAGGTATCAAAGGTTAAAACTGGTTATACCTAACAATAGTAACTAAGGTAACTTTAAACTTATCACTGTCAAATTATTTGTGCGCGGCGCTCTTATATAACCTTTAGAGAAAGATGAAATGATGTAGAAAATTATAAAATGATCTATATACTACAGGGTGAAACGAATTCAGCCTAATAGAATATTCGAGAAGGAATTTTGACACTATCGTAGTCATTACATGGATAAAAACTAAGGTAAGTCTACTTCATTAAAATAATAAAAGCACACAAAATGTAGAAAATCTGAGCTAGTAAACTCAAAACCTGTCAAAGTGTCAAAAAATCTCTACCTGTATACAGAAAAATGCATCTATCATATATCCAATTAAAGGCAAGTATTTCGCTGCTTCAACTCATCCAAAAAGGAAGCAAGTAGCCCTTCTATCAAACGAATATCGATTTTACTCATAAATTGGGAATAACAGTAATTTTTCTTAAAGATATTTCTCAAGATTGGGGAAAGTTCTTCACACCAAATTGTGGCTATCTTCCTAAAAAATCGGTAAATTTCCTTTACCCGGAACTTCCCTCGTTATGATATTTTTTTTATTTGTTAGGAATAGTCAAGTGTGACCCTATTTAGTTCAGTAAATAGTCACAGTATATATGTGTTACATATACTGTATTTTCAAACATTTTAATTGGCAAACATTTTGTTCCATCATATTGGATTCCTACCAACTTTTCGGCTTAATTTAAAATAAATTCAATAAGTAGTTTTTACATTGTCATATACCTCCATTTTGTTACGTCATGTTGAATTCCTACCAGTTTATCTTATTTTCACATTTAATTTTTCTGCAAAATTTAAAGACAATTGAACAAGATCTTTTTACGTTGATCTTTTAAAAATTTTATTTGGCTGCCACGTTTTTAGTTTACGTTAAACTCGTACCACAACTTTACCAGTTTTTCAACTTTACCTCTCGTAAAAGGGAAGTATGTACATATTTTATTAGTCATTAGTCTTAGTTGTGCAAAATTTGAGATAATTTGAATAAGTGGTTTTTTAATAATATTTTGTTTAAACTTTTCACTGGGCCACCATTTGTTTCAGCATCTTGTATTTTTACCAAAATATTAGCAGGTCATCCCCATATCACCCTTAATTTTTGATCAAAATTTGAAGTCAATTGGGTAAGTAATCTCTAAGCTATTACGCGAACAGACAAATAGACGATCCGACTGAATTGATAAAACATATTTTTGGCATCTAGGGGCGCTAAAACTTAAATTAGTATCACGATTTTACTAGTTAATCCCTATACCACAATTACTTTTGTCACATAATTTGAAATCAATCCATTAAGTAGTTTTTCAGACTGAATTTTTAAATATTTCGTTAAATCGCCATTTTGTTCCGCCATCCTGGATTTGTACCAAAATTCTACCACTTAATTCCAACATAATACTTGATTTTTGTACAAAATTTGAGATAAATTGTATAAGCAGTTTTTTAATAATTATTTTTCAGCATTTCACTAGGCCACCATTTTGCTTTGCCATATTGGATTTTTATTAAAATGTTACCTGGTTATCTACAAATGACCCTTAATTTTTGACCAAAATTTGAAGTCAATCGGGTAAGTAGTTTTTAGCTATGCCGCGAATAGACAGACAGACAGACCGACGGAATTGAGAAAACATGTTTTTCTGCATCTAGGGACCCTGAAACGTGAAGATCTGAAAAAATCTCGGAGGGTGATTTTTTGACGATACAATACACTTATACGAAGGAAGTAAAATATCTAAATTTTACCATGTCTTTTTCAAAAACCGTTTTTGAGGCCCTAAAATTACAAGAAAAATGTGTGCAAACATATGCAGACTTTTTTTCGAGTTCGATTTTCGATTATTTAGGTACGTCGTATGAAGTATTTGAATCTGCTTTGATATTTTATGGAAAAACTAAATAACTTTGGCGAAAAACATGTAATGCTTTACACGCAACTAGATTTTCTTCTAAAGAATTTAGATGCAAAGTTGAAACGCAGTTTTGTACTTTTTGCCTTCTCATTAATTTTGCCTTACGGCAATTTTCAATAAAACTAATTTTTAGGGAGCTTCAACAAAAAAATTAAGAAATTGAAATTTTTTATAGAAGGGGCGATAAACGTAATTTGTTCACACTTCTTTAAATATATCGGTCTTTTCGGTCGGAATTTATTCTGTTATTTGTGGTGTGTTAGAATCCTTTTTGCCTTTTTCAAAACTTGAACTGTTTGGTCACCAGCCATTCGATGGTTTTTGACTAAAATATGAGTTCTAATAATCCAAAAAAATCTTTTCCCTAACTTTGATCGTGCCCAGTTTCAATAGAATTCATGAGGCCGTAAAAAGGAAAGTTTCCTAGAATTTAAAGAAAATAATAAATTAATCTCGGTCTCAGTCAGATATAAAAAATGTTACTTTAAAAATAATTCAGTGTAACACGTGTTTTGACCTTAAGATCATCATCAGATCTAATATATTTCAGAAAAACTTTTATTACATTTACAAAAAAGACAAAAATGTTAATATCATCTTATAACTAGATGGCCACTACAAATTAAAACAGAAAACAAACGACTATACAATACACATATTAGGCGAACACTGAGGTGGAAATGTTAAAATTATAGGCCTAGTACATACCCTTATGTTGAACCAAATACTTAAACACTTCTATAAAAACAACGAATGTAAAGGTAAACATTTTAAAATAATCAAATACCATTGTACAATTTATAATTAAAAATACAAATTTTTGCTTCCACTGAGATACGTACTCGTGTCTCCTGTTGTCAGTTATCCTGATCAATACACTAATAAACGTGTTGCTAAATATTTGCTTATAAGAGGATGTTCAAAATTAAAAATATCGTTAACTACAGGACTTGACTTTTTTTGCTTTAGTAATTTCCATTTTTTACAATAAATCCAATTTTCTATTTTTGTGGCATTCATGTAAAGCTCTAATATTGCTAATGACATTAGCAAAGGCCGACTTGGTCTCTATAACCTCAAAGTACTTGTATTTGTTAAATAAACTAAGGTGCTGATGAACTCTGGTATTTTTCTTCCCGATTGTCCCACATAAACCTCAGAACAATTTCCACAATTCAAAGAATATACTTCCAATTTTGAAAAAAGATCAGTTTTATTTTTTGTTTAACCAAGTGTTTCTTTAGTGTATTAATAGTTTTAAAAGCGACAGATATGTTATAATTTTTAAGAAATTACAAAGGGATATTACCAAAAATTGTGAAACTACTATATTTTTTGTGTGTAGATTTTAAATGAATATTACTGGTTTATACTTGTTAACAAATTTATGATACAGTTTATTAATAGAAAAATCTGGAAACTCGTTTTTTGAGGCAGTTTGTCTTATAGTCATAAGCTCTTTATTAAAATCTCTTGGAAGCGATAATTTAAACAATCTATGGAAAATAGAGGTGAACGCAGCAAGTTTGTGTGAATGAGGCGAATTCAATGAATGTTGAATGGTATTGTCTGTTACGAATGGTTTTTTAAATACCCCAAACCCAATCTTGATATCATTCCGAATTAGCAAGAGGTCTAAAAATGGAAGTTTGTTTTCGGTCTCTGTTTCTAATGTAAAAGAAATCTTACTATGTAATGAGTCAACATTCATAATAAAATCATAGAGTTATTGACCATTTTTACTCCACAATATGCAAATGTCGTCCACATATCTTTTATATGTTCCGAAAGGACCCTGCATGACCTTGTTCTCCAGGCCATTCTTGAATATCTCACTCAAAAAAAGGTGATAGGTATCATTGCCCAATCTGCCCTCACTCTATACATCTTACCATTTTATTAAATTAAAAAAATCTGACCTAATATCCAGTACAGTATACACAAAAGTAACGTGAGATTATCAGCCACAAGCTTAGGGAGAGATGTTTTTTTCTAATAGTCCTCCTAGCAAGACAATGCAGTCTGCAGGTGGGACACCTGGAAATATATTCTTGACATCAAGGGAAATTAACTTTGCACCGTGCCGATTTTCAAAGAGATAGTGAGCCGAAACAAAATAGTTTTTTTGTGGAACAAGGGTTTTCGAACTTCGTAACTTGCCTATATATTATTTAGCCACGAAAATAAATTGTAACAAGGAGAATCAATTAAATATTTTTAGGTAAACCACATAGAAAGGGGACAACGGGTTCCTGCCAACCACCGTTTTTTGAGTGAGATATTCATGAATGGTCTGGAGAACAAAATCATGCAGGATCATTTGACTAGCTATTTGTATGGCTTTAAAAGATATGGGGGCGACATTTCCATGGTGTGGAGTGGAAATTATCAACCACTGTCTGATTTCATTTTCTATCTTAACTTATTTTATAGTAAGATCTCGTTTACATTAGAAACAGAGACCGATAACAAACTTCCAATTTTAGACCTCTTGTTAATTCGGAAAAATAACAAGAATGACTTTAAGGTATATAGAAAACCGTCCGTAACAGGCAATACCATTTAATATTTATCGAATTCGCTTTATTCACATAAATTTCAGCGTTCAATTCCCTTTTCTATAGACTGTTTGAATTACCACTCTCTCGAGAGAAGATTTTAATAAAGAACTGTGGGACAATCGGAAAGAAAAACATTAACCAAGAGTTCATGAGCAGCAGTTTATTTAACAAATAGAGGAATTCTGATATTACAGGGACGGTCTTGCTAATCATTTATTAGGCTCTCGTCACAATTTTTCCACCTCCGAAAAGTGTTTTACTTGAATGAAGTTTTTATGCATTTGGTTCGACATAAGTGTATGTAGTAGGCCGCCTATAATTTTAACATTTCCACCTCAGTGTTCATCTAATACGTGTAATGTATATGCGTTTTCTGTTTTAGTTTGTAGTGAACAATATATTGTTGATAAGTAAACAATTTGAATTTAAACTTCTTTTCTTTGAGGGAGGGTTTGATCTAGAAGAACGTGTCCATCTTCTATTGGACATGTTCTCCTAGATCACCCTGGAGATGTTTAAAGATATTTCAAGGCGATTTTATTTTATGATATTATAAAGTTTACTCTTTTGATTATTGTTTATAAACCTTTATTTTAATACTATTAATAACAGATTAAGTAGAGAACAAGATAGGTAACAGTAAATTATTATTAAGTGGAATGTGTATAGCTTAAATTATCTAAACAATAAGAACTGAATATAATGATAGTATATTCTTATTTCACGTACATGACATGTTCTGCATCACAGCAGACACAATGATCCATTTTGGTCAAACGACCCTCTTATTAGAGCTCATCAGACTAGCAAGCCCCGTGTAGGGTAAAGGCACAAAATGGAATCACAAAAACAACTCGTCCGCTGGCTAATACCACGACCGGCATTGAATTACCCTGTGACTCCTGGCTTTCGTTGTGCCTTTACCCTACACGGAGCGCTCTAGTCTATGGCGGCCTGATGAGCTCTAACAAGAGTGAAACCGTGATCGTCGTATGACGAAAATGAATTATTGTGTCTGCTGTGATGCAGAACATTTTTCCAGACAAGGATCATATGCTTATTATGACGTTGGTGTACGTGGAATAAGAATATACTGTCATTTAATACTTCCAACGAAAGTCAGGAGTCACAGTGAAATGAATATAATGTTACAACTATAGTTTTATAAGAATAATAACATTTTTTTAATTAACGATAATAAGGAAAATAAGTACTTAAGAATATTATAATATAATATTTGTATAAACGGTTTGGTAATGATTGTATATAACTTGTAAATGGGGCTTTATTGGCCATCCATCCCTATTGTAAAATTGTGCAAAACTTTTTGACCTTTCAGACCAGCCAACTGAGGTTCGTATGGTCTAAATAGTTATGCATAATTTTAAAGCGGCTGAGGATGCCGTGTGCTGTGTCCTTTAAATATTTGTGTCTATTCCGCTTATTTTCAAGCCTGATTATATCCAGCGACTTAGTGTTTGTGTTGTGGCATGATGTGTACTTTTCACAGTTAGTATAAAAAAGTCTTCTTTATTTCGAATTGTCTTTCTACGTTCTATGTAGTGAAGGATTGTGGCAGAAACACAGAGTTTAGGTTTCTCTATAAAAAGAACAAACCTCAATAATAGTTGAGGTTTTTTTCGGGTTGACGGTTTTATTACGTCCGTAATTTTAATTTCTACACCCTCTTGAGAGGAACTTACATTGCTTAATTGAATTTTGGATAGAGTTAGAACTCTTTGAGCTGTGCAAAGAGCTAGTAATAGTATTGATACATTTTCCTAGGTAAAGATTTTCTAACGGATGTAATTTTCCCAAAGTGATTAAGACTGGACGGGAGTTCCAAGTTTCGTCGTACCTCGGAAAAGTTGGCCGTGCTTTGAAAACTCTCTTCGTGAAACGCTCGACTATATCTGACTTACCCAAGCATAATCTCCATTACTTTTCCAGAAATGTTTTTTTTTGACTTAGACTTACCTGAAAATCTCGGCCCTCCTAGGATAATGCTGTACCCTAGAGGATGTGGTTTTCTGAAAGAGGACAAGAGTAAATCAGGTTGTGGGTGACAAATAAGTATTTCTGAAACAATAATTTTTTTCAGTTTTGGAAACCAAGCTTGTGATTTCCAAAGAGGAACAAACCAGTATATATTCTACCCCTTCTGACTCGATTTCACTGAGAACTTTTCGGATAAGAGAAAACGGGTAAAAATGTGTGCTATGAGGTTTTCCCATGACAAGGTAAAAGCATCTACATTAGATGCTTTCTGGGTCTGGGTGCCATGAAATGAACTTTTACATTTGGCGTTAAGGTAACTTAAGGGAACTAGCGAATAAGTCATTTTCTGGAGTGCCTAACTTTTTGGTTATTTTATTGTGCACATTAGGATGAAAAGAGTATTCTATTTATATGTTTCTGGACCTTGAAGCTATATCTTCTTAAAAATTATTAGTTGATTTAAGAAGCGAATATAATTTTTTTATATTTTTCACACATTGACATTTCTTTGGCTATTTAATTAAGTTTTGTATATTTCACACCTCCCCATCCTATTAACGTAGGACACAGCTGTTGGGTTATCAACGCGTAAAAGGATAGGGCAACCATAAAATTGTTTTGCGAAAGTTTTGAGGCCGAAAAAAGCTGCTTTTAGCTAGTTCGAGGTATTTAATATGATTTTTGAGATCCTGAACATCACAGAAGCCTTTTGCTTCTTTGTTGTTGGAAACAGCACCTCTCCCTGAAATAGACGCATCCGTAAATATAGTAAAGTTTTACTGGGGATTATGTAAATTGTAGAGGCAGGAATCTATATTTTCTGGCCACCAAAGGAAATAATTTTTTAAGTGTGGTGGAATTTCAAATATACATATTTTTGGCATCTAGGGACGCTAAAACTTAAATTAGTATCACGATTTTACTAGTTGATCCCTATACCACAATTACTTTTGTCACATAATTTGAAATCAATCCATTAAGTAGTTTTTCAGGCTGAATTTTTAAATATTTTATTAAGTCGCCATTTTGTTCCGCCATCCTGGATTCGTACCAAAATTCTACCAGTTAATTCCAACATAATACTTGATTTTTGTACAAAATTTGAGATAAATTGTATAAGCAGTTTTTTAATAATAATTTTTTAGCATTTCACCAGGCCGCCATTTTGTTTCGCCATATTGGATTTTTATTAAAATGTTACCCGGTTATCCCCCAAATTACCCTTAATTTTTGACCAAAATTTGAAGTCAATCGGGTAAGTAGTTTTTTAGCTATGCCGCGAATAGATAGACAGACAGACCGACGGAATTGAGAAAACATGTTTTTCTGCATCTAGGGACCCTGAAACGTGAAGATCTGAAAAAAATCTCGGAGGGTGATTTTTTGTAGAAGAATTAGTTTTGTAGGGTGTAGAGCACAAATTTTTAAAAGTAGACTGTTAATGATATTTTTAATTTTGAGATTTTTCTCCTCTGTAGGTCGCATAGTAAACCCTAAAAATCTTAGTTCTTTCGTTGGTATTAAAATGCTTTTATCCCTATTTATGAGAAACTCTAGCTTTTCGAGAATCGCCGTGGTCGTTTTTATGTTTAATAAATGTTCTTCTACCTTTAAGGTATCATCCAAATAAAAAAACTGAAGTATAATTTTTATCCCTCAGATATTTTGCAACTGGCTTTAAAATTTCAGAGAACAAAAAATAGTGGACAGACCAAAGGGAAGGCATTCAAATTCAAAAATGTTGTTGTTAAACTCAAATCATAAATACCTTTTATATCTTTGGTTAATAGGAACTAGAAAGTAAGTGTCTTAGATATATATTGCTTTAAAATACAGTCATAAATTTTTTAAGTTTTGGATGTCTAGAATAAACCTGTGCTTACCATTAGGTTTTTTCCTTAAAAAGTATCTCGATAAAAATTGGCGTTTGAACTAACTGTTTTAACAGCCCCTTTGTGAATAAGTGTTTGTATGGTTTCTAAATAAAGTTATTTCACGTGCTTGGGTATACTTGGAACTTTCGGAGGTATTTTTGTAAAGGGAATTTTATATCTTTTTACCCAACTAGGTACAAGACTACTGTTGGTTGTTTTTTCCAAATCCTGGCACTTTGTTCTTTGAGCAAATTTCCTAATTGAGTTTACCTCTAGCGACGCTGGATCCACTCCTGCTTTCTGGAGTGTTTTTCTTTCTTGTTGCGGTTTGTTCTGTTTGGTTTGGAGTTGGAGTAGTTCGTCTTCTTACTCTCTGTTTATTTCTTTTTATTGAAATTCTGATATAAAAGAAATTTCCTGTGCTTAGACATCGTATAATATACTGCACATAACATTTTTCCAGCTTGTACCAGTCCACATAAGCTAGGGTCTGGATCGGAATTCGGTTCGGTATTTTCAAGCAATCTGGTTAATGTGGTACCAAACGCAGTAAAACCTTTGCCAAGATGGTTTTGCACATCCATTAAAAACCCAACTTTTTTGACCACGTTCTGAGAAATCATTGTTTGAACTTGGGTTGTTTTTGGGGGCCTCTAATAGAGGGTAATTGCTCGGGATATAATGACCTTCAAAAGCTTACTCATTCATTTTCTTTTTTAAGTCCCTTTTGTAAATAACTGTACCATATGTATGCAAGATCGGCAGATATCTCTGGTCCGTATGATTTCTTGTTTCTAGGATTTTCACACAGAAGTGTCGTCATTTCCATAGGAGCCTCGTTAGTCTGTGAAGTAGTTCTCGAGACCTCGCTGCTTTGCTCGGACCTGAGCTTGTAGAGGATGACTCTGAGTCCGAACCTGTAAAAATAGTTTAGTCGTATTAGATATTCATTTTCTAACCGGGGATATGCCAATTTGCACGCATATTGCACACGTGCTATTTATTTGGCAATGTACAGCCAGAGGGAATAACATACTCCCCCCCTCATTTCGTTTTAAAACTTGACAGCCTTAAAATGATTTCAGAAATTTGTCAGACACTGTATATAATCGTATCATCACAGTTGAATATTAAATAAAATATAAAACCATGCATAATTCGGCAAAATTATTTTTATGTGAAAACTATAAACATGTTAGTCATACGACGATAAACCAGATAGCAGGAACAATTTATATACTTGCAGTTTTGACATCACGTTAGCCATATACCCTTACAACCGAGATTAAATGAAAATAGTTAAAAAAGCTCTTTTCTAAATTTGTTTCATATCAAGTAAAAAGTATACAAAGTATACTTTGGCTGTTGTTTAGCTACAAGGTAGGATTTGTTGGTAACTTTTAGGAAATCATCGAATAATAGTTAATGATAAATCGCCTGATTATTTAGAGACTACCGGCTTGCATATGTGAACAACTATGCTATGCGTAATTATATGTCTCTAATCTAAAAGAAAAATAAAATTTTATTTTTTGCTTACTTACTCGATTCTTCAGTTTTTCTTCCAATTTTCTCACTTTTCGCTTATTTCTGATAAGACCTTCTTTTTTCATTTGTTTGTTTTCTTATCCTTGACCATTTTAAATCACTGAGAAACACTTTTATGGTGACACCATGTGGAATGTTTACGTTTTGACTAGGCCTACACAGCGCAAGAAGTATAATGCCAAGACGCTACGAGTGGGCAGGTGAAGCAGGCTGTAAATAATTTTCTTTAAAGTTGCGCACACAACAGTGACAGAAGTACTACTACAGGGTTATCTAGGAGGAAGTGTCCAGTAGAAGTATAATGATGTTTAAATGATTTATTTACTTCAAATTATTATTTGTTGCATCATAAAATAACAAAATGCAACAAAGTAAACAGGTAACATTACCAAAAAGGAACAATCAACTGAAGAACAAAAAAACATTCTTATGATGAGGTTATAATAATATCTATAAGTAAAATGCGATCATCCTTTGGTTTTTTTTTTGGTAAATTCTAACGTTTCCGATAAAGCCCAAAAAACTTTTGTATTTAAAGTTTTCTGATAACTCATATAATAAAGTTTCTAGGGTACCGTTTAAAATATAACCAGACACCACGTACAGGGTGGCGCACTTTCGATACTTTTAGGGGGATCTGACAAAACTGTAAGTGCTACATGAAAACCGATTCCAGAGTTTCGAGTTCGATTTACAAATGAAATTCACCGTGTTTACTATTCAAGGCTAACTTGACTCGTTATTGAGCTAGAGGGTGTTTTCGAAAATTAATCAATTTTGATAGGGTCCTGTATCTCGAATATTATTGGTGATAGAAGAAAAAGTAAATTGGTGTTTTACGGAGTTTTTACGTAGAATTAGTTTTTTTTCTATCTACTCCAGCTTTTGAGATATGACATAAAGTTATGTTTTTCAATGGGACACCCTGTATATTCTTTCTTAGTTGATTGGATATTAAATTACCTTTCTGACGGTACCAAACACTTAGTGTTTGAGATTTTGCAAAATAAATATGATGGCGGTAAACATAGCAACTGAGCTTTCTGTATATATGTTTGGAGGCGATTGATTAAATGTCATATTTGATAACTACAAAAACCACTTGATAACATATCTGAAGATATTACACATAAATTTTAACAATACCTTTGGTAAAATAATTGAATAAAGCGGAAGAAACCTACTTCACTCAATTTTTGGGATAATTACTTCCCGTATGTGATTTCCATTTTCCCAAAACCTAGTTTAATTAATCTGATTAAAAATAAGTGCCATTCCTGCCACAAAATGGCAGTTTTAAAAGCATACAATGTAAAACAAATATGTTCATCAGCCTGCTTTGAGTCGAATTGACTATGGAAAAACTTATTTATATGAAGTAGGCTTTGGAAATAATTGTTTGACTCTATCATTTCCTATATTTTGATAGTTAAAAGTTTGGGTTACGACAATATGCAAAAATTCAATATGATAGAGTGTTGATTGATATGATTGTGATGTTTACCATCACAATTATTTGTATAACTATAATAACATAGAGTTTAAGGTCGCATAGTTGCAATTTTAATTTCAATGTCATTGAAATTATTTACCTCGTACATGTGTGTTTGTTTACTTTTATAAGGTTATTAGGATTCATTAACTGTTTTGCGGCAATGTTATGTTATATTCTAACGTGTGTTTTACGATTTGGTAAATTGATAATTTACATTTTTAAAAAGCATTGACCTATCGAAATTCTTTTCGATTAATGTTTTGTAATGTCTTATTTTAGGTATATTTTGCTTTGTACATAAAATTGTAAAATTTTTCTGCGGCAATAAAGCATACTTTTGTTTATTGGTTACATTGAGTTGGGTAAAGACAGTATTGTTGCGACGGTGCTATATATTAGAAAGAACCCAGAAAGACGGCAGCCTCATGTCGATATTTTTAAACGACTGGAAACAAATCTTAATTTGTGTGGGTACTTCCAGAAGCCAAGGCCAAAGTCATATAGAAAGGAAAATAATGAAATAAAAGTAAAATTCTTCGGAAAACTAATATGGAGAGATGAAGGCATATATCTAGCGACTGAATATTCAGTTGCCATAATAATTTGTATTCGGCTAATGAAAATCCACACATTACCGTTTATCGAACATCACAGGGTCGTTTTGGATTTTATGTGTAAATGCACGAACATTGTGCTACACGATTTTTGATGGAACTTTAACAGCTTAGAACTACATTGAAATTTCTGACGAAAATCTGATACCGAATATCCAAGGCATGAATAACAGTTACTTCCAGCAAAATAGCTCTCCAAGTCATGATGCCCGCAGAGTAGCTGAGTTTCTAGATTGACATTTTCCCAATAAGTGGTGGAACACGAACGGGACGGTAAGGTGGCTACCTCGGTTGCCTGACCTTACACAATTAGATTTTTTCTGGGTTGTTTTAAAGAATATCATTTATAAAAATAAGAGCAATACTATTCAAGAATTAAAAACCCGTTTCAGATGTAGTTTGGGAAAGGTGACGCGATTACATATATTCAATGCTCTTAGGGTTGTTGAAAAGCGCTGCAGAGAGTGCTTGGCGAAGAGTGGTATCCAGTTCGAAAATAGAAGATAGGTTGATACGTTAAATATTTTTGTTAGGTAGGTACTAGCATTATTATTGCTTTTGTATTTTAGAATTAATAGTTTGGAAGTTTATTGATTTTATTTATGGTTGGTGGGCTATTTATGGATGGTTATTTAGGTTTATTATGTATTGTGTGTAATGTTATGCTGTTATTTAGTTATGTTTGTCTTTAGATTTGTGTAAATGTTTGAAGCCCAATAGAGAATGACATCGAAAGCGTTAAACAAATTTACTTAGTTATTTTGTTTAAAACGCACTTAGCTATATGGAAAATGTAATAAAATAATTAAATTAAAAAATGAGTATTCTGGACATACCCAGACACTAAGTGTTTAGTATCATGAAAAAATTAATTTAATTTCTAACTGATTCAGGAAAAAATATACAGTGTCTCATTGAAAAAAACATATCTTTATGTCATGACTCAAAAACTGAAAAAGACAGAAATAAAAGAAGAACGCCAATGAATCTTACGTAAAAAACTACATAAAGCACTTTTTTTCTTCTGTTACTAATAATAAGCGAGGTACAGGACTCTATCAAAAAAGGCCAAATTTTTAATCAAATTAGCCATGATCAGTAAGCATGGTTAAAGTTCATTTGTAAATCGAACTCAATGTTCAATCAGTTTTTATATGGACCTACAGTTTTGCCAGCACCCTCTAAAAGTATCGAAAATACGCCACTCCGTAAATACGCTAAAACATTTATGATATTTTCTTCATTATGTACTGACCTTCTGAAATTTTTTCGATTCCTAGTGGGTAAACGTTCTTGCTGCACGATGCGTTCTAGGTTCCCAATTGTATTTTCATTGGACGATCAGGAAGACGAATCCGATATAAATATTCTATTTTTTAAACACTCGTCGTAAATAATAAGAATCATACCATCCTATTCTTTTGCAGTAAGCAAACTTGGTATTTTAATACGGAACACGGATAATAAAAAAACTAACTTGTTCTGTCTTATTTAGTTTAATTTGACAAGTGTCAAAAATGTTTAATTTCTATTTTATCAAGTCATGGCTATTTGTTAATCGATTTTCAATCGGAAAAAAGTATTGTATAGGGAATACGAGATCCTAAAAAATGTACAGGTTTAAGATTAAGGACACATTTTTTGGGATAGCTTTTTTACAAACATTTTATTTGCTGTTATTTTAAAGCATCCTCATAGTTAAAAATTGTGGTGTTTTATCCAACTAAATATTTCAAACGATTTGTTCTTGGATTAAGAAAATATGATCAGATTTCACATTTGTATAAAGAAGTCAACTGGTTACGAATGGATGGTCGTAGAAACCTTCATTTTTGGTAATTTTTTAATTAAATGTATTAGTGTGTAGTATCCCTCCGCCCTTGATTCTGTTCGCGAACGATTAATTTTTCGAGGTGAAATACATGGAAGAGATGTAAGAGGTAGAAATAAATTAACTATGCCTCATCACCAGAGCGTTATGTTTCAGAGATCTTTTTCATACAATGCAGTTCGATATTATAATGCGCTTCCTGTCGAATTTTTAAATTTAAAAGGGCCGGTATTCAAAGTAAAATATAGGAAATACCTTTTTAATTTGCAGAACCCAGTTAATTTTGTTTATTAAAATAATAGTTGACTGTCAGGGGCACAATTTTATGATTTATAAAAGATCTGTTCTTATTGCACCCAAACTTTATTAAATATATAAAAATACCACTGCTTACCATGACTACTGTTAGATTAGATTTAGAATATTCTTTGTCATTGATTGGTTCAATAGAGTAGGTATAAAGCTAGACTGCGCCAATCATCGACATGCAAACTTTTTTGTATGTATTTAAATATTTTGTACATTTTCTGAATAAAAGGCATTTATTATTATTATTATTTAGGAGCTAGAGCCCGGCTAAACAGTTTGGGATACCCTGTATATTTTCATGTGTGTATTTTTATGTGTTATCTTTCCAGCATAAAATTTGTAAATTATGCAACGGATGTGCGAGGTTTAAATGCAGCAACTTTCTCACACACCTTTCTCATCTCAGTTAAAATTTTAGTCGGCCATTTATCCATTTATTAGTATTGATTATTAAATATGCTCGTTCAATAAATATGCGATTTTCTGTATTAATACTAATTTAGCATAGTAAATAATTTTCTTTCATTTATATAATTAAAATATATCCAAAAAAATCTAGCACTTTTTTGTATTTGGCGTCGCGTTAGAATAAAAATGCATTAAAAACGATACAATTGTGTCAGCCGATATTCGGTAAAAATCCATAATAAAATTATATAAAATGTAAAAACAAAACTATTTTTCACAAACACTTCCACTATATTTTTTATGTACTTATTTAAAGAATTATTCGTTTTATATGATATTCTAATATCTAAACCGTTTAAAAATTTACCTATTTTTACAAAGTTATATAATGTATAGGTAATTCTAGCTCTAAAATAGGTAAATTTTTACGCAGTTTCGATATTAGAATTGTATATAAAATCAATAATTTTTTAAGTCAGGAAAGTCTCTAGAAATAAATAAGCTTAAATGTTCAAATTGTTTGTTAAACGATCAGGTAGAACTCAATAATTCACCTCTGTTAAATATATTATAATAATTTTAGGTAGTTTAAGTTTATGGCTAGTTCTTAAAAATTCCCAGACTTTTATATCTTTAAAATTTCCGAATCTTTGTATTACACCTAGTTATATAAATATTACTTTACTCTTAAGTTTATTCATTCCAGATGTAACGTCTGAAGAAGCTACTGTGTAGCGAAATGTATGTTTTAAAAAATATAGTGGAAGTTTTTGTGAAAAATAGTTTTGTTTTCACATTTTACATAATTTTATTATGGATTTCCACCGAGTATCGGCTGGCACAATCGTATTGTTAAAAGAAGCTTCCTAGCCGACTGGTATTTCAAACTACTTTTGGGAGTCACCATCTGTTTTCAAAACTTATGGTTCTTTGAGTGTTCAAAAAACAACGTTTTTCGAAAGTATATGAAACTGAAGAGTAACAACAAAAGTAAAGCAGCACAAGAGGGTTTCACCGCTCGCGCTGGTCTTTAGAAACGGCTGTTCGCGAAAAAAAAGACCCAGTTCCAGAAACGAGGTATATACTACATCTCCCTACAAGTTATGCATATTGAACTTTTATTTAAATTATATTACATTGAATTTCATGAACTTTGTTCTCTAATCCCTAAAAATAACAAAAACACGAAACCAAGTTCAAAATAAATTTCTGACCATACATTTTTTGATAGATTTTCTAACCTCTCTACCGTTCATTTTTCAGACATCGAAATACAATTATTAGAAAAGGGGTTTACATACAATATTCATGAACAAGCTTCAACGAAAAACTTAGAATTATTGAGTGCCGAAACTGAACAACTGAAAGACAACCCTTCAAATATATCTTCAAAATATGAAGGTTCAACACTTAAGAATTTCTTAAAGATTCTAAAACAAATTCAGAAATTCAATGCATAAAACAAATTGGAAATAAGTCAAAAAATGATATTTTTACGAAAGCTGATAAAGGCAACTCTATAGTTGCTCTTGATAGGGTAGACTACATTAACATAACATTAGATTTCCTTAACCAGATTTTAAAACATTATCTAACAGATTTTTTCAACAAAAAGTTAAAACTTGTAATAAAAATTGTAAAAGTGTGTTTGATGATAGAGACGTTAGTACATATACAATTATGAACCTACAATCACCAAAATTCTATTTTTTAATTAAGCTTCATAAACTGGGATATATCAGACAAGTAGTGTCTTTCTTTTCAGCGCCATCCTTTAAATTATCTAAAAAACTTATAAACATTATCCAATCATATACAGAGTTTTCAGCAAATTATCAAATTAAAAACTCGTTAGATTTAGTTAATAAAATTAAAAATATTCGTTTACGAAATAACGCGAAACTAATCTCGTTTGACGTCACTAATCCATTTCCTAGTATTCCTGCTAAATATACTATCAAATTAGTGGAAATCTTTTAAACAAAAAATCAGTTAATTATGTTTAAGAACAAGTAATATTATACTTACTTACCGAATGTTTAGAACAAAACTACTTCGAATTTAATAATAAACTTTATACTAGTACAGAAGGTTTAATTATGATGGAAATTCCATTAAGCCCCTTACTTGCTGAAATATTCTTGGACACACTAGATAACCAACTCAACAAACACCCCTTTTTAAAACATTTTATATATTGGTTAAATATTTTTCTCGAATATATTAGTAACCTTCATCCTAATGTAAAATTTACAATTGAACTAGAATCTAACAACAGTATAAATTTCTTACATTTAACCATTACATTTCTTTTTCTGTGTATCATAAACCCTCACATACGACCATACACAATTCTCCATGTCATCCAATTCAACATAAACTAGCCGCTTTTCAGAGTATGATTCACAGACTAATATCCCTACCTCTAAGTAAAACTAATTTTCAGACCGAGTTAAACATAATCAAACATATTGCAATAAACAATGGATATTCAATTAATATAACTGATTAAATTCTACACAAAAAGTTATATAAAAAACTATAAATATGATTTATCCTAATATCAATGTATATACAACTGCATACAAAGTTATATCATAATATAGATAATTCTAGCTCTAAAATAGGTAAATATCTAAACGGTTTAGAGATTAGAATAGCATAGGTAAATATCTAAACGGTAAACAATCAGGTGTATACCAACTAAATTGTGAAGATTATGAAAAAGCGTATATAGTTCAAACAGTTTTTTAAAAAATATAGTGGAAATGTTTGTGAAAAATAGTTTTTTTTTACATTTGAAGTGCATCTGATGCATTTAATTTCAAATAAAAACAAAACGTGCTAAAATATCAGTTATCAAAACTCTGCCAAATAGTTTAGTACTGAAACAAGGAAGTATATAGCACAGCGCTCTCGACCAACAAGTCATCCTTAGTGCTACCTGGAAATAACTACGTCGAGTACTGAACCCTTCAATTTTAAAGATGGTGGAAAAATTCTAAAAAAGCCGACAAAAAAGTTTGGATTAAACGATATATTTACTTGTCAGTAAAACAGTTAATGTAATTTAAAATTCTAAATGTAACAAAAAACAAACGCTGACGATCTCGAAAATTACATTATAATTTTTTTTACGTACTAGGAAGCAGCTATCTTTCATAAGAGCATGATGGAACAGACAGAGTACTGATTAAAGTTTTGTAAAAGAGAGTAAAAATGACAATCAGCGAGGTTGCCGAACTGACATGGGATTAGAAATTAATATAACTACACCTACGAAAACGTTATATTGAATTTTTTATTTGCAATTCTCAAGTGATTGAAATTTCGCAAATTTATCAAATCAGTTAGACAAAAACAGGAATTTAAATAGAACAAACGTTGTTAATTGATAAAAAATTAATAACAAAATGAAACAAATCAAATTTTAAAGTCCGGTGTAACGTCATAGCGAGAACAAAAGCGCTGCTTTAAGATAAGTGATTGAAACCAAATTAGGCAACATTGGTTAAGGGGAACTGTAAATTAGTAATGAGTAAGTACCTTGGAAATAAATGATTGTACCTTTTTTTCATTTACTTGTACACACTATTACGGACCTTTGTTATTGACATTCAGATAATTTTGTCAGAATTTTCTAACGACCATCTTATAAAATAATTATATTGCCCTTTAGTAATTTTCTATAAACATTGAAATAGAACACATAACTTCAGTCGTCTGTATTTATCCATATTCCCATAAATACTTGCTTTAGGTACCTTATCATTGTAGTAAGGACCTTTTTTGGGACTGTCCTTTAAAAGACCATCAGAGTTAGTTTAACTTATAATTAAAATAAAGTAATGACTTTTTTTGTAAGTTTTCATCATCTCCTCGATCCTAGATTGCTAAAGTTTCGAAAAAAACCCAGAAGCAATGTGTATATACGCCACTGATCAATTTGCCTAAGAAATTCAAATATATGTAAGTTGTTGCCAAAACAACTTTTTGGTCAGCAGAAACGGTTCATTTGGTCATGTATAAAACAAACAAAAATGGAAAAATGGGTTTGAGGTAATATGTCAAATTCTCCTTGTTTCTGATTTTTTTGTTTATCTTTGCTTCTCGATCTATTCAATTTTATAGGGTTAAAAAACGATTCTTATATCCAGTAGAAAAATTTGCTGATAAACACAGGTTTGACTTTAAAAACATTCCACCCGATCAAAGATTTGAAATGCTGAAGTTTAATATCTTTCTCAAGGGCAAACTCGAAAAGATAATGTATACAATTTTACCATATTTCTATAGTTTTTAATCCACTTATTAAACAGTAATAAACAACAGGACAAAGCCGAACGAATATCCAAAGATTTTACGGAGAAAAGTTGAACCGCCAAATGCAGTTTTACTAATAATTTAATTAAGGTAGGTACTCCCAGGTCATTCAGAATCGTTTAGACATTGTTATTTACTCACTTTAATAATAAATGGTACAGTCAAATTGTAAATTGTGAATAACTTTTAACATGTCACTTTAAGATTTATATAAAATTTGGTTGCAACGCATTTGTCATCACTTACTTGCGGACCCAGGTCCTCCGCTTCTCCTTTAGTCCGCCACTACATCTACATCAATCATTCTTTACAAAAATAATTTTCTATTTGTTTGACTTTGCCAAGGACAACTTCAAAACATTTCAATTTCACTTCAGAGGCGTTCTAATTAACAGTTCAGGGTATTATTATTTCTTTTTTGATTTATTTAACTTAAATTTATATCTTGAGTTCTCTAAAGGATATTTTTACTTTTCTTTATAATTTTTGAAAATAGTGGTTTCGAAGTTCGAGACGGTTTCACAATTTCGTACAAATATTAATGACAGGCGGAATATCTAATTTCAATACTGTCTTCAAATTAATTTTGTTATCGAAGAAATGATACTTTTTTAATTAACAATTTTTAGGCAAATCTTAAGTAAGTTTATATGCATTTACGTATCTACGACTAGTATCCACAAAAGACATCAGGAATGTAAAATTTATATGCAGGGTGCAGTGGCGGCTCATGTTTTTAAAAACGGGTGAAGCGCAGCGTAGCTAGGTGCACAGCGCCTATAATGGATATTTTTTTTGCCATTTTAGGATGCTAATTATCCATAGCTTTGGAGCGTTTTTTAATACTTAATTTTATAAGATTTTAAATATATTTGTTTGTTCTTAAAAAAACAGTTATGTTTTCGATTCGATCGATGCAAAACTGCTTTCGCCTGCAATGATCCGAACGCACTAATTTACATTAATTCAATAACAAGCGAATAAGCGCCTGCAGCCTACAGCAGCGGTTTTATGCCGCTCCTATCTGTATTTGGCTTACGGATATTCACCATTACGTTGCCATAACAACTGCCGTAAACAAATTTTAGCGTGGAAGCCGGCATGCGGGGGGAGTCTGAAGCGGAATTTGTTACAGCTGATTATGAAAAGGTGTTCAGCGCGCTAAGTTTTTATATCATTATTATTTTTTGAGTATATAATGCACTAGTTTTGATAGACAATAATGGTATAATCAATGTTTACTGAATAAAAATATAAGTTGCAGCACTGGGTCGTCGGCACTTTGAAAATAGCAGATAAAAGGCGAGCCGTCTAGTTTCAAACTCCATCGACACTGCCTCCTATTACCGAGCTATTTAAAACTAGTTTAGCTTCGCGCTACAAATTTTTATCTACCAGGGAATTTCAAAAGTATAAATAATAACTTTAGACAAAAATTATTGAGTTGAATTTTGTCATCGGATTAGTTTAATATTTTACAATTACAGGTTTAAATGTTATTTAAATATAGTGAATTTAATATTAAATTGTTACTTACCTGCTAGTCGAATTTAAGAATACAATATTTTTATTATATAAATAAAAAAATCAGTAAATTTCCTTTACACGGAACTTCGCTGCTTGTTTTCCATTTGTTCGGAAGTGTGACTTAATTTACTTCAGTACATAGTCACGGTATATAAGTGTTACATATACTTTTGATTTTTATTGGCCGTCATTTTGTTTTATGATATTGGATTCCTACCAATATTTTACCATTTTCTTTCTACCTACGTCACGCTTAACTTTTGGGCATAATTTAATAAATTCAATAAATAGTTTTTACATTGACACATACCGCCATTTTGTTACGTCGTGTTGAATTCGTACCAGTTTATCCCATTTCCACATTTAATTGTTCTGCAAAATTTAAAGTCAATTGAATAAAATTCCTTTACGATGATTTTTTAAAAAAATTATTTGGGCGCTATTTTGTTTCGCCATCTTAAATTGAAACCCATATTATCAGCAAGGCCCATTAACTCTATAGGTTGCCTCGAGCGATCTTGACCTGTCACAACTCGGTGTGAGCGATCTACGTCACTCGACAACCGGCTTGCTTTAGCACGGCATTGTCAATATTTCTTCTGGGTGCGTTTAATTACATATATTAATCTTTTTTTGTTCAAAATTGAAACTTTTTTGTTACAATAAAATGCAGCCTTCCAGATATAAGTTATTATTTTTTTTCCATTTCGAAAAGTTCGATGTATTTTTAAAGTTTCAAAAATATTCTTGTTAAAGTTTTAGCGTGACAAATAGTTCGGTTAGGTGATAATGGTTAGATCAAAATACAAGAGTTCTAACCACACTACACCACAACTTGTTACGTTCTGGACGCGCGTTTCGCTAACCAAGTTAGCATCATCAGCAGATGATATAAACTAAAGTAACTTATCCTAACCGAGACTATTTATAGGTAAATGTGGTCACACTTGGTTGCACCCGACTGCACCATTTTCAAGTAAACAATAGAGGGGGCTATAGGGAATAGGCCCTCTGTCTTTATTTAGGGCTTTCTTACCACATTTAACTATTTCTATACTCTCAAATGCATCCAATAATCTATTATTAGATATATTTTTAATCAACTTATTTATTTATTATTATTAATTTATTCCTATTCCGTGATTGTTTTCCAAAGCATGTTGGGCAACGCTTGACTTTTCTGTTCTTCCGTATCTTAAATGTGCCATGTGTTCTTTAAAACGAATATTTATGGAGCGTTTAGTTTGCCCAACATATTTTAGATCGCAGTCATTACAGCTAATTTCATAGATGCCACTCCTCTCCCTCAAGTCGACTTTGTCTTTGGAGTTTCCAAGGAGATTTTTCAAACTGTTCTCCGTTTTGTAGGCTACTCTAAAACCTACGTTTTTCGTAAACACACACACACACATATATATATATATATATATATATATATATATATATATATATATATATATATATATATATATATATATATATATATATATATATATATATATATATATGAGGATGCAACAATAAAGTTGCGAAACGTCGCAGTCGTCTTGTTTCTTTAATGGATCCTAACCCCAAATAATACACCACTCTAACATAAAAACAAGAGGATCGCGAAAGAAAACCATTTAGAAACTTAATATCTTGGAAATAACTGTGGGCCAACGTAGTAGGTAGAATATAGAATTTATATATGTATTCTGAGAATGTAACAATAAAATAGTAAAACGTCGACAGTTTAAAAAAATCTATTGTTTTTTTACTGGATCCCAACCCCAAATAATACACCACTCTAACAATTTGTTTTAACATATTACTAGGTCATCCTCATATGACCATTAATTTTTGGTCAAAATTTGGAGTCAATCGAGTAAGTAGTATTTAAGCTATGTCGCGAACTAACAGACAGACATACAGACCGACAGACGAAACGACAGAATTGATAAAACATGTTTTTTACAATCATCTACAGAGCAAAATCTAATATGCATATTGGCTCATATTTGTCAAAGAAATAAAAACATTTTGTCTCACTATATAGCACAATAAGAAACTGGCGCGATCACGAAGCCTGACCAACTGTGTATGTGTCGGAGACCCGACCGGTACCCAGAATGTATCAGCCGGGGCGGGATGCGAGGAATAGGTAAATCGAGTCACGTGTTCCGCACTTATATTTTTATTCAGTAAATTTTGGTATAATTAAGTAAATAATGTGAATATATATAAAACATACTACATTTTTATAATAGAAATGTGGATTATAAAATATTTAATATTTTAAATATATTTTTATTTTTAAGTAAATTGATTGGAAAATGTAGGTGAACCGGCGCATAACCCGCGTCTCCTGGCGAGCCGCCACTGACACACACACGAATTTGTTATAATTGAAGTTTCCTCCTTGCATAAGAAAAGGCAGATCTACAAGATATTGGCGAAAATACATTTTTCATTTGAGTTTTAGTAAAATTTGTTTTTTATTTAAGTGCAGTATCACATGAGATAAAGCGCTTTAAGGACGTACAATACAACGTGAAGATATTTATAAATATCATTGAAAAGAAAGGTAACTTTTGTATGGCTTAAATTATTCCAGTCCATGAAATCTATGAATCTATTTGTAAATTTTTTAAATATTTCCGTGCCATTCGCGTAAATTTTCCAATATCGGTCACATATAAGTAAACGACCGGTTATTTTATTTGTCATTTTTCAAAAATTGGCAACATTTAAAAATGACCGGTCATTTATGAAAGTGACCCCGATTATTTAGGGACAATTATACGGTCACTTTTGGTAAGTGACGCCTAACCCTGGTTAACAACTATAGTCATCATAGAACTAAATAGTTTAAAACGTTTTTTTCCTTCAGAGGGATAATTATTTTATTATTTACAGGAAGCATTTTTTTTCATTTTGCTTCATTATAATGCAAAATTTTAAAATATTACCTTTTAATTTATTTTTAGGTATTGGTTTTGGGCAACTAATCGGAACAGTTTGTGTAGCTACCTACTATTGCTCTCTTATGGCTATAACGTTATTTTATTTAGTCAATTCGTTTACTTCAAATTTGCCATGGGCTGAATGCAATTCTGTTTGGAACAATGTGGAATGGGTAAAAAATGGTAATGTTACATGTATTCCTTCAAACTCTGGAACAGTTAATAATTCCGGTTCTAAAGGAACAGAAATAAGTTCAGCGGAATTATATTTTAGGTAAGAATTAAAGTACTTACATTTTAAATCTTGAGTTGACAAAAGTAGCAAAAAAATCTAACCATTTTTACTGTTTAAAAAAATCAAGTGAGCAGTAGGTACTCGTTAAGACGGATTTCTTTTAAATCGGATTTTTTGTTTTTGCTAAATTAAATATTTGTTTTCTATTCCACAACTACCACCTTGATTTTTTCTAGGGATGCAGCAAGCCTCCTTTTTTCTAAATGCCGGGTACCGGGTACCCGGTAAAACAAAAGGACCAGGTACCGGGTACCCGGCCGCCGGGTCCAACGGCCGGGTCTAGTAGCCTATTCAAACATATTGCATAATTGGATATCTCGATACCGCCACACATTACTAGTAGTTCAACGTGCGTGGCCGATTCTGTTCGGCGGACGACGCACGCGACGACACTACTTCGGGGAATCCCCATGCATGCTGAAAATCTCCCATTTGCTTTATTGATTTCATTTTTAGGCCGCCTGTTTGTTTATATTCGAGCATATTTGAGTGACTAGTGAGAAAAGTAATTTTTAGTGAAAGTGTTAGGAAGTTAAGAATATATGATTTACTTTCAAAAAATTGATTATGTCTTCAAGTAAAGTGTGGGAATATTTTGGCCTTGATGATAACGATGAATCGAAAGCAATCTCTTTGTAAAGCTAAAATTCAACGAGGACTAGGAAAAAAATCATATACATCTTCGTTATGGAAACATCTTAAAAGTTCGCATAAAGAAGCCTACAATGGAATTAAGGAATGTACTTGAAGCGGTCCTGATTTACCAAGCATTATAACTACAAAACCAATAACTAAGCAATCTTCTATTTCTGATTTTATGTTAAAAAAATGGGATATCAATGACAAAAGATCGATGGAAGTTCACAACGCAATTGGCGAAATGATTGCTTTGGATAATTAACCATTTACTATTGTACAAGATACAGGTTAGTGAATATTTTTTGTGATAATTAATTATGTTAATTATTTACTACCTACTTGTAAGTTGGGCTCTTCTAATTTTAGTGATTTGTAATTAAATTATTTGTATTATAAAGGGAAGAAAATAATAAAATAATAATCAAAATTTTAATTTATTACAATTTTAACTAAAAAAGTGTTGTTGTTAGTTGTTGTTATTATTATATTTTATTTCTCTTCCATTTCTTTTAGGATTCCGCAAACTCGTAGAAACTTTACAACCACGATATGAGATTCCAAGTAGATTTTACATTACTAAGACTGTAATACCAAATTTGTATCAAACGTACAAAGTGAAAATATGTAAAATGCTTTCTGGAGTAAAGTCAGTTTCCTTCACTTCAGATATGTGGACCTCAAATGTTAATAATAAGAGTTTTTTAAGTTTAACTGTTCACTGGATTACCAGTACATTTGAAAATAAACATGTCGTTTTAAATGTAAAAAGCTTTGATGGAAGCCACACAGCTGAAAATATTTCTAACTTGCTGAAAGAATTATTATTGGAAAATAATATTTCTTTTGAAAACATTCATTTGTTTTTGCGAGACAGTGGAGCTAATATAAAGAAAGCTGCAAAAGATATGAAGTTAAATAATGAATCATGCTTCATACACACATTACAATTGGTTGTTCTTGATTCACTTAAATGTCTAAAGAGTGTGACAGATACTGTTGCGCATTGCAGAAACATTGTTACTCATTTTAATCACTCATCGCCGTCGAGAGAAAAATTAACATCAATTCAAAAAGACTTAAATATGCCTTTAAAAAAATTAATACAAGACGTTCCAACTAGGTGGAACTCCACCTACTACTTATTGGAAAGATTATATGAAGAAAAGCGTGCACTAAATATTTTTTTTACTGAGTATCCAAACTCTGTTTCTGCTCTTAGTGCTCTTACCCAGACCGAATGCGAAATAATAGAAAATCTTTTACTGCTTCTGAAGCCATTTGAAGAAACAACACGTCACTTTAGTTCCACAATGACAATTATTTCAGAAGTTATTCCAGCAGTTCGAGTACTCAACCATTACTTTTCGCAAATAGAAGTAAAGGAAATTAACGCGCTGAAAGAAATTCTCATTAAAAATTTAAATATCAGATTTCAAGGAATTGAAAATAACCAAAATTACTCGTTTGCAACGCTATTGGATCCCAGGTTCAAAACTAATTTCTTTACAGAAACTGATAGCGATAAAGTAAAAAAAGAATTCGTAAAGTACATGAATACTCTTGAAGGCAATCAAAGGTCGCCTGAAATTCAAAATATTAATGAAAGCTTAGATGCTGACTCAGAAGCAGCAGATGATGTTCCCTTGAATGAACTTCAGTCGAGATCCACAAAAAAGAATAAATTATCTGTCTGGGATGTATTTTCTCAAATCGCTTCTTCATCTAAAAAATTAGAAAACGAATCTAGCTCTGTTAAGGCAAATTTCAAAATTGAAATTGAGGACTACCTGAAGTTACCATTACTGGATAGAAATGAATCACCGTTTGTTTGGTGGGCTAAAAGAACACAGAGCGCACCTATCTTGTCAGAAACTGTAAAAAAATTTCTATGTGCTCCCGCATCTACAATATTTAGCGAACGGCTCTTTTTACGAAGCAGGAAATGTTTTTGAATCCAAGCGGAACAGATTAGGATTCGAAAATGGGGAAATACTCATTTATTTACACCATAATATTCCGCTTCTTAACTAAGACTGTTAATAATCGTGTTAAGTTTTTTACTTTTGATAGAATGTTAAGTTTATTTTGAATATTGTAAGTTTTGTTTTAATGTTTTATTAAAATATGTGTATTATATTATGTTAGATATAAATAAATATTATTCGTATTATAATTTTTCAGATAATTTTCATTTATATTTATTTTGGACCCGGCGACCGGGTATTGCGATACCCGGCCAAAGCCGGGTACTCTATTTTTAAGCCGGGTCCGCCGGGTACCGGGTCCAAGCCGGGTCCAAGCTCCATCCCTAATTTTTTCCATAAAATATAAATATAAGGTGCCGTATATTAAGTTATCTTCCTTAAACAGGGAGTAATTAGAATGATTAAGAAACAAAGGGTCAACAAAGGATGGGTTCACAACTGTATTGTAACTGGAATATGATATTATATATAGCAAGCTTATAAGCCAAATCAGAAATGTTGATGTGGTCTCCAAAAGTTAGGTAAATGGAATATTTTCTTCAATTCTTAACACCCTTTAGGTGTAACCTTTTACAATATACGATATTGTAAATTGAGTTGCAACACTTGTATCCCCATTCTTTGTTGACTTGTTTTTTTTTAATACTCCAATTAGAGCCTTTTTAAGGAAGATAGCTTGATCAAGGTATTGCATTTTCAATGTCACAGTCCTAGTGTTTCTTCGCATCTATGCTTGCAGCTGGGTTTATATATTTTGTACCCAGACACAACCACTTATACTTAGTTACACTGAACACAAGAGCAAACAAGTTTAATTTGTCATTAACAACCATTCACGTAGTGTGCATTATTTCAATAAATAAAAAATTAGTCAAAGTGCAAGGATTATAGAAGCATTCACTACTCAGTACTAATTTAAAACTCTTAAAATGTACTTGACCATACCATCCATTTTTCAAATAAATATAGTATATACCAAAATTTACTTTTTTAACTCAGTTATTGTTCTAGGTATTTATTATAAAATTAGAAAAGTTCTTACTCTTTATTGTTTTTAGTTTCCTGTTGATTACTGCACAACCTTTCAACTAGTGCCACTAGTGTCTATGATCAAGCATAACACTTAGTAGATTAAACGTAACAATTTATTTGTGTGACTAATATTAAATGTCTTTAATTATATGGCGATAATGAGACCGCTATTTTTTTTACAGAAAATGAGTTATACTATATTAGTAAAAATATTTTTTTAGTAATTTTTTATTTTATTTCAACACAGTCGGGTTCAAAAAGCAAATCTAATTGCAAAAACACAAGATCATTTTTTACATGTAAAATAAAAAACTGTTTCATTCAAGAATTAATAAAACATAGTTTTGGGAAACACCCATATTTGTGACACAGTTTAAAATTATATTTAGAAAAAATCATTTTAAAATTAAATCGAGTAAAGCTATCAGTTCTTTGTTTATTGTAATGGAAAATAGAAATCATTATCAGTCTTAAATGTAGTAATACATATTTGTATTAACGCAATAACTTTTTATGTTTTAGGATTGATGTTTTGAAAGAATATGTCGATATATCAAATGGAATTGGTGCTCCAGACTGGCAACTAACCATCTGTTTATTGGTTTCCTGGATAATCACGTTTGCGGTCTGTGCAAAAGGTGTCCGTAGTTCTGGAAAAGCTTCCTATTTTCTTGCACTATTTCCATACGTCATTCTTTTTGCCTTACTTATAAGAGCTGTGACCTTAGAGGGATCTGACACCGGCATTCTGTACTTTATAACTCCTAGGTGGGAGAAGTTGCGTGACGCCAAGGTATGGTACGGATGATAACCAAATTATTTTGTTTTATTATTATTTGACTAATATAGATGGTAAAGCGAACGCCAGACTATGCAAGAAATGCCTTAAAATATTGATCGTCTTGTGCGTTGCTTTATAGCAGTCCAATTATGTCAATACATTTGACAAAAATTATTTTTTCATCAATCGTTGGTACCAGCTCTAGTTCCAATGTTTGAAGCTATAGAAGAGTTTCCAATTTTCTAGCTACATCCATACATCATTGGAAACGTAGGCCAAAGTTATTGTATACAGTTGTGACCAACGTTTACTAAATCGTTGGTATGCTTTGCAATGAGAAGATTTGAGCACATTTATTTTCTGCGTACGTTTGCCATGCCACGATCTGGAAGCAATTTTACCATAACTAAACAAGTTTAAAATTTGAGTTTATTGAGACATGTTTGTGTTATTTGTTTTCAGCTTACGTTTCCCATGCGACTTGGAAGCAGCTTTACCATAACTAAAGAAGCTTAAAATTTGAGTTTATTTAGACATTTTTGTGTAAATTTACTAAACACGTATCGAAAAGAAAACAATGTTGCATTTAAATGTAAGATAGCTATATATTATAAAATTGGTCCCCAATTTTTTTCGCATAAAAATTCTTATATATATATATATATATATATATATATATATATATATATATATATATATATATATATATATATATATATATATATATATATATATATTTATATATATATATATATATATATATATATATATATGTATATATATTTATATATTATATATATTTATATATATATATATATATATATATATATATATATATATATATATAAAAAATAAAAAGAACTAAGGCCCAACAAATCAAAAAACCCATTTGTCACCTACCAATTGGTCCCCATTTATCATAAGAAAGCTTGCATATATATATATATATATATATATATATATATATATATATATATATATATATATATATATATATATATATATATATATATATATATATATATATATATATATATATATATATATATATATTTATATATATATATATATATATATATATATATATATATATATATATATATATATATATATATATATATATATATATATATATATATATATATATATATATATATATATATATATATATATATTATATATTATATATATATATATATATATATATATATATATATATATATATATATATATACTAAAAAATAAAAAACAAATCAAAAAACAGTCATCACGGAAGCATATGACTATGATAATAAAATGGAAACCCTTTTAATTTAATTTGTCAGCTACCAAAATTACATTAAAAGGGAGTCCCCACGTGTGTCTACACAATTTTTCCAAATTCTTAGCAAATATTCTCAAAAACATTATTAACAAAACTAACACTTTTTCTGAAGTTGGGATGTTTTAATGAAAAAACTAACCAACTAATATTACCAGATAATTATATTCTTTTTATATATAATAAAAAAGAAATGGGAACAAATAGAAAAATATACAAATATCCCACTAAAATATTTTTTAAAATGCAGTAGAGCTGACACTTAACTCCGTTTATTTAATACACAGAAAAACATTTTATGAACAGATGGAGGGATGAGCTAGGGGTTCCCCTATTTCTGGTGCCATAGCTCAAATGGCCTTAAGAGAATTAGAATCAACAACAATACCTATATATACCTTGATATCACACTTCTTTTCTTTTTTTGATACAATATTGATTTCATAAGTGCAATTCCTAAAAATAAATGTGATTATCACTAGTAATCTTCCTAGTGCTTGAATTATTGCCGGAAATTAATTTGCGAGTGGACGAATTTTTTGAAAAATGAGTCGAAGACGAAGGAAAATTTTCTTAAAAAATTTGTCACCAAGAAAATAACTTCCGGTTTTAATTCATGCACGTGGAAGATTCGGTAAGAAAATTTCACACCAAAATTTATTTTTAATTTTCATGTCGATTTTCGCAAACGACATATTATTCTTCAATTATTGTTAAGTCGGCTGTGAATGATGAAAAGTCAGGATGACAGACCCATTGTTGTTTAGTTTACGGTGGTTTGGTTATCCCTATATATAGCTGCCAATGACACTAAACGTAGGCAGCTTCAGAAAAACCCATCCAAAAGGAAAACCAGCTGTGCGATTTTAAATAAAGATAAGTATAATAAGATCCTAGAATATTTTATTAAAAACACATGGTTTACAACAAAAATTTTTTCATGTCGCATCATTAAAATTAGCTTGGAGAAGCGGGGAGGGCGCAACGAATATTTTGTGAAAGAAACTGACAATCAAAGCAACTTCACTGGCAGGATTGAGTAAAATCTATGTTTTTCTAAAACTGCACAAGGAGGGTCAAAACAACTATCAGAGAGTAAGTGGCTTATTACAAATGTAAAACATGTCCTGCAAGAATGTTTGAAAAACTTATAGAGAAACGGGCCAGTTTTGTAACATGCAGTAGATTAGTTTTAACGCCAAATGTAAATTGGAAGCATCCGCAAGCCGAACGAATCATTCTGGTAGGGCGACAGCTGTATCGAATTTGGCAAAAGGAGGAGTTGGAGAACAACAACTAATAAAAATAAGAGGTCATAATAACTGTAATTCAATAAAACCATATCTTCAAATGAATATCGACCATCACCAAAACGTAATCTAAGCCATGAGAGAGGATACCTCTAGCTCTGGTTTCATAAGTACTACAATCTCGGTATCGACTATCGCAACTGCTGAGCCAACCATTGTTTATAACAACTGTACGTTTAGCATAAACAATAATTATAGATACAAATTAAAATATGGTTGCTTAAAGTTTCTTAATAAATTATTGTTTTATTTAAAACTATGGTGGCTGTATTAATTAATTACGTTTATTGTTTATAGCTATTACTCAATGTTTATCCTTTGTGACTTAGGTAATACAAATGAACTGCACAAACGTTAATTTAGTGGTATTCCTAGTAATTAATGAATGACCCATTTTCTTAGCAAAACTGAAACAACATAACAAAAAATTAATTTTTCATTTTTATTGAATTTATACTACTAAAATTAATTGGAGTGATTGCCATTGCTTAACCTCAATTATTTGTATCTAACTTTAAAGATTATATGTAAGTCTACATTTTAGTTGTGCGTAGAAATATAACTTCTTTTTCAAACTTAAGTAAATTTAAATATTATCTACAGAAAATGATATACTGTCCTACATAAATTTTGTTTAAGAAAATTCTAGCGAAGTATAATTTTGGTTCTAATAAAAAACATTTTCTTTGGGTTTAAAATTAAACTTTGCCTAAAATTAGTAAAGAAAAATATTTTGCACTATCTTTAAAATATAATAAAATTTTATTTTTATTTAAGCTTAATTTACTAAAATTCACGGAAGTATATTTTATTAAGTAAAACTTACCAATTAACTACCACCTACTTACTGTCATGTAGGATATTTTGTTACCTAGAAAAAAACTAATTTCCGTAAACTTTACTAACGAGAAGTATACTATATCACATTCAGGACATTTGAACGTTGAAATTTTGCCCTATTTAATATCACGAAACTTGACGGAACTGCACGAAATTTATCCTGAGAGTACATTATGTATTATGTACTCTATGTAAATTATCATATCTACTACTACGGCTACTACAAATGAATGTACGTAACAATAAAATCTATTTATTAAATGGTGTTTGGAAATGCCTGTACAAAAAAAATACACTAATATAAAATAAAAGAGTTCACCAATTGTCCCAGCGTGTGTGTGTCACTGCAACCGGTGGAAGGTGTATCAGTAGACAGGACCTTAGTAGTTATAGGGCGGAACATTACTCGTTCACGTCAAAGTGAGTCTTAAAGCCCCGTGCTAAGACCCTATTCAATAGGGTTTAGTTCGCCCCGGACAGGAAGACTTCTTCACAACGTGGCAGAAAAATGGCGGCCTGGTCCAACTTCAGCACAGAAAATCCTCATCTCTCTTGGAGGTTACAAAATATTATAAAATTCACTAATATAAAACCCCAAGTAAATTAGTACGAAGCTAAGGAGAAATCCCACTAACGGATTTCCAAGAAAAACTTTTATTTTCCTCAGTTCGCGCTGAATACCTTTCGATGTTAAAAGAGACCAGAAAAGTGAAGTGAAAAAGTAGTTCCTTCCTGGAAGCAGCTTCGTTGTACCTTCTAGAATTTACTCAACTCGGATGCCGAACTATCATTGGTTAGATTGCCCCGGGTGAAATCAGTGTTGTCTACTCGGAATGATTTAAAATAGGGATTGCAGGGCAAGAAAAACGATCACTGATTGGTTTATAATCCAAACGGCAACCACCTGGGAATAAACTTGGCAACAGTTGGGATTTTAGCATGCGCCCACTGAATGAGGGAATATCGGATGCAGCGAGTGACAGTGCATAGGAAGTGACACGTCCCATAACCCTAAATTATACTGTGAACTAGGCAAAACAAATAGTAAACAAACATCTATCTTTCAGCGTCCAAAACTTAGATAATTAGAATAATAGTTGAAAAGGCTATCCCGAAAAATCAACTCGCAACTAAAACAGAGAACAAAGCTATGGGGAATTGATTTCAAATGGGGAAGTGGAAAAACCCTGACAACAAAAAGGTACCTAGGCCTGATTTAAATTAGATTTTCACAACAATACAATACAAATAAATTTGTTATTTTACCATTAGGAGATTTATTCATAACGAAATATTTTATGCAATTCACAGAAGACAAAAAATGGTCGAGTAATAATTCAGGACATAAAAGGGTCTAAATACTCATGCAATCAGGAGAAAATGATTGAAAAAGGAAATATTTAAGCAAGTAATTTGGTTTTCGAAACACTGCACACAACCGATTTAGCTATACTAATATGCAACTGCTACCTATTCCAAAAAGAAGGTATGAATATTTATATTAAATCCAGAAATTTTATGTATTTATAGGCCAAAGTTAAGTGAAAGAATTTGTACTAATATTGCCCTTATGTGTTAGATATCCAGGGCTAAAAGGGAATACAATTAACATAGGGTAAATTTAATATAAAGTAACAAGCATGTATTGGCCTAAAAACATTCTTATATATATATCTAAAATAGAAATATTCATCAAAGTAACCGTGCTTCATAAACATAAATTCCTACATATGAGTATTAATACAAAATATCAACTAACATGCAAAAAAAATTCGGTGCATTAATGCCAGTATTTTATTATTCACAGCAACAGAAAAGATATGTTTGGACCCAAAAATAGAGGTTTGAAGTCGAAAATGCAACATCCTGACAAGATTATCGAAAGACCAAAACTTGCACAAAGGAGGCAAAACAGGTTTTCAAGACCGCTAAAATTAAATTCTGATTTACTCTGTAATATTGGGAAATAAATATCTTTAGATGTTATTTGAGTTTCGTTTTTTAAATAATTATAATTTTAATTGATGAATGATATTGTATGGATATAGGTATCGCCTATAACAACGTTCGAACTTGCAATAAAACGTTTCTTTACAACGGGGTGGTGAACTATTTTAGTTTAAGAATACTGATAGTTGTTGATAATAGGTGGCCCTATACATACTGATTAATCATTATAATATAATCCGGTATAAGAAATGAAATCTTCGCTTGAGATATGGGTTATCTAACTAAACTATAAACCAAAATATAATTTAAATAAAGCGCACATATCAATTATTAAAAATTAACACTAAAATAGTACATTATAAATGTTAAACTTAAAGATTAAACTATATAACAAACTTAGAGTGTTATAATGTGAAGATTTTTTTAAAATGGATAATTTAAAGAGTTACACTGCACGTAAGTTTTGTTAGAAGATTAACGATATTAAAATATACCACAGTACATTGCCTTGCCTAACAAATTTAGTACAAAAGGCCACTGTCTACTTTTTCTAAAAAGTCTCTTCGCGGATGTCAAGAAAATAGTTTATCAAGAATCTTCTTTTTTGGACCGATTATTCTGAAGTAAGCAGAACAAAATAGTGTCCAAATAGTATATCTACTTCCTGAAACATAAACATTTATGGGAATCTGATGAGTTGTGTCTACCTGAAGCACCTCCTTACTCCCTTTTAAGAAAGAAAGAGGTAATGCAAGAATTTGAGAAATATGTGTATGCTTTAGCTGCTAGATTAGAATAATTCGTTGTTTATCTACAGTAAATATGTAATATATGTTATCGACCATATAAACTTGTATTATTATAGGCCAAACTTTGGAATAAAATATCTAAACAATAATGCAATAATGTAAATTTTCTTGCTTATCACATGATATGTCAAAAAGATTTCCAGTGTAATCACCTCCAGTTTACACTGGAGGCAAAAAAATTCTGGAAATCCGACCCGTTGCTATCGAGACGTTGAAAAATAAAGCCATCTGATTAGCTAATGCCTACAACTTCTTAATAACAACCAACAACAATAAAAAGAAATAAATATTTCAATTCTGTTAAATGTAAAACACCAAAGAGTCAAAGAAAACCACAACATAAACGAAATACCATGTTCTGACTTCCCATCTGTATTGG